>CAOLHI010000939.1:0-475649 GCA_948474755.1 Ctenosaura bakeri
GAGCTCTTCGCAATCTTCAAAGTGCTTTGGGCTTTTCAGAACCTCATCGGACGGACTGTGCAGATCCTATCAGACAATACAACAGCTGTCTGTTACGTGAACTAACAGGGAGGCACCTACTCTTCTACTCTGCTCCATCTGGCTCTACACATCTGGGACTGGTGCATTCCGCTATGTGTATACCCTGTCGCAGTCCACCTCGCAGGACAGGACAATGTGGCAGCAGACACACTGAGCAGGGACACAGCATGTCATCACGAATGATCACTGTCTGATGCCGCCTTTCGGTGGATAGTGTCCCATTGGGGCACTTCAACCATTGATCTGTTTGCAACCTAGCACAACAGGAAGTGTCCTCGCTATTGCTCAAGAGCTGGCCTGGGCCCCGGCTCTCTCAGCGATGCGTTCCAGTTTCCTTGGAACAGAGAGTTCCTTTACATCTTCCCACCATTTCCTCTCCTGGGACAAGTAGTGGCAAAGATTGCAACAGACAAGGCAGACACCATCCTCATTGCCCCCTTCTGGCTGAGGCAACATTGGTTCGGCTCCCTCCTCGCCATGGTGCGAGGCCACACCATGAAGCTCCAGAATGTGCTGGACCTCCTCTCTCATTCGGGAGGTTGGGTACTGCACCCAGACCTCCCTCTTCTCTGCCTGCATGCTTGGAGGATAATGTTCTAGACTCCCCCACTATCCAAGCCGTCCTCATGGCCGTGAGGAAGGAATCTACTCATAGATCCTACGAGTATAAATGGAAGAAGTTTGTGGCCTTTGCTGTCTCCTGTGATGAGCCTGCTTCTCTGACCTCCTTGTTTATGGTGCTTCATTTCCTCTTGATGTTACGGGATCAGGGCCTCACCTTCTCCTCTCTGAAAGTTAATCTCTCTGCAATAGTGGCCTATCAGCCACGGGGTTCTCCCTCTTCTGTCCTTTTCCAGAACACTACAGTGAAACAGTTCCTCAAGATCCTGCAACACCTCTATCCTCCTGTCACTCTACCACTTCCTCATGGTCTCTGTCACTTGTCCTTTCTCAACTCATGCACCATCCTTTTGAACTCATGGTTGCATCTGGTGACCACCTCCTAACTATGAAGACAGTGTTCTCGGTCGCTGTCACTTCAGCCAGGCGGGCAGGAGAACTAACTGTGTTGGCTTATGATGAGCCGTTCCTGGTGTTCCATCGGGACAAAGTGATCCTGCGTCCCAACCTGTCTTTTCTTCCCAGAGTAGTCTCAAATTTCCATATAAATCTGTACTTGATTCTGCCTACTTTGTATCCGGACCCTGCATCGCCCCTCGAGTGCTCTCTTCACTCAGTCAACGTGCACAGTGTCCTCGCCTTTTACCTTCAGTAGACCTCCACCTTCCGTCAGATGCCCCACCTTTTTGTGTGCTATGGTGGGCATCGGAAAGGTCATAAAGTCTCCTCTCATGTTTTTGCAAATGGGTTGCCCAGACAATTCACCTTGCCTATGAACTCGCCAGGCAACCTCCCCTGACTTTGCTTTGGGCCCATTCTACCGGGACGATGGCCTCTTCAGCAGCCCTTCTCAGAGGAGTTGACCTACAGGAGCTTTGCCATGTGGCTACATAGTCGCGACCTTCGACCTTCATCCGTCAGTACCTCCTTGACTGTAGGGCCCGGTGTGACGCCCGCTTCGGCTTTGTGGTGCTCTAGGACTTGACCCGCCGTCCAGTGGTAAGCCACTCAGTATCCCATTGTGTGAGGCACAGAGACCATGAAGAAGAAGAACAGGTTGCTTACGTGTAACTGTGGTTCTTCGAGTGGTCATCTGTGCCCTCACACACACCTGCCCAGCCTCCCTTCTTTCAGGTCTTGCTTCGGCGGACTTCGAAACTGAGGAGAGACCATTAGCTTGGCTAATCATGAATGGACATTCTCAGTACCGGATGGGGGAGGGGTTCCCACCAAGCTGCTCGGCTCTGGAACTTTCCAAAAAGCTACTGTGCATGCACAAAGATTCCCATTGTGTGAGGGCACAGATACCATTTGAAGAACCACAGTTAACAGGTACGCAACCTATTCATCCCTGACTTTATGAAATGTCTTTTCTGGTTGGTAAGTGGTATTATAGCCATGCAATTAGTTGTCTCAGCCAGCTATCCTTGATGTGTTTTAGTAATGGTGTTCACTTTTCAGTTATTCATTCTAAATTAGTATGTATGTGTATATATGTAGTTAGCATACTGTCTAATACCTTTGATTTAAAAAATAGAGAATTAAATTTTCTGTCATGAAATCTTGTCTTAATGACTATCTTTTCACTCCATTGTGTCCTAGAGCAACATTTCTTAGTGTTTGGTCCTCCAAATGTTTTGGTCTTCTGCTGCCAGAATTTATATCCTACCTTTTAGTTAAAACCTGATGATACCAAAGGTTAAAAAAATAATTAAATTAGCTATTATATAACAACTCTGTCTCATCATAGAACTTATAACGTAAAAAGTTTCAGGACTTTCTCTGTGCAGTACTAACCGGTGTTAGCTATGGTGCCAATGCCATTGTCTCTGAGAGATCCTCCACCAGTATTACCCCTACTAATGCTGCTGCCCAGTTGCTGGTTTGGTACATTTAGTCTATCTCCTCAGAAAAAGCCTGACATACGAGACCCTACTAGCAGCATTGCCACCAGCAGCTTTTGCCTCACAGGAACACACAATCCCACTACCTTTCTGTAAAAACAGACAATTTAAAAAATATATAAAATCTTACAAAAGACATAACAATAAAGATAAAGATGCAGCACACTTCACCCATTGAAAGCCTGTTTGCACAACCCATTAACCTTAGCTGTGAGTAAAAAAGAGAACAGAGAATGGGCCAGTTTGGTATCCTGGGGAGGGAATTCCACAGCCTGGGAGCAACCAGAAAGAAAGCCCTCTCACATGTCTTCACCAGATGGGCCTATGAGTATGATGGGACTATGAGAAAGTCTTCCCTGAGGGGCTTAAGATCTGGGCAGGTTAATGTAGAAAAATACAGTCTTTGAAATAGTCTGGGTTTAAGCTATATAGAACATTATAGGTGATGACCAGTACTTTAAATTGTGCCCAGAAACAAATTGGCAGTTAGTAAAACTGTTTTAACAAAACTGTTCTGTATAACCCTGTACATTTCCAGAATATTCCAGCCAGCATGGTCTCAGCTCTGATTTTAATCTTGACAAGGCTCTGATATGGCTATAACAAGAACATGGGCAGTTTGTGCAGGTCAAATGACAGTAAAGTGGTTCGGAGAGAAGGGCAGATGGGGGCAATGTCAGATCCTGAAATTTCATTTGAATAACATTGCTTATCATTTACTGGGTGATCTAAGGACTGGGGAGCATTCAGATTTAGTATAATGGCCGGATGCCTTCTTAGGTTATGGATGTTGTAAAAGACATAAGTGCTCATCCTGAGTACATGATGTGCTCTGCTGGGTTCAGATGTTCGGTCCTCTTACACTATTCATTGACAGAAAGGAGAATCTACTAGTTGTTAGACCTGTGGGAAAGGCTGATGTGAAAGTCTTTACTGGATTGAGATGGGATTATCCACACTGGCTTTTTTCTTCTTCTTGAGTGTGTTTTCCTAGTGTGACTGACTTTGCTGCTGTTATGGCTTAGATGCCCAAGATTCAAACCTTGTTGCAAGTTTGAGCTTTAAAATTTCTTTTAGTCAACTACAATTCCAATTTACTGTCTGCTGCATTTAAGTATACTGTACAAGAACTTAAATGTACTAGGAAGGAATAAGTCATTTGTTTGCTAGAGTTGGGCAGTCAAACCAAGCAATGGCACAGAAAAGAGAAATGAAGTTTCAATTTCTTCAGTCTACTTTCTTATTTGTAGAGTTATAAATAACAAAATAGGATACAGAAGAGTAGGATTTATGTGAGAAAATATTGAATCCGTTTTTTACCAATCAAATATGCCTTATAAACAAATCTTTTTTCTTCTCTGAGTGGAAGAGCAGAAAGAGTAGAATTAATTGGATTTGTCTTTCGATAGGTCCCATCCAGCATGGTTTCTTTTCTCTAATATATAACTTTCCAGCCACTTCATTTAACAGCCAGTTCAATAAATGTATTAGTAACATCTAAAATGTGTCAAAGGTCAGTTTGCTGACATGAATTAAACACATCTAAAAACCCATAATTCAACTACATACAGCATTAAGTGTTCAAAGAGATAGTTATATTAGTCTGTTTTAGCCATAGTCATGAAGTAGCAATAGGACCTTTGAGACTAATTGGTTTATTCTAGTATAAGCTCTTGAGGAGCTTATTATTCTAGCAGGTTCTTAAAGGTTGCTTCTTGTTTTTATCAACTTCAGAACTTTGGGTAAAATCAGAGCTTGAAAGTGCTGCTTTTTGATACAACTCTAGTGACCATGCTGGTTGGGGGATTCTGGGAGTGGGAGTCCAAAAATGTGACATATCTGGGCTGTTGTAATAGACAATATACTGAATCTGAGTTAAGGTTAGGAAGCATATTCCACGATAAGACTTCTTTGGAGTTTAGCAGCAAATTGTTTTGAATTTAAACTCCTTGAAAGAAATTACTGAATCACAGACCCTTTTCGCGCCTTACCTCGTCACGGCAACGGGGAGCGGCGCTCGCACGAGCAGCCACTCGTGTGAGCTGCTCACAACAGCCCTTTTTGCCTCCTGCATCACCTTCCTTCTAGTGCGACCGTCGCACGAGCGCCCTGCCCCTTTCTTCTGCAGCACAGTCTGGGAGTTGTAGGCTGCGCGGGGGAAAGGAAGCACGACTGGGCCGCCTTGCCAACACACTGCACAGAGGTAAGTGTGTGAGGGCGCTGCAAGCATTGCGCGAGCATGGGGCATTTTCAGCTTAAAGCCAAAAATAAAAAAATGCACGCGCACCCCACTTTAGTCTCGTGAGCATCGTGCGAGTGGGAGTGCGTCATACGGAGCAACGCTCCCACTCACGCAATGCTCAAGGGGCGCTCGCGCAAGAAAAAAAGCATGCAAAAAGGGCCACAGTGGGGCAACACAAGTAATGGAAAATGAGAGAGAGTGTGGAAGCTACAGTATTGGGCTAGGCCTAGGGAAACTTGAGTTCAAATCCCAGCTCAACTGCTAGGAACTTCTAGGACAGTGTTTCTCAATGTTTTTTTAACTTCGAACCCTGCATAAAAAATGATTATGTTGACAGCTTTAAAAAAATCTTACATTTTAAAATCACAATATTTCATGAAACTCCTAGTGACCACTCTTGCAGTCTTAAGCTTCTAGGGAACCCTGAGTGAGAAGCCCTGTTCTAGGACTTCTGCTTTGCAGACTTGCTCAGATATTGAGGTGTATGTGGGGGGGGGAGTGTGTGTGTGTGTGCGAGAGAGAGAGAGAGAGAGAGAGAGAGGGATGGCCTGACACTGAAGGCTGGAATGAAAATGCAGACTTTAGGCCAAGAACATTTCCTGTGGAAAACGAGGAACCTTGTTACGGACCAAACATTTTGCTGATAGCACAGTAGTTGGGCCCTAATCATCTTGTACTTAATTTTGTTCTAGAATCAGAGTGCTGCATGGTGCAAAAATATGATGATGATGATGATGATGATGATGATGATGATGATGATGATGGTGGTGGTGGTGGTGATGATGTTTATATCCCTCCTTTTCCCCAGTTTGGGACTCAAGGCAGACACAACAGGTAAAAAAAAACACCTTACAACAGGTAAAAAAAAAAAAAGCAACATGAAAGACATAACAGGATGCAAAAGTGGCTAAGAATACATAACTGTGTGACTTTATACATTGTTCTCCTACAGGGAAGTATTCCTTGTCATGAATACAATCTATGCAAATTGGAATCGAGTTTCAGTACAAACTATTCTTCATGAAAAGTTTGTGGGAGCAGCCTTACACACACATAGTCCAGTGACATGAAAATTCAGGAGAGTCATCAAAGAAAGAAGGTTAAACATAAAAGGAATACAAACACTTAAACTGAAAGTAAACAGGGAAATAGCTCTGTTTGCAGCTGGCAGCAGAAAACAGAACATTAAGTTTGGCTGGAATAAAATAAGGCAATAAACTTTATTAAAAGGTCTGGGGGAGAGGAACAAGAAAGATACTTACATGTAAAAGGACATTTTAAAAGATACCTAAGCATTCTGTTCCATAGTGAACTATCTCCCTGATTCTTCTTATTTAATATATGCAATAGGAAAAACAGTATTCATGGATATTATTTGTATCTGAACCAAGTTGTCAGTGAAGACCTTGCACAGACATTCCAGAAGTGTTTTTAAGGAGGGGACACAAGATAGACCAAGAGTATTAAATTAAAAATTGAATTCTTTGTATAAGGGTTGGGGAAAATGGTACAAAGCCCTGTTCCCATAGTAAAACTATGCCTGGTGCTTTTATTGGAAAACTAATGACACTGGGGACAGCAAAGCCGCACGCGCTGATATCAAACAGCCCAAGGGGGGATCCAGTGGAGAAAATCTCATTCCCTCAACCTGAAATCCTGGCTTCTCCTATATTTAAGGACTTTCTCCAGGCCTGCTGTATCCTCCACAAAACGATTTGGGCTCTTTCCACTGCTGGGATTGGGGGATATGGAGTGGGAGGCATGGAGAAAAGAACATGATCTCCATTGTGGCACACAGAGGATGAAAGTGTAGCTCCCATGCTCTAACTCTGAAAATCCCCCAGCCAGCATGGCCATAACTATATTGCCTAGGGGATTCTGGGTAGTGTAAGGAAAAAAAATACATTCTGAAACTCTTATGGCAGATGAGTAGACTCCGTGAAAAAGGTGCCCCAGGGAAAATGTTACAATAACAGAAGGTGCTCAAGAGACGTTTTATCACTGCAGCTTCACAGGAGAGTAATGAATGAAAAGCTGAGAGTAGAAGGACGACATGGCAATTCCTGCTCTTTATGATGACTCTGTGGTACCTCCATTGTCAGCAGCACTATACTTTTCAACACCAGATACTAGGAACATGAGCAAGAGTGTGCTATGTTGCACACACACTCTGGTGGTGAGCTTCCTGTAGGCATCTCTGTTGGCATTGAATGCTGGACCAGGTACGCCATTGCTATGATTTAGCCCAGCTCTTTTTCTGTTCTTACATTCTGAAGGACTTGTAACCATTACGTGAATATCTCTTATATCTCACTGTTAAATATTCACCCTGGGTGTTGTAGAAAGCATAAAAACAGTAATAAAAATCTGCAAAGTGTACAGGATGGTAGACAGATTAATTACAGCTATTTTGTGAAATGAAAATCCCTGATTCAGCATTTCTAACAGAACAGCCATTTCATTTTTTGAAATGACACTCTGAAAATAATGAAATCAGGTTTTCTGTCTCACACCAAAGCAAGGATTGAGCAGACTGTGATTCAGATTCAGAATAGATTTTAATTGTCACAGCCAAAAAGCCATGGAAACTACAGAAAGAAAGAAAAAAGACACAGCACCCCATGAAATTACAAGAAAAGAAAAAGAAAATACAATATAATACAAGATGAGATGGCAATATAAACATAGATCAAAAAGTGTTGACCTCAAAGGAGGTCTGTGAGGGAAGAGCTAACCATGGGATCTTTTCACCTGTGTATGGTGGTACAAACTGTGAGACCCCAGCTGTGAGTCAAAGGAATGATTGGGGGATTCACAAACACGCTAAGCAATCAAGGACTCTCATGGACCATACAACACTAGTGAAGAGAAAGGAGAGAAAGGTTGGATAGTGGTAGATTTTGGGGTGAAATGGGTGATAATTACTGTTCCAGAAGCAGAGGCAGAATATTGGCACAAAATGGCTCAAACAACAGTTTGAGGGTAGGACAGAGCAGAAGACCCTGGGAACCAACAGACAGAGTGACATGCCAACGGGAATCCAAGGTACTATGAATTACTATGAAGTACTATGAATTATCGGGGTTGGGACCAGGGTTTAAGTTCCCTATTTCCCCCCTTGAAGGGGAATGTGTTAATTTCTCTTCGGCAGGGCAAACAAAAGGAGTCTGGAATGGACTAATGGTCTTAACTTGAGGTTGCAAAGCACTGAAGGGAGTTGTGACAGTCTCTTAATGTCTGACAGGTGAGGGAACAGTTTCTGCAAGAAGAGGTTACAGGTTGCTGACCATCAGTTGCTTCATTGGGGCAGTCTCATTTGCAGAGGCTTATCTAGCATAAATAGTACCTAAGGCAAGCATGGAAGTTGTGGCCCTATTTCTGGGGCTATTTCCTCCTCTGCCGCCACCACCACTAAATCTTCCAGCATGGGTTTTTTGCGCCCCTGGCATTGGCACCTAGGGCACGTACCCTACTTGCCCCACTGTAGATACACCTCTGCTTGTTTGCTATGGTATTTGAATGTTGGGTTGTTGCAAGGATTATCGCAAGCCCATTGGTGCTTTCCTGTCTAATCATCCTGAACTTATGATTTGGCCATGCTGAGGTCATCTGTCTTAGCATGTGGCTTCCAACTAGAGTTCTTTTCCACAGGGCTTCCTGCTATAAGTGTATGATTTTTATATTAGAAATGATATCTCTCACCAATTAAGTGATATTTCTCATCAATTATATTGTACTACAGAATGGGGGGTGTATGGCAAGGTAACATGATCAGGCATTCATTTCTGCACAAAATCCTGTCTAATTCTTGGTAGTACAGACAGCAGTGCCATCTTGTGTGATAGATGACAGCTCTGAGGTTGATGAGCAATTGATTGTGCAAGAAACAGAGCCAGTGATAGACCGAACTATCTTGGAAACACCCCCATCAGCTGAAAGACAAGCTGAGACAGAGTTGTTGCAACCAGTGCCGGTGAGAGAGGGGACCAGCAATGCTTTAGAGGAATTAGATCCACCTTTGCCCCCGCCCCAGCTCTCAATCATGGAGGAGACAGAAATGAGCAGCTCAGAGGGAAGCTGTTTGGGCAGGATTGAGTAAACAGAACAATGATGAGTAACACCTGTTTTTGTCAGCATGTAAGTCTGTCAGCGTCACTTGCTGTTTGCTTGTAGCAAATTGCTACCCAAGCTCCCACGATTCTTGTGTTCTGGCTCTCTTGACACTTTTGGACTGATCTTCAGCATTCTAGACCTTTTAGATTTGACTTTGACTTCAGCTCAGCTCAACATTTCTCCTTGTTTGCATTGGACCCACCACCACCACTGCCTCCTCCTCTTGGACCAGTACTATTGCCTTCCTTCTCTTGCTGGCTGAAAGGCACAGGCAGGAAGTTGAACTCTGACATCTTGCATGTGATATGGCATGTGATGCATCCAGAAAATGGCTTATTTTAGGAATTTTTTTTTAGAAATCATATTCCAAAATACAAAATATTATAATAGCACTATGAACTGTTCATTTCTGTGTCCAGTTCTGGACACTACAGTTCAAGAAGGGTATTGAGAAGAGTGACTAATATAATAAAAGTTCTGGGGGGAAAAATCCCTATGAGGAATGTCCGGGATTGCTGGGTGTGTTTAGCTTGGAGAAGAGAAGACTGAAAGGTGATATGATAGCTATTTAAACACCTGAGGGAGTATCATGTAGAAGATGGAGGCAGCTTGTTTTCTGTTGCTCCAGAGATTGGAACACAACCAATGGATCCACCTAAACATTAGTAAGAATGTTCTGGTGGTGAGAGCTGTGGAACAGACTCCCTTGGAAGGTGGTGGATTCTCCTTTTTTGGAGGTCTTTAATCTCAGGTTAAAACAGAGATTGAATGGGCATTTTTTTTCAGGAGTGCTTTAGCAGAGTATTCCTTCATGACAGTGGTTTGGACTAAATGAACAAGATGGCTCTTACGGTCCCTTCTGTCTCCATGGATCTATGATTCTTTATCAGGCAAATATATTTAAAAATATTCTGTACCTTCTTATTTAGTAAAGAAGGAAGGATATGCAGGATAGCAAATCTCTGATGCAGCTGGAATTGCCTGCAGACATGAGGTTAAAGAAATAGTTGCTTGCCTAATGATTGATAAAATTTATATTCTGCCTTTCTACTAAAAACAGTTCTCAGCAATTACCTGTTGAAAATAAAATGAAAAAAATACCGACTGGCTGTTGGCAGTCTAATGTCTACAGATAAGGCCAAAATTATCATTGAAATATAAAAGCACATCAATTGTGGTTAATTAATAAATGCATGCATAGGTCATGTGATGTATGCTCGCAGCACTGCGAGCAAGTTATGGTGCACCCACTTTATACAATCATGAGCTTGAAGATGTCATAAAATGCAAAACATACAAAATGCCAGCTTTAGTCACCTGAGAAAACTTTGATGACTTAAGCTGGTCTTTTAGGGCTAACACTTTTTTATTTCATAAAAGTGTTATATCCATAAGATTCAATAAACCTAGGAAGTAAACATGGTATAGTGGTTTGAATGTTAGACTAGAGCTTCAGAAGAATTCAGTTTGAATCCCTGCTTAGCCATGGAAACCCCCTGGGTAACCTTGGGCAAGCCACACTCTTTTAGCCTCAAAGGAAGGCAAGGACAAGCCTCCTCTGAAGAAATCTTGCCAAGAAAACCTAGGAGAAGGTCACCATAAGTTGGAGTAAACTTGAAGGCCCACAACAACAAACAAACTGTGTATGTGATTGATAGCTATTGTCATTTGAGAGTACAATTATACTAGTTGTTGCGTGCCTTCAAGTTGTTTGTGACTTGTGACAACCCTACGGCATACTATCAGAGGGGTTTCTTGGCAAGATTTGTTCAGAATGGGCTTGTTTTTGCCTGTGAAGTTCAGAGAGTGGGCCTTGCCCAAGGTCCCCCAGTGGGTTTCCATGGCCAGGTGGGGATCTGAACACTGGTCTTTAGTTTTGTAATCCAGTGTTCAAACCACTACACCAGACTGGTTCTGAAGCTGTTAATTAATCGCCCCTTGCGTTTCCTTGAAGTGCTTTAAAATCATTTAAATTTTGTTTTAATATAATAAATTGCTTAATTATATTTTAATGTTATAATTTCTTGTGTTTTTAGTTGTTTCTGTTTTTAAGTATGGTATGAGTTGGCTTGGGTTCCAGTTGTGGAAGACAGGCAAGATACTAAATAAACAAACAATCCTGAAGTTATGGTTGATGTGAGATTTAAATTTCTGGCTACCTCATATTACCACTGACAATACCTCTCAACACTTGTGTTCATGTGTTTATATTGCTCCTGAATGATTTGTTCCATTAAGTTGACCATGAAATGATAAGACCAGACAACAAAGCTTGGGTTGAAATATCGGCCACTTTATTTAGACTATCACCTATTTAGGTTTTATTCTCTGAGGTGTGGAAAAGGGGAAGACCTAGTAGGGGAGCAGCTGAGGAAAAGATCTCCCCAACACCACCTCCCCAGTTCCCCTTGTGCTTCCCCTGCAAGACACCTGAGCCCCAAAGAGAACCCAGAGGTTGGGTTGCTCCCTGGCCAGTGACTATTGAAAGACCAACCATTTGTCCCCTAAATGAGCTGAATTTGGCCAACTCTTGCACTACTCTAATATAGCTTTTCCTGGTGCTGGGAGCCATGGACATACTAATAGCCTAACTATGTCACCTCTCCAAGCTTCCAAAGGTTTGATGGCAAGAAGTCCGGCATGGTTGCTGCATCTGGTGCTTGAAGCACTCCATCTATATGCAGAAGAGAATGTTGGCAAAGCCATTAATCACCCTCACCACATGTAGTGCCATGAACAGGGTATTATAATGTAGACAGTGTAGCACAAATTCCCTAACTAACTTCATTATCCTATCCAATCAGGATATCAGTGAATTAATGACCTGTACAGTGGCCATGTTGTCACACTAGAAGTAGACCCCAGAGTTAGATAACTCAGTTGCCCAAATCTTAATGGCAACTAGGAAGGGAAAGAATTCTAAGAACATCAAGTCAGTGGTTACACCTAACTAGAAGCAATCTCTGGGCCATTCCTGGGCACATCAATGGCCCCTGAAATAAATATCAAAGCCCAAGGACCTAGCAGCATCAGAGAAGATCTGCAGTGCCTCCTTGAGCTTTATCAAGGTAGTAACATTCATGGCAGAACACAGGCTTTGTGTAAGACCCCAGTAATTCTTGGTGAACAGTTTTCAAGCAGATGGAGTAGCAGAATAGAAATACACTGGGCTGGCTCTACTGCTAAGCAGAGTGAGACGAACACCTCGGATGTGCTGGGTAGCACTGGGAACCCTCTCTGTAGTTCCTGAAACTCTTGGTCATTTCCTTCTCTTGGAAATGTCTTATCCACACAACCTATCCTGCCCACACCTCTAAAGTTGCCTGTGACCCTTGCATTCACTGGAGGATTTTATCCCACCAGCGGCACCTGACAGCTCCCATTTTAGTGGGGCAGTGAATTCAAGATTTAACCTAGATGGTAAAGGAGCTCTCCAAGGTGCTAAACTCTATCCCCCAAACTAGTTCAGCAGCTTTAACTGCTTCTTTAAAAAAATCCAAAACTTGGAGTGGATTCACTACCCCACTGGAGCCTTCAGCTGCCACAGCATTCAGCTGCCCTCTGGTTGTCTTCTGTGCGTGAAATGGGCATTGAGGCAGCTGGGGCTGAGATGGTAATATGCTTCCTGAAAGACTCTGTTATTTGACAGTGTGGCAGCAGACCTTTACAGTAAGAATGCAATATAATAACAAGCATGTTAAATACACATGGGTTTTCCAGCTTCTTCCATTACATATGACACTGTGAACAATATATTTTATACAGGGACCTGTAGATTGTCACTTGAGTTTCTCTATCTCTCTAGAGGCCTACCTATTTGAAATAATTTGACTGTATAAGCAAAGAGATTATGTGTGAGGAAAATTTATTTGTGAATGTTTCCTGACAAGAGCCCCACTAAATGCAGAAAGTGAACCCAGAAGCACAATGGGTATTGAATGGAATGGAACCCAGCAGTGAGATTTTTTTTTATCTAGTTAGATTTTTTAAAATTCCTTTTAAAAAATTCTTGCTGCCAATAAGGAGTTTATTTTATTTTATTTTTTAATGTCAGGCAATGAATGGAAAATTAGTACATACCAGAAGAATTCTACTTGCCTGCTCACAGTTCCCGGCCTCAGTTCCCTGGCCTCATTAGTGAAGAAGGTCCAGCTGCTTGCTCCAGTTAAAACCTCTGCAGGGGGGAACAGCCAGGAAGCCAAGAAAAGAACAGCTGTTATTGTTGTTGTTGTTATTGTTGTTGTGTGCCTTCAACTTATGGTGACCCTAGGGTGAAGCTATCATGCAATTTTCTTATCAAGATTTGTTCAGAGTGGGATTGCCATTGCTTTCCTCGGAGGCAGAGAATGTGAGACCTGTCCAAGGTAATCCAGTAGGTTTCCATGGCTCAGTGGGAATTTGAACTCTGGTCTCTAAAGTCATAGTCCAACACTCAAGCCACTATACTATGCTTGCTCTAAACAAAAGAACACATTTGACTATAAAGGGAAGGATCTGGAAGGAAAAGGAGGCAAAAGTACAGGGGGAAGGCAGGGTGCAAAGACTTCTCTGGATTTGAGCTGGAGAGATACAACAGACTGTTAGCTTGGATTCATAGAGTAACTGACCTATTACTTCTCATCTGACAGAGGAAATCTCCAAGGAAGCCTTCAGCAGAGAGTCACTTATAGGCAGCTGAGGGACAACCCTTCCATTACAAGATAACCAGGCAAAGTGCTAAGTCATGGGAAGCCTAGAGGGAGAGCTGATCCTAAGCACCCCTCTTCCTTCCCCCAATCATATTCCCTTTATTGGTTTACTTTTGTTTTGCTTGCTCCCTCGGGTTCTGATCTTAAGGTATCCTCAATTTTCTCCCTTTTTTCACTTACTTTTGTCTTACTAAAAGAACGATCCTGCAATTGCTTACTGACTATCTATTAAGCTAAACATCCTGACATTACTTGTTAGCAATGACAAAGTCATCCAGCAGTCACCAACCTGTTGCTTGCTCAGATCCTCATCTTGATATCACTTACCATCTCTGCTCCAGACTCACCCTACTTACTACAGCCTTCCTCATGCTGCCTACCTATTACAATCTTCCCTTCACATTCACAGGTTTGACCTTCACAACTTTTATTATTTGTGAGGTATACACCTGCCTCCACCCCCTTCTCCTTCTCCAATTCCCTTGCCTTTTGCTCAGGTGTGCATGCCTTTCCTTCTCCACACCAGGGCAAAAGGCAAGGGAATGTGAGGTGGGAGCATCGAACACAAAGGAAGGTATATGCATGCCTTTCCCCCTCATTCCCTTACCTTTTGCCCGGGCATGGATAATTCATGCCAAAGCAAAAGGCAAGGGAATGAGAAGGGAGACACATGTGATCCTCCCATTCCCTTGCCATTTTTCTGAGCGTGCATGCCTTCCTTCTCCATGCCCAGGCAAAAGGCAAGAGAATAGGAGGGGGAGCACTGTATGCTTTTACTATGTTGTACGGCTCAATCCATGATACAGTATGATTGGCTATAAATATCATTTAAATGGCAATATAATCTCAATATAAATCCTGCACTTATGGCTGAGCACCATGTAGAAAAAAAAGGACTCTGTCTGGAAGCTTTGTGCTAAGGCAGATGACATCAGCATGGCCAAGTCATAAATTTAAAGGGATTAATCAGGAAAATCCCAACACTGATGAGCTTGCAATAGTTCCCTCAACGACTCAGCCTTCAAGTACAATGGCAAACGAAACTGCTTCAATAGAGCAACTGATGGTCATCAAGCTGTACCTTCTTTCCACCAAGGCTCTCCTCTGTCTGCTGACCTCCCAGACATTAAGAAGCTATCACAACTCCCATTAGCCCTTTGCCACCTGAAGTTAAGACAATTAGTCTATTCCGGATCCCTTTCTTTACTCTGCCAGAGAGCAACTAACATGTTCTCCTTCAGGGCAGAAGAAGGGTATTTAAACCCTGGGTCTTATCCCAATGATTTGTAGTACCTTGGATGCACTTAGGCATGTCACTCTGTCTGTTGGCTCCTCAATTCTCATGCCCTGTTTGAGCCATCTCGCTTCAATCCCCCATTTCTGGAATGGTAATTATCACCCACTTCACCCCACAATTCTCCCTATTCAACCTTTCTTTCCTTTACCTTTACTAGCCTTGTGTGGTCTGTGAGACTGCTTGATTGCCTGCATGTGTGTACAGATTCCCTCAATGGAAGCATTCATTTGACTCTCAGCTGGTGTTCTATAGTTAGTACTGGTAAACAAAGGTGAAAAGGTCAAGTGGTTACCCTCCTCTCGCAGGCCTCCTTTCAGCTATAATTCAGCACTGCTGAAGGACCTCAAGGTCCTCCGCCTTTCTAACAATGTGAAGAAGGAAAGCATGTGCTTGCCTTCCCTCGCCTTTTGCCCAGACACAGAAAAGGAAAGCATGTGTGCTGGGGCGAAAGGCAAGGGAATGAGAAAGGGATGCTCTGTAAAGGAATGGGAGGAAGACTGTGTGTGTTGAGCGGGAATTATTGGCAGTTTTTCCACTTTTGCGAGTGTTCTGTGCTCACAACCATCATGAAAGTGGAGGGGTTAGTGTGTCTCTATGAATGTCAAAGAAAAGTTATTCTTCTGAAATATGGAGTCCTGAGTTTGACTGAGGATTGATATGTACCTGTCCATGAAGGTGACACCTTTCTGACACAATGTGTCAAAGTAAAAATACCATTCTTTGGTTATGACTGTTTCATGATAATAAGGAAAAATTATATATTTATACTGATTAGAAACAATGGGAAAAAGCATTCTGCAAGAAAACAGATGAACTAGTAAAATACACTCTGTTGCATAATGTGTGCCATCACCTCCTTCTCTGAGAGATTTTCTTTTCTGGCAAGTAATTGAGAGCCCTAAAGGACATCCAAAAATTCTTATATTTCCTTAGTGTTTTTCTAAACCCAGATGGAATGGCCACAACCTGAACTTTAATGAGAGCAGCAGGCCATTGCCAAGAGAGACTTTTATACACATACACCCTACTGTGTCTACAATTACAGAGACTGACAAAAACAACCTCTGGGTAAATCAAAAGTCCTACCTATCCTATGTGCTTCAACTAGTACAACAGCCATTTACGGAGACTAGAAGCAATGTTTTACAAGAAATGATGCTGCCTGTAATGAGCAAAACAGTTTCAAATAATAGTAACAATTCCTTTTGAAAATGAAATTTTTGAGCACTAGATTCCCCTTCCACAGTGAATCTTAGGAACTTTAGCTCTTTGAGGTGAGTGAAAGGCTTTCTGACATAGAATTCCCAATATCATACCATGATATTTCTTTCAAACTGAGAAAAGTCTAGGTGTTCCCAATGAGTAAATTCAGAGAAATCTCAGCCACAGCCATTCCAGTCACAGTGAAGGCTGGTGGCTTTGATATCAGTAAGGTAGTGATTCCATTTGAGTTTTATTCCATACATTAAAGGTGCTATCCAAACTTCTCAATTCTGCTCCCAAGATAGCTTTAGCTCTTTGAATAGTGCCTTCAAAGTTCAGGCTAAAACCAAAGACAAATACACTGCTGATATACAGAAGGCTGAGTAAGAGTAACTTTTTGGCTCCTCCTTTCCTTGAGCAGTTACTGCTTCAGCTAATCACTATGAGAACATTCTAACCATACAAAGTAGCATTTGACTGCTTCCACATCAGGCCATAAGTAGGGTCCTAAATATGTGTGGACATTTGAACAGAAATATTTGCATTTTACAGTGCAATTTTTTTTGGTAACATCTCTAGCAGTAAGACACATCTGGGCCTAGACCAAACATATTGGCGGGGCATAAGCCGTAAGAGGGAGCTTGCTTCTTCCCAGTTCTTGCCCAGTACACAGGAGCAGCCAGTGGGCTTCCAGGCATGACTCTGGTCTCCTGGCCACTGATCAGATGCAGGACTGTGTCTGGATGCATTCTGATTGTTCTTGTTCACTCAAAGGGGAAGAGGCAGCCTCTGTCTCCAGTGTAAGCTTGCTCCCATTTTGCTCAGTGCTTGAGGGCAGCTGGAATGCATTTGAGTACAGCCCTATGTCTAATCAGTGGCTGAAAGAGTAGAGCCCTCCTGGACCACCAACCCCAGCTGCTCTTCTGTACTGCAGATGGTGACACTGCACAGGGAAGTAAAGGATACCTCCTTGTGCAATGTCATTCAAGGTACATATTGTCAGTATAACTGGGGGTTCTGCCAACCCCCAAGTTCTGCTTACACAAATATTGGGGGATTCACATTAAAAGCTGCAGTGGCTGTTGAGCTTGGATGTGGAAGACATTCAGGTTGAAAATCCCTATTTACCCTTGAAGCTTGAAGTTACATGGCTTTGTATCAGTTCAAAAGGCCAATCTATCACTATGGAAAGTAGCATGCATGTATACATAAATGTTTTACATCCTGGTTTTCCATTAATATTAATTGGAATCATAGTGGAAAACATGGAAGGGGATAAGAGGTGAAACTGGAGAGGGAAATAGTTCCCCCCATCCATAGGTGGCTCATGGACTGAGTTGAGGGGGTATCTTCTACCATTTCATTAGAGGTGATACCCCACTCCCTGTTTTATAAACCACCACTGGTTTTGTCCCATTTTTTCTTGTTAATAATCTGAAGCATAGAAATGGATTTCCTATAATTTCAGTTAATATGACATATCCAAAGTGGAATGCCGTATAAACTAATCTCCATTTGCAGAGCTGTTGTGAGGTTCACACATGGCCATAAAATACTGAAGGAAGTCATCTTCTCCTTTTTCTTAGAACAAATACTGTAGATATATGCATTGATAATGGCACAGACACATTCCCTATAAAACTCCCATGCAGGTGTGACCTACTAAGTCAGAATATAATGCCCCTCTTTTTAAAAAACTTTTGGCTTGTTACTCTGGATTGTTCTTCTGTTTCTCTGTTGGTGTTTATCACTGTTGCTCTTTTACTGCCTCATGTTTTTGTGTTTATGTTATTTTTGCTGTGGTTTCTGGGTTTCTTCCTCCTGTAATAATATTGCCTTTTTTTGCTTGTTTGTTTTTTGTTTTCTCATAGAGTAGGAGGCTGGTGGATGGAAGACAACAGTGTAAAATCTTCTCTTTTGTTCTTTGTGGGGAAAATGGCCGTACTTTTAACCCTTACAAATTATTTGGAAAGCCATGTTTTGTTAAATTGCAAGTAATATGAACACAATTTGGTCTTGACAATGTTTCTTTTAAATGCAATTCAGTAATAACTCAGTGGCATCCTGATATTTGCAAGGGGATAGACCACTGCTGAAAGAAGAAGAAGAAAACAACAAATAATTTATGCAAAACAGAACTCAAATAAAGACTAGTTTGTGCAATCTTTTATGACAGAACAAGGCCTCCATGGGTTGATCTTCACCAGTCGTTCTCCTGGGATGAAATCATCTTGGGAAGCTGCTCCACTGTACACTTCTGAGATTTCAAGCTACTTTCAAGAAAAATCAGTTATGAAATACTTGCTTGACCTTACTAGTAGAAACTTTCATAAGAAAGCTTCATCGTGCGGCATACTTTTACCTCCTATAATGATCATACAGGCATCCCCATGCTAAAATAATTTGAATTAATACTAGATAGTGTGCTGTGCTAGTTACAAAATATATAGGAAGACACAGCCATGCGTTTGCAAGTCTGAGAAGTGCAGTTGATGATAAGAGTCTTAGGCCATTTCCACATTAGACTGTTATAGTGCTATTATTCCACTTTCAACATCCTATAGAATCCTAGGGTTTGCAGTTTAGGGAGGGCCTCAAAAGATTCCATAGGATGTTGAAAGTGGAATAATAGCACTATAACAGTCTAGTGGGGAAATGGCCTTAGAGATATCTCATGTATGAGATAGCCATAAATTGAAGCTGATGTGACGGCAACCAACAACAACAGGGAAAACTTTGGTTTTCTGTTTACAACTCCTAGACTAGCATGGAGAATGGTCAAAAAGTAACTTTTCCAAGCTTTGATTTTAATGCACAGCCTAATGCAAACTTTCAGATTATGTCTTTATTGCATTTTATAGTTCTATTGTGTTTCCATTCTGCAGTCACCTTGCCTCATGTATAGAATTATACAAGGAGTCCAGCCCAACATGACTGTCTTCCATTCATAGTTTCCTACTGTTTCTTGCCACTCTGGAAACACTGCAGTATTGTGCTGAGAATCCCTGGTTCTCTGAAGTGATAATGCAGTAGCCTTCCTAGACACCTAATAGAAAACCTGGGAGGATTATTTACACTTAGACTTAGACATCTTAATAAACCTGGCCTAGATCAATGGATCTATCATAAGTATTATACTCAGTTAAGTAGTTATGATAGATACCTTCCTTCTTGGTAGTATTCTTTCAACATGGATTTTCAAATGAAGTCTTTGGAGCCAATGTCTAAAATGGGCATGAGCTGCAAACAGTGAGAATCTACTGGGAACTGCTTTGCTGCTCTGGAGGGGAAAGCAAAACAACAAGACTTCCTCCACTGGCCTGGCTTGAGTCAGCTGCTATCAGCCCAAGTGAAAAGTTCATCTGTCTAATATCTATCCAGTTTCATCAGTGGGAGGAAATCAGCAAGGCCTTTGCCATTGCCATCTTAGCAAGAGGCAAAACCAGAAAGACCTTTCCATCAGCCTGGATGGAGCCAACTGCCATATGCTTCTGCCATGGTAGTGGTAGGAGAGAACTGTGCAGATCCAAGCTTTACATGGTTCTTATTTTGTCAGTCACTTTGAGTGATTTTGAAATTGAATGGTGGTTTAAATGACAAAACCTGTGAGACAGACATACATCCTCTGACTCCTGCCTTCCTGGGACATAGACATTGGCAGAAATAAATGGAAAAACAATGTGAGAATCTAAAGAAGTATCCCTGATGTGCAAGACACCAAGAAATTGGCTCTTTGGATTTAACTAAACATTCTATTGAGCTGGGAATCCCGATAGGACAAACCATGTGGGTTGCTCTTCTGAGCTCAATACCTACCACAAGATCCCTAACTGGTATGACCAACTCATCAAGACCCAGAACATTTTAATATGTCTCTGCAAGGTATGTCTCTCAGAGCAGCATGCTAAAAACTATAACATCAACAAGCTGAAAAAAGCTCAGTGCTAGGACAGAAGCAGCAGCACAGCAGAGAGATCAATAAATCAAGGTAACAGACAAAAGCCTGTGATTGGAATGAGATCATATTAGAATGTGATCACATTACTGGCTGGAATACATGGGCAAATAGAAAATCTTAACCTGATCATACTGGGCAAGTTCCTTTGAAGAGGCCATTCTTCTTCTGTGATGCTGTCGCTGAGAAGATCACCATCCTTCTACCACCAGATAGCAGGAAAGACAAGACAAGGGCCTCTAGTGAAGAACAGATATTTGAGGCAACCTTGTCTAATGTAAGTTAAACTCTACTATATATTTTAGTCAAAAATTTAAATTTAAAATTTTTTGCAGATGACACCAAATTGGGAGGGGTTGCTAATACGCCAGAGGACAGGATCAAAATTCAAAATGACCTTGACAGATTAGAGAGCTGGGCCAAGGCTAACAAAATGAAATTCAACAGAGAGAAGTGCAAGGTCCTCCACTTAGGTAGAAAAAATGGAATACAGAAATACAGGTTGGGTTACACGTGGCTGAATAACTGTATGTGTGAAAGGGATCTAGAAGTCTTGGTAGATCACAAGCTGAACATGAGTGAGCAGTGTGATGCGGCAGCCAAGAAAGCCAATGCGATTCTTGGTTGCATCAATAGGAGTATGGTGTCTAGATTGAGCGAGGCACTGGTACCACTCTACTCTGCTTTGGTTAGACCTCATCTTGAATACTGTGTCCAGTTCTGGGCACCCCAATTCAAGAAGGACATGGTCAAGCTGGAACAAGTCCAGAGGAGGGCGACCAAAATGGTGAGAGGCCTGGAAGCCATGCCCTATGAGGATAGACTTAGAGAGCTGGGTATGTTTAGTCTGCAGAAGAGAAGGTTAAGAGGGGACATGATAGCCATGTTTAAATATTTGAAGGGATGCCATGTAGAGGAGGGAGTGGGCTTGTTTTCTGCTGCTCCAGAGACCAGGACAAGGAGCAATGGATTCAAGCTGCAGGAAAGGAGATTCCACCTGAACCTCAGGAGGAACTTCCTGACAGTCAGGGCTGTCTGGCAGTGGAATCTGCTGCCTCGGAGTGTAGTGGAGTCTCCTTCCTTGGAGGTTTTTAAGCAGAGGCTTGATGGCTATCTGTCGGGAGTGTTTTGAGGGTGTTCCTGCATGGCAGGAGGTTGGACTGGATGGCCCCTGGGGTCTCTTCCAACTCTACATTTCTATGATTCTGTGATTAAACATTTCTTAATTTCCTTGTTCTAATATGCTGTCTTGAGAAGCTATTGTAAGCATTCTGGATTTTGGCAAACAACCAGCATCAATTTGCAAATAACCAGTGGTGGTTCTTCTGCACCCAGCTTACAGATAAATAGGCCTCCAGCTCACTTGGAGCTCATTCACTTTCCTGCCAAGTCATGCTCTTTAGGAGCAAAATTGGG
The DNA here is from genome assembly GCA_948474755.1 of Ctenosaura bakeri. Taxonomy (NCBI): domain Eukaryota; kingdom Metazoa; phylum Chordata; class Lepidosauria; order Squamata; family Iguanidae; genus Ctenosaura; species Ctenosaura bakeri. Next base: position 21,521 of record CAOLHI010000939.1, read on the forward strand.
ACCTTTACACATGCCAAATGCTTCTCATGTTCCCAGGCATTGTCCTGGCACTAAAAACAGGAGCCCTGAAGATAAGTCCCATGAATAACAATAATAAATAAAAAAGTCACGTTTTCCTGAAACGCAGCCCAGTGAGAAAGGAGGGAAATATTGAAAACTATGAATACATTATCATTTGAACAAACACCAATTGACGGGAATGTATGAGCTGCCTTTGTTTCATACAACCTCCTTTTCATTTTTTTAAAAAAAACAACTGTTTTTAATCTATAACCAAAAGGAATTATTTTTGAGGCAACGTGGTGGAGACAGCTCCACACAATTTGTGGTACTCGTCCTTTACAATTAGAGGGTTTTGAATATTCGGTCAACCAAGCCTGTAAATTGGCTGAACACTCTGAAACTGCTTTATTTATGTTCTTTCCAAGGGTTAGAAAAGACACTAGGAAGTGAACCATGATTCCAGTGGAGTGGAGCCAGAAACGTTTATAATTATTACTCCTTTTCTTCTGTCACTGTGCCTGTACACTGGCTATTTGCTGGAAATTCCAAAATTAGAAACTTGAAAGAACTAATTAAAAATCCAATTACTAACATTAGAAAGCTCTGACCTGTAAAAAAACACAGAGGCTCCTGTATGCTAAAAATAGCCCTTAAATCTGTTGCATTCTTGTGAGAATTATGACAATGTGACAGCAAGTTTTGGGGAACATTGAAAGGCTGCATGTGAATAACATAAACACACATTCCAGATTTATGTGCAACCTTTACGATATGTTGTGTTACATAGCAAAAGTGACCTGTGAATTATTAGCAAGCAAAAACTCATCCAAATCTCATGCAAAAGGTTCGTTTTTAATTTGTAGCTCTGCAGATATGCAAAACTCTTGCTTTTGCAAACTCTTGCTTCTAACATTGGACAGTCTAAATTCCAAAGTGAGCATAAGAGCTGAAGTGGTTTATCTAGAAGCATTCTATAGTAGTGCAGTTTTGTTGCAACTCTGCTGCTTCAGAATAGCAGGAGAGCATCCACATCATGATATTCTGTGTCCCCCTGGACTAAAGAAGTCCATTTGCGTGCATCAAATATTGATAAAAAATTAAAAACAGACTGGACTGTGGCTTTATGTAGGCATTTATTGTTGTTGTTGTTACTTGCTATCAAATCAGTGTTCACTTATAGCAATCCTATGAATGAGAGATCTTATGGAGCCCTGGTTTATTTGTTTTGGTAGGGGGAAACTAGTATTAATAAATTTGAAACTGCTATTAGATTAGATTTTTGAACTGCTTTTTGCAGCAGTATATAATGTGTACAGTTTGTTTAAGCATTAATTTTCCAGTGAATGTACAGTATACCTATGTAGTGGCTGATTCCTAATGTTGCAATACTTTCCTTTTTTAAAAATTTTGTATTGATTATATACTTTATAGAATAGTCCTAGCCCCTAAACCTACTGGCTGAGCAGGTTGGCATGGGACTGGTGGGAAGTCAGAAGCTCTGTCACCAGTGAAGGTCACACCTGCCCTGTGCCCCCCCCCAAGATTTTCATGGAAAGCTCCATAGGTACAGCTTTATTGGCAGGATGAAATTGCTTTGTCCAAATGGGGGGTTCAGCAGGTGGAAGCATCTTTGAATTTGTCATACCATCACCCCCACCTCATCTAACTATTTCATATTATGATCAAAGATTCTCCCGTCCCCACATAAGACTGCTCGGATGTTTTCATGAAGAAAGGGGATATATTTGTCTGTACTGAATTGCTTTATCATTTGTTAGAGAAATGCCCTATAATCATGGCATTAGATTTTGACTTGTATTTTAAATTGTTAGTATTGATCACTGTGGATTTGTAACAAACACATAAAACAACAAAAAAATTGTTTTCACATTTTCTAGTTTCCATTCTGAACGTAGTCATTTCTCATTGCACCACACTAACTTTATCTGAAGCATTTTTCCTACAGTTAGGGTAGCACTTTTTCTTTTGCTACAAGTGAAACACAGGATGTTGCTGTAAATTGATGCAAAGCATTGGTCCATTGAGCTCAGCATTGCTGGTTGACAGCAGCTCTCCAAGATTTCCAAGGTTTCAGACAGGTATCTCTGTTCCCAGCCTACCTTGGGACTCAAGGGCTTAGACCTAGGATCTTCTGCAAAGCACGTGCTCTACCACTGAGCTACTGTTACATAACCTCCAACTATCCTGATTTGACCTATGTTGATCAGTCTTCTGTCATCCCACTTTTCAGCTGCTTTTAAAATGTCCCAGTTTGTCTCTCTTCCACTCACTTTCCCTCTTTGGCCATTTACACTGTTTTAGTGCTATTATTCCACTTTCAACATTCTATGGAATTCTGGGGTTTGTAGTTTACTGAGGCCAAAGAGCTCTCTGGATGAGAATTCTAAATACCCCTCCCTAAACTGGAAACCCCAGGATTCCATAGGATGTTGAAAGTGGAATAATAGCACTAAAACAGTGTAGTGTGAAAATGGCCTTTGTACTCTGCTAACTTCAGTTGCTGCAAACTGAGATCAAAGTATAAAAGCAGCCTGTGCAGGAGAAAAAGGAGAGGAGGGGCAGAATCTTGCTCTTCTCAGTAGACTTTGGGCATAAGCAAACTGCTGTAGCCACTCCTAGCTTGTGTATTCTTCCTTATCAATAACTTTTGCCATCTTGACCACACTCTAATGTTGCTTAACCACACATGTCCTGGGTTTTGTCTCTGAAATGTTGGAAAGTATGCAGCAATTCTTTAAGGCAACAGTGCTCAAGTATGAACTATATTATTTCCTTACGATAGGGTGGACAACTGTCATGGGAGGGGGATAGAATCAAGGAATTCTGGAGTTCTGTGCTACCCCACAAACATGTTGTTGTTGTTGTTGTTTCAAATGCCAATTTCACCAGAGTTCTAATCTGCCATCCATTTTAGGTCCAGGGTAAGCTTCCTTTTAAGACAGGATGTTTAAACAGGAGATGAGCCTGGGAGCCTTGGGAGAATCACACTAGTGTTTCCATCGAAAGCAGATTTTTGCCAGCCTTGAATTAATACATAAAGCTTTTATAACATTTGTGTGTATTTTGTGCCTTCCAATTGTTTTTTACTTATGGCAATACTAAGGCAAACAGTTTTCTTGGTAAAATTTGTTCAGAGGGAGTTGGTCTTTACCTTCCTCAGAGACTGAGAGAGTGTGGCTTGCCCAAGGTCACCCCATAGGTTTTCATGGCTGAGCAGGGATTTTGAACCTTGGTTTCCAGGGTTGTAGTCCAATGCTCAAACCATTTCACCAGGCTAGCTCTTCATATAACATGTCCAACTTTATTTAAAAAAAAATCCTGGGGAATCATAACTGTTAGGTCTCTTTGCCTGATCACATGGCTGGGTACTCTTAATGGTCATTAATTTTTCAAAATATCTCCAAATCTCATTCTAGGTCTATAATTTCATTTTGCAAAGGAAAAAGCTAAACATTTTCCACAGTCTGTGCATAGTAAGTGGCTATTAAGCAACATATTCAAGATTCAAGAGCCAGGTTCTAAAGCCCTCATTTGATCTTTAATCAGTTTGTATTCAGACAAATGCTATTTGATGCCAACAACTTCAGACTGAGTAATAATAATGAAAGATCAATTGATCCTCAGAGTGCTCTGCCAGCTCTAACCCTGTTGAAGTTAATAGGATATTTGTTCCCCATATTAATTTTTCCTGCATCCCCACTAGTTTTTTAGTTTTTGGTTTTGTTTTTTTTAGAATTGCCAAGAGCTTGCCCTAAAGTGCCAGTATACTTTTTCTGCTTGTGAAGTCACCCCAAATATATGAAAGGAGTAGCCCTTTCCTTGAAATTCTCCAGCATTGCCAGTGTCTCCTTAGAAAGATGGGGAATTAAAGCTCAAAATACACCTGTAAGGTAGAATGACCATGGGACCTTTTCACCTATGCATACCAGTACTAACTGTGAGGCATCAGTTGAAAGTCAAAATAATCCCTTTACTGCGGGATTCATGGACACATGCAAGAATGCAATCAGTCTCATGAACCATACAAGGCTAGTGCAGGTGAAGAAGAGAAAGCTTGGACAATGAGAGATTTTGAGGCAAAGCAGGTGATAATTACCATTCCAGAGACAGAAGATCAAAGTGAGATGGCTCAAACAAGAGTTTGAGGGTAGCACAAGCCATGAGAACTGGGTAGCCAAGGACAGAGTGACATGCTGACATGTGTCTAAGGTACTACGAATTGTCAAGCTTGGCACCCTGTTCCCACTCTGAAAGGGAATGTGTTAATTCCTCTCTGGCAAGGCAAATAAAAGGGGTCCAGCATGGACTACTGGTCTTAATTTCAGATGACAAAGCATTGATGAGAGCTGTGCTAGTCTCTTAATGTCTGGGCAGATGAGAGAACAAAAGAGAGTTTCTGCAGGAAGGAGTTACAGGATGATTACCATCGGTTGCTTCATTGGGGCAGTTTCTTTGCTGTTGTATTTCAAGGTTGCATTGTTGGGAGGATTATCACAAGCCTATTAGTTCCAGGACTTTCCTGTCTAATCTTCTTGAACCTATGACCTGACCATGTTGAAGTCATCTATTTTAGCATGTGGCTTCCAAATAGAATCCTTTTCCACATGTTTTCCTCTCGTAAGTGTATGGTTTTTATATTAGAAATATCTGTCACCAATTAAATGATGGTTTTTGTTTTGTTTTGTTTGCCAATTAGACTGTACAATGGAGTGGCAGTGTACAGCATGGTAACATTCTTGCTGTGACTGGAGAAAGAAAGAGGGTCAAGATTTCAGTCCTCTATTTCCAGAGGATGGAAAGAGGTAACTGTTCTGGCTGGGCAATTCTAGGATGTATAGTCCGAAAAGTTAACTTTTCAAAGCACTTAGTGTTTCCTTCAAGTCATCAATACAGATGCAATTAATAGAAGGATGGAGCTGGTGTCACCTAGTGATGTGGCTATGGGGGAGGGATAAAATGAGGGCATTGTTCCACAAAGAAGAAGTCTGCCCCCATGAAAGTTTTTTTCAGTCTCCACATAGCCCTGCAGAGTGTGAGACCCTGAAAATCGCTCATACCTTAAACTCTTCTATTTGCTGTGTTCACATTTCCTTGGTAACTTTGCTTGCCCCTTTTCTTTGGATGCCTAAACTATAGTTCCAAATGCTCAACAGCTAATTAAGTTACTCTAGAAATTTTGGGACTGAAGGAAAATTTGGGTGAGGGGGCAGAATTCTTGTGCCTTCCTCCTATATGTAGCTACACTCCTGGTATTACCATCAAGCAGCTGCTTTGGTTCTACTTCAGCCTTCAATTGGATTCTCCTTCCCTGCCCTGGTGTTTTGAGTAACATTGCATGCTGTACTTAGTCTATTTTTTTGCATTCCACAAGGTAGTGTCACAGCAGGACACTGGTGGAAATTAAATTGGCTGTTAGACTTAGCTGCTGTTACCTGGCACCACTGAAAGATAAGTCCAGGACTCAGTGAAAAAAGGGTGGACCAACAAAGAGAAGATTTTCCAGGTAGCCCTTAAGCCTGAAGCTAGCTCTGTGGAATGGGGTACTTAACCTTTCCCAGCTGATCTTTTCTCCTCTGTATGCCACACAACCCAGCATCAGGATTGGCATCATTAGCATACCCTCCAACTGTTCCAATTTGACAGGGCCAGTCTTGATTAATTCCCTGTCATTCCACTTTATCTGCTTCTTTTATAATGTCCCAGTTCCTCTCTCCTCCTCCCACTTTCCCCCTTTATCCTCATCTTACTTCAATTGCTGCAAGCCAAGTTCAAGTGCAACAGTAGTTTATACATAGCTGACTTGGCAGAAAGGAGAGGAAGGGAAGAGTCTTGCCTTCTCCAGTAGCCCCAGGCAAAAGCAAACTGCTGCAGCCTCTCCTATCTTGTGTGTTTTTCCTCATTAATCACTTTTGCCATGTTGACCACATTGTGATGTTGCTTCGCCATACATGTCCTAATTTTCATCTGTGAAATGTGGAGGGATGCATTAGGCATTTGACAAGACTCCATAAGTCTGTTTGAGCACACTGCTGACATGAGCAGGAAGGGGTAGGAACAGCCACTGCTTTGCTCAGTGTAATCAGTTTGGCCAAAGTCTAATATGCACAAAGAGATTCTGGAGCTAAACTCTGAGATGGCTCAATTCCAGAAGTAGATATTGTGCCTCTTCCAAAAGCAGCCTGAAAAAATGTCTCCTCCTCTCCAGAGGGCAGTCAGTTGTGGTGGGGATAGACAAGGAAGGGTGGGGCTATGGTTCTGAGATCTCAGTACCTGGGCCCTCTTCTCTAGTCTTCAAGGTGAGAGGGAGTAATCTTGAGGGAAAGAATGCTGTCTTGAAAAGTAAGTGAACTTACATTTTCCTCATTTCTTTAGAATGGCATAGTCTACAAGTGCCATTGATGCTTAATGGACCATGCTTAATGACACTACCAGGGGCTGCCTCCTTTGACATCACAAAGGGACTTCCCTAGGACTCAGGTTTTGACCCTGAAATCTCAGGGCCTGACATAGTCCTGACCTGGCAACTCTAGAAGGTAGTGAGAATGTGGGTTGAACCAATTCTTGGATCCTACATAATGTTTGCTTCCCATATTTTCATATTTTTCCATATCTGAGAGAGCAAGAAAGAGAGAGAAAACACAGTTAAAATTCTAGGCACTAGAGAAAAGTACTCTCTTTCTGGAGGAATACCATGAGTCACCAAGCTAAGAACTTGGAAAGCTGAGATCTGTAGGTTGCTGAGCTTGTGCTGAGCCACCAGAACTTCAGGTCATAGGGCATGACTTGTTAGACCTACAAAAATCTGTACAAGCATATTCTGAAGCTAAATTGTGGTATGTCTTATTTCTAGCTAAAACCTAACCAATATTAGGTTCCATTGGAAGTGGTTTCACAAGATATTAAGAGATGCACCAGAGCAGGTAGGTAATTAAGTTTGTGTTTATCATTTCTCCTTGTTATTGTAGAATATCTTTAAACCCATTTGGCGTATGTTGAATATTATAAAATGGCATCCTTCATGAGGTTACTACCACCGCAACTGAATCTGCTCCCATTTTAGTCACAACTCTTCCTATTCTTTGCACTAGCTGTACAAATCAGCTGTTTCATATTGCTTTGAAGGCCTTTCAGAGAACATGCATACATGCTATGAAGCTAATTGAAGTATCACATTAACAAACTTCATGTCTGTGTGATAGCTTCCAGTGCCTCCTTCACCAGTCTGGATTACAACTTCATCTGTTTCCAGCTAGCACAGCCATTGACTGATCATGCTGACTGGAGAGGATGGGAATAGTAATCCAATGTATCTGTAAAGTACCAGATGAAAGAAAGCTGTTCTAATTAGGAATGGGAGAAATATTCATCATTGTTCATTTCTTGGCTGAACAGTGGTGAGAATTTTATGCAGTTTTCACCTGGTATTCACACATTCTGAAATATTTCAGGAAATCATGCTGTGCAGAAATGCACATGGGCTTTTGTGTAAGAATTGTGGGGGTTTACCCACATACACCTGCACACACACACACACACCTCCCTGCTGTTTCCAGGCAGCCATAGTTGTTTTTTTGTGTGTGCAAAGTTGTTGTTTTCTATGAGAAAAAAACCAAAAAACCACAAGAAAAATTTTTGATAGAAAAATCTAGCGCAAAGCCCAGCAATCTTACACAAATATTAGGCACACAGTTTTATTTTGCAGGATTGCTGTTTTTGTGTAGGAGGTTTGTTCTGCAAGATTGCTGGGGTTTTGTGCGTAGAAAACAGCAGTCTTGCCCAACAAAATGTACATGGGTGTTTGGAAACTGTGCGTGCACAAAACTCCACAGTTCTAAGCAACCCCCTCCATTTGTTTTTGCACAGAATAACCCCCCCCCCTCAAAATACTTCAAGATGTGTGAATACCAGGTAAGAACTGTGCAGAAATTTTTGATTTCTTGGCAGTACAGAAAAAAAATAGGGAAATTATTTGTCTTCACTTCTGAGAATGAGACAGTCAAATATTAACATCCCTGTATTATTTCCCACAAGGAAAGAATTTCCAGGATCCATGTAGGGTTCATATGCATGCGAAACATTTCTCTTTCTCTCTCTGCATGTGTTAATAGCTAAACTAGATGTTTGCATGCAAGCAGGTGCTACACAGGTAGTTTTTCTATTTTAAATCCAATTGCTAAGATAATATATGTGAAACACTGCTTAACTGTTATCATGGAAGGAGCCTGAATTAGTGAACTCATTGAACTTCTCAACAATCTGGTAAGGAATACAAACTGCGCAAGCTCCTGAAATACAGGAGTAGGTCAGATTAGATGATCCTCCTCACCCTAACAATTCTTAGACTATGACTTTGAAGGTCCATTATGTGCATTTACTTGGATATGTGTAACCTGGTTTACAAGACATGTCTTCAGAAAACACCTTACAATGCATTAATGTAGGCAAATCTCATTTAAAACAATAACAATGATTTGAAGAACAAGTTCATATCAGCATTGTTGCTACAGTTGCAACACTAAGCAGCAGCAGCTGAAAACACAATCCAGCACTGTGCTGCCATAAAAAGCAAATTAAAGTAAAATCAGCAGTAACATAAACACAGCATATCACTTTAATTAAAAGCAGATTGGAACAGAACATTTTTGAGAACACATTGAAAGGGTAATTAGGATAGAGCCATCAGTACATGTGCCTTTCAAGTTGAGGCTCAACACTGAAAAATGCTAATGTTTCCTAATCTAACCGATCTTTGATGTTGGCCCTAGAATTTGGATAGGTTTGCATGAGTGTATGTGTTCTTCCCAACTTGAAGCCTAGGGGATGATTGGTAACATGGATGCCAGAACATAAATTTAGGAAAATGAGAAAAATACTCTGAATCAATACATCAGATTCTTAAAGAATGTGATCCTTAAAATATGGGAGTGTGTGAAAGAGATGTAATGCTTCCTGTTATTTCTAGTTGCTAGATTAAGGCTGCAGATCTATATCCATTCATTTGGATATCTGTCCCACCAACCTCAATGAAACTTACAATGGATGAGATTGCATTGTTAATTGCTAAATCACCAAAATAGAAAGAATCAGAACTTGATAAACTTACATTTTTGGACTACAGCTTCTAAAAAAGGACCATCCTTGCTGGACAGTAATTAGAAGTCTAGTTCACAGAGTCTCCTTCCCAAGCTGGGTAAGCATGATGCACAATTTTCATTACCTGTAAAGCTAATTTATTCTCATATATGAAATAAAAGAGAGCAAGCTGACCGTTCCTTAAAGGACCACATGATTACCCACACGACCAGGATGGACCACTAACAAATTAAAGAAAACCAGAAGGTAGAAAAATATATCCCCAAATCTTCAAAATCCAAATGTTAGCATATTCTTTACAATAAGGTAGTATCTGTTTTTTTTTTTTAGGTCAGTTTTTTTTTTTTTAAATTTTTATTAATTATATAACTAAATCACAAATACAAAACAAGAAAAAAAAATTAAACACCATGTGATATACATAATAGTGAATTAAAAAAAATAATTTTTTTTCTTTTTCTTTTTTTTCTCTTCTCTTAAGCAATACTAACTTTCATTGTTATTTTGCACCTTTACCCTTAAATTTATAAATCTGTTCAACTATTATAATTTCACATTTAATTCAATATTTTTCACATCCCCTTTAATCTATTTCTATTGTTAATTCTTTTAACTTTTTTTTTTTAAAAAAACATTGACATCACTTATCCTTTTAAATCTATAAATCACAAGTTTAAAACACACACCTACTAAGAATTACAAAATATACAACATAAAAGAAAAACAAAACTAAAACTAAAAAATACCCACCCCCCAGAGCCAACTTTTTATTTAATCCACTTTCCAAAATTGCCATTCTTCTTTTGACAGGGTAGTATTACTATCTCTTTTCAGAACTTTATCCAAAAATATTTTCCAAATTTCTTCAAAATCATTCCCTTTAACCAAACCTTTCATAAACCTAATTCTACATGTTAGTTTATCATTAATTACGATTTTCCACACTTCGTTATATCATTCCTCTATTTGAAATTTTTCATTTGCTTTCCATTTTTTTGCTATTATTAATCTCGCTGCAGTTAACAAATTTGTTATTAATTCTTTCTTTACTTGAGTACACTCAACCTTATCATATATAGATAACAATGCAATATTTGGACATACTGGTATATCTGCTCCTATAATCTCTTTTATCTCTTTAAAAACCTTTTGCCAAAACTCCATTATCTTATTGCAATTCCACCACATATGCATATATGTACCAATTTCTTGACATCCTCTCCAACATAATCTTGAATATTTCTCATCTATTTGATTTAATTTCACTGGAGTCAAGTACCATTTCCACACTAATTTATAATAATTCTCTTTTATTCTTATTGATAATTTTTTTAAATGACGTTGTTTCCAAATTTTTCTCCATTCTTGTATATCTATATTTTGTACTATCTCTTCCTCCCATATTTTTCTAAGAAAATCCTCTTCTTGTTCTTTTGCTAATATTTTATATATTTCACTTGTAATACCTTTTAGTATTTCATTTTCTTGCATATTTTCTCTTTGAATAATAATTTGTTCAAATTTGGTATATTCTTTAAAATCCTTAACATATCTTTTCATACTCTTTGTCCATTGCTCTAATTGTATATAATTAAACCAGGATATTTTAGTTTCCTGCAATCTCTCTTTCATTCTATCTTTATTTATCATTATTTTCATCCATTCTTTTAATCTATAAATTTTTTGTTTTTTTATTTCTTTCTCTATTATTTCTCTTAAATTTATTGGAAATTTTTCCATCATCACTATCGGAGTTAATATTGATATATTCGGTATTAATTTTCTTTTATTTTTTTCCCATATTTCTATTATATTTTTTATAAAAGGATTTTCTATCTTCTCCATTTCTTTCTTTGAAAAATTCCTAAAAAATATATTTTCTAATTTTGTCTCAATATTCATATCTTCTATCTCTAACCAATCTAAATCACCCTTTCCTGAAACCCCCTCTATGATATATCTCAATTGATTTGCATAATAATACCATTTTAAATTTGGAAGTCCCAGGCCACCTTCTTTTTGACTTTTATACCAATATTTCTTGTTAATCCTCGATTTTTTATTTCCATTACAAAAATTATTTAATATCTTTTGCCACTCCTTTAATTCTTCCTCTGATATTTTTATTGGTAGCATTCTAAACAAAAAGTTAATTTTAGGTAAAATTTTCATTTTTACCACTGCTATTCTACCAAACCACGATAGCTTTATATTTTTGTAGTCCTCTAATTTCCTTTTTGTTTCTAATCTTAATTTCTTGAAATTTTTTTCCTGTAATTCTTGTAAATTTTTTGTAATCTCTATTCCTAAATATTTAATTGATTCTTTTATTTTAAGTAATCCTCTTTTACTACTTATAAATTTTTGTACTTCTTCTTTAGTATAATTAAATAACATTATTTCTGATTTGGCCCAATTTATTTCTAATCCCGTCTTCTCCCCAAACTCTATTAAATGTTTATCTATCCTATCTATCTTTTCAATTGGATCCTTAATTGTCAACAATGTGTCATCTGCAAATAAGCTTATTTTATTTTTTTCCTTAACTCCAATTCCTTCCAAATTCTCATCATTTCTTATCACATTCGCTAACATTTCTATAACTATTGCAAATAAAACTGGAGATAATGGACATCCTTGTCTCGTTCCTCTTGTTATTTGAATCTGTTCTGTAAATCCATCATTTACCATCACTACAGATGTATTATGTGAATACAATTGATTTATTAACCCTTTAAATCTCTCTCCTAATCCTATTTTATTTAAAATTGTTTTTAATGCCGGCCATTCCACACAATCAAAGGCTTTAAATATATCTAGGGCTAAAATTCCAGCTTTTTGTTTATCTCTGTCCATTATATTTATTTTATTTATCGTTTTCCCTATTAAATTTGCCATCTGTCTTCCTTGAATAAAACCACATTGATCTTTATGTATATACTTATAAATAAGTTTATTTAACCTCTTCGCCATTATTGCTGTCAAGATTTTTGCATCTTGATTTATTAAAGATATTGGTCTATAAGAACCTGGATCCATAGGATCCTTATTTGGTTTTAAAATTAATATTATTAGTGACTGCTTCCATGATAATGGAATTTTTTCACCCCTCAATATACTATTATATAACACTTTTAGTTTAGGAATTAGACCTTTTTTAAATGTTTTATAATATTCTGGACCTAGTCCATCCAATCCTGGTGATTTTCCTCCTTTTAAATTATTTATTACTTCTTCTATTTCCTCTTCTGATATCATTTCTTCCATCAATCCTTTATCTTGTTCTGTTAATCTTACTTTCCAATTTTCATTAATATACTCCTCTATGTTCTCTAAAGATTTATCTTCTGCTGAATACAATTCTCGAAAAAATTCCTCAAATATTTTTAATTTCTCTTTCATCAACCTTTTTTCTTTACCAAATTTATCTTTAACTACGCCAATCATATTTCTAGTTTTTTTTGATTGTACTGATTTAGCCAGCATTTTAGAATTTTTATTACTATATTCAAAGTATTCCCTTTCCAAGTATATTAGATTTTTCTGAACTTCGTCCATTTCTATCTTTTCTAATTCATCTCTTTTTGCTTGTAATATTATTAATTTCTGTTTAGTTCTATCTATTATATAATCATTCTCTAGTTCCTTTATTTCTTTTTCTAATTTTAATTTTTTTTCTCCTAATTGTCTCTTTAATTTGTTTGATTCTTTAATGCATAATCCTCTTACCACTGCCTTCATTGTATCCCACAATACATCTTGTGTTACTTCCTTATTGTTTATATCCCAAATTTCTTGCCACTCCTTCTCTATTTTATTTACTATCTCCTTATAATTAAATAACTTAGTATCCAGTCTCCACCTTTTTGCTTCTCTATAATTCCTTTTCATAGTTATATCCAAGTTCATCAGAGCATGATCTGTCACTTTTATTGTTTCAATTTCTGTATTTATTAATCTAGGTATCATATTCTTTGAAACAAAAATATAATCTATTCTTGAGTAATTTTTATGAACTGATGAATAATACGTATATTTCTTTTCTTCACCCTTTATTAGCCTCCAAACATCTATCAGTTCATTTCTACTCACTAATTTATTCAAAATTGTTATATTATTATATCTATCTCTAATTGATGGATCTGATTTATCTTTCCATCTATCCATCACCATATTAAAATCACCTGCGATTATTGTATAGTCTCCTTTCATTTTTTTGATCTTATTAAATATTTCTTCATAAAACTCTTTTTGCTTTTCATTAGGTGCGTAAATATTCATTATGCCATATGTTTCTCCATCTATTTCACCTTGTATAATTACATATCTACCTTTTTCATCTAACTCCACACTTGTTACAATGAAATTGCATCTTTTGGAAATTATTATTGCAACTCCTCTTGATTTGGATGTACCAAATGCTTCCTCATAAATGGCTACCCAGTTCAATCTAAGCTCATTTTTTTTATCTCTTTTTCCATGTGTTTCTTGTAAAAAAATTATATCGGCCTTATCTTTTTTTAATATCGATTCTATCCTTTTTCTCTTTATTATTGACCCCAAACCTTTCACATTCAATGTTGATATTCTCAATCTATTCTCCATTTTTCATATTTTGAATTTTCTAATCCCACTCCCCATTGGCTCTTTAATGTGATGGTGCTCCCCTTCCCCTTCCCTTCCCCCCTCCCACTCCCCTCCCCCTTCCTGCCCTGCCCTCCCCTCCCCACACAAACATTTCTCCCCCCTCTTCCTCCAAAGCGCTTCTGCCTTGGAAACGACCAGCCATGGTCCTGGGGGGGGGTGAAGGTATGCCAACTCCCGGCATAGAGACCAATACCCTCTCCCGATTTATTTTCTTTCCCATATTTTTTTTCCCTCTCTTCCTCCTCCCTTCCCTCTCTCTACCCTCTTGCTTTATATATATATAAATCTATCTCTATGCATTTATAATCTATAAGAATATATTTTACTCAGTAGTCATCTACCCTTCTCCTACTCTATGAAGTTCTCTTTCTTCTTCTTCTGTTATATCATATTGTTTCTTCCAGTCCTCCTCAGCCTCTGTCCTTTCATTTATCTCCCAAAGTCTTCTTCTTTGCTCCTCCTGTTGCTCCTCCCGCTGCTCCTTCTTCAGTTGCTCCTCCCACTGCTCCTTCTTCCGCTCCTCCAACCGCACCTTCCTCTTCCTTTTCCTCTTGCTGGATCAGTTTCAGTTCTCTCAGGAGTTGCAATCCTTGTTCAAGAGAATTTATTCTGTGGTATTTGCCAGCATATTGGAATTTCAGAAAGATGGGATATCCCCAACTGTATCTTATCCCAACTCTTTGTAGAACTATGATGCAGGGTTTCATTTCCCTTCTCCAATTTATTGTTTCGCGGCATAAGTCATTATAAATTTCCACTGTGTTATCTCGATACTTCAATATTCCTGGATTCTTTCTAACAGCTCTCATCAAATCATCTTTCTTGTTGAAATTCGCAATTCTCATTATAATATCTCTGGGAATTATTCCTCTTCTTGCAGCTGACACACGATGAATTCTCTCTATGTCATAATCTTCCCATAAAATCTCAGGAACAATGCTTTTTAGCCATTTTAAAACTTCCTCTTTCAAGGATTTTTGACTTTGTTGTGGCTGCTCTGCGAATCCACGAATCCTCACATTGTTTCTTCTGTTCTGGTCTTGGAGCTGGATAATTTGTCTCTCTAACAAAGAAATCCTGCCATCATGTTGTGCTAGTCTGGTCTGCTGATTCCCTTGGGTTTTTTTTATATCATCCACTTTAAGGTCCAATGCTTTTAACTCCTGTGAGATTTTTTCCTGCAATTGCCCCATTTCTGCCCTTATATTAGATGTTATTGTAGTAACAAGAGCTTGATTAGACTCTGTAATAAGCTTGTGTATAAAAGTTTTTATCTCTTCATTAGCTCCGTTCGCAGCTTTCTTCGCCGCCATTTTAATGACTTTTTCGTCTCCGTTAGAGTTTAAGTTTATATTTTCAAAATCTCTAACTAGACGATTATATGTTTTATCTGTTGCTGTAGGTCGCTTCCAAACAGGGTGTTTATAGACCTTTTTTTTAGGCGGCATATATCTCAAGGACCACAAAGGGGGAAAAAAAAAACTGTTTTGCTTTCAGTCCGTTTCAACAGTTATTTGCAGTTTAAACAGAGTCTTTTATTTTCCCTCCAGTTGGAGAAGAATCGAAACCAATCCACTATCTTATCTTACATTCTTTCCCACATTATTCAATTAATTACTCACATTCTTTCTTTGTTTTGAAAAAGGCTTCTGAAATTATTTTATAATCATCTGTTCCGGGAGTCGAATATTTAGCCTCTCTCTGCCATCGTAGTTGGCTCCTCCCCCACAATAAGGTAGTATCTGTGAAAGACTTTTCTCCCCATCTCCTCTTGCTGCCATCCCAACAAAACTTCCACAATAAAAATGTGTTCTACTTAGCTATCCAGGTGAATAATTTGGTGTGACATGTTGCATAATACACTCTAGCAGGAATGTCCTCCTACTCTGCTGCATGGGACAAGTTGAAAAGCCAAGAGGAAGAAGGACAGCAATTTCTTGTGAGAACCATGTCTCAAGTTATTTGTTATAGTATGATAAAACATTCCTCCCATCTGATGCAGTAAGAAGCTGTGAAGTAAGGTTTTTTTTAAAAAACAACAACAGAACAACCTTGTGAGAGGTGCCACATTAGTAAGTAGTTAGCCTAAACATGATGAAGTTTAATTCCGTTGGGAGTTTGGAAAGGTTACTTTTTTGGATTGTGGTTCTCAGAAACCCCAACCACTAGGGGATTCTTGGAGTTGCAGTATGAAAAAAGATAAGCTTTCCATGCTCTTTTTTTATTGACAGAAGTAGAGCTGTCTGTTCAGGAGCATCCCAGGCCCTGAGGTTTCTGGGCCAAGACCTAAGGAATGGTCTCATGCACTCTGCATGAGAAAGTCAGCATCAACCATGGTTGTCCAAAGCATGTCATTCAAATAATAAGCTCCAAGTCTGACAGATGGGAAAATATTTATCTGGTTGGAAATTAAGTTTTCCAGGCTCTGCATTAAACAGAAGAAGCATGCTTTTCCCACCTCTCTTTTAAACAACTTTGTGGGGGATGCCTTTATGAATACAATGAAGCTGTAGTCTAAAGTTTTCCAAGCCCTGCTTTGAACAGAAAACAGTCTACCGCACTGGTTCCAAAGAGCCTCCATCTTACACTTACAGTGTAATATGCATGCAAATTTCAAGGCAAGGCTCTTGCCCTGAGATTCCATCCCACACCCCTAAGATATCCAGGATCAGGCCTGGAAGCTCAAGAACCCCAAGTGTAGCTCAGAGGCAGAATACATGCTACTGCACAAAGAGCTAGGTTCAATGTCTGGGATCATCAATTAAAAAGGAACAGGAAGTTCCTTTCCTATGGAATCTTTTCTTGATAACCAGGAATGCTATTGCAACTCACAATACATATTATGCCAACTATGGTAGAATAGCTTGCTATGACACTAATAGACAGGTCTGCTGCTTGTATTCAGTCCTCATTTTGAAGCAAATCAACCTCATCCAGACATCCTGGACTAATACATGGATCAAAACTCTGTTATCCTTTCAGTTTTGTGCTTCTGAATTTTGTGATGGTTTATGAAAAATAATATCAAAGTGCATATAAAGAGATATTAACATAATACCAATATGCATATAAAATATATTTAAATATATATTTAAATAAATCTATATTCACACCTCTAATTTTTATGCAGCTTTTTTAAAAAATGGAAAGTAATGTGGAAATGGAAAATAATGGATTTAACAATGCACAAGTATAAAATTAGCACAGAACAGAAACAGTTTGGTTCATTTATCCAGCTTTATCTCTAAGGGTATAATTAGAATTCAGCCTTCCCTGATGATAGCAGTGATCCTGTCCCAAATCCTTCATCTATATTTTTCTGTCATCTCTGCGTGGGAGATGATGGCTAAGAGATCTTGCCTGAGATTCTGTAGACCTGTGGCCAACCATGATATTCAATTCTTGGACAAATTAGCTGATCTCATACAAACCATTTTTATGTCTTCCTTGCCCTTGTCATTACTTTTCAACACAGCTCCTTCTATTTGTAAGTCTTATAGCTAGAGCACCATATGTGAACTTAAAATGTGCAGATCAATTGTCCTTGAAGGGAAGTAATAGGTACTTTATTGCACAATGCCCAGAAAAGCAGTTACACAGAAGTAACTGAAGGTTACACCAGTGAAAGCCAACCACACAATTCTGACCTGTGTATCCAGTCAACCAGATTACTTCAGACATGCTTGCTCAATTAGAAAGTCACTTAGGGCTCAGTTCAAAAATGTGAAAGAAGGAGATTTTAAAGATCTAGTGAAAGTAGTAGAAGGAAGATCCCCAATAACATCTCATGTCCTACAGTCCAAAAAACTCTTCTGCAAGCAGGCACAACATAATTTCAGAATTCTTAATATATGCAACCAAGAGCCACTTCTGACTAGCTTAGTTGAGCATCTCCCTCTAGAGGAGATCATTGTTTATTATTTTAAGTACTGCATGGTGAGCAGCATCGTAACATCACAACAGCCAAGGATCATGTTTCAGGGGACAGGGTAGTAGCACTAAGATCCTACCAAGGAGCAAGCCAGCACTGATGAGGCACTAGAACCCTAGAGACTACTCTACTTGATTGCTTGTGGCCCCCCTGGAAGTCAGCATTGGCAATAAGAATCTGCCTTAGGGCAGGGCAGGCTATTTGCCCATCTAGCCAATGGGCTCCTCCGACTAGAAGAACTCCTTCAGATCTCAGGCTAATGTCTTGATCATTTTAACTGGTGATGCCAGGAACTGAACTGGGGACCTTCTGCATATGAAGAATTTGTTCTAGTACAGAATTATACTTGCTTCTTGGGCACAGACATCTAAGCTGAGAAAGTCATTGAAGTTAGTTTGTATTACCAGGGCTATATATTGAACATTGCATGGATGCTTGGGAGGTGTTATCTCTATATTACCACTGTGTCCCCCTCGGCTGCTACTTCACTGTACTTGCATGCTAAGATCATTGTGTGGGATTCCTCACCTTAGCCACTCCTTTCTGAAATTGGGTAGAAACATCATTTTTGGTTGTGGCAACCAGCATGTGGGAGCTCTCAAAGGGAGTCCACATGATGCCAAATCTGATTTCTTTGCAACATTGGGCAAAACCGTTTTCTATTTGCTCAGGCTTCCCAGTATGTTGTCTGAGCTGATTTTAATGCTGTTGACAGATTGTCTACGAACTGTGGTGACTTTCATTGCTCATTGTTTTATTATTGTTGCTGTTTAAACACATTTAAAACTGGTATTTCTAGATCTAAACATTTGTTCAAATTTTGATGTTTGTTTTGGTATTGTTTTGATGACTGGTATAATCTGGAATGTTGACAAATAGAAGAGCAGCACATCAATACTCCAGACAAATAAACAGTTTTCCCTGGAAAACGTTTAAATTTAATGAATGCCAGAAAAGTGAATGGGATAAAGAAAGAACATTACTTGAAACAGAACCAGATACAAAGAACACCGCAATCATATCTGTCCTCCACGTATTTGGAAAGGTCAAATGTCTTGGTTGAAACCTGTATGCCACTTGGGAGTAAGGCTCATTGAATACAAAGGGAATTTCTGAGAAAAAATGCATGGGATCAGATTATAAAAGGTGGTGCAGGGATAAATTCTGAACACAGGTGTTCACTATGGTCATCCCCTCTAGTTGTACCTTCAAGGGGAGTGGAAAAATGAGGTAGCTGTGTTGATCCATTTCTTCCTCTGACTCTCTCACACACATACAGCAAAAAGCAGCAGCAGACAACACAATGTCCAATCTCTTAAGATCAGCTGAAAGTTATAAAATAGTTAACTAGCAAAAAGCAGTATTTGGTTGGCATGTTTTGACTTTGGCTGGAAAGACCTGAAGTTTCACAAGAGTGAAAGAAAAAGAGACATAACATGCTTCCAAGACCACAAGACCACCAACTCAAGATTTTCTAGAAGTTTCTTTTCCCAGAAGCTACATCTCTCTCAGGAGCAGATCTTTTATAAAGGAAATGGATCTTATTTGCCCATTCAAGATGAAGCTGCTCCAAAGTATTTTGCCTTACAACAAAAAGAATTTTCACTAACAGAGAAATTCTGGCCCTCCCCACTGCTTTTATGATACAGTCAGATGGCTGGCAGATAACGCAAATCAAAAAGGCATCACCTCAACTCTGCCAGTCCTGGCTCCTCTACAATGCTGTCTGTAAATCATCTGACATCCTCCCTACAATAGAAAATAGTCTTCAAACTGGATGTGTGATCTTGGATTCACCTTCTTATAATGTTGGGCAAAACTGTGTGATAAACAGTTGCATGGGGAAGTAGCATGCCCATAAATAGATGATATAAAACAGATGATAGCATTACTCTTTTTAAAAACATCTCAATAGGCTTTTTGATCAATTGTATTTTTGTTTTATTCACCAGAGATCTTGACTGATTTGCTTGCTGGAGGTGCAATGAATGCATTGAAACATGAGATGCCCTCCCTGCTTCTTTCTTACCTGTTATTATGTTCTGTTCAGTTGTGAATTCTGCAGTAGATTTGTGTGGCTCATTATAAAGCAACAGAAGCAAACTGTAGAGATGTCGACACTACCAGAACAAACTAGCCTGTGAATCAAATGCTCCATCAGAGCATTGCATCTGTTAAGCATATTGTTACCAACTTTTCAAAAAGTTCCTGCTGCTGTGCCTGGATATACACTGATGAGCAGGTGATAATTCTGCACCTATATGGTAAAAAGCTTCACTTTCTAATTCCTGCTTATCAAGGCAATGTTACCAGCTAAAAATAACTGGGGACCAGTTGAAAACAAGTGGCTACTGCGAGCATTTTCCTCCAGACTGAAAGTTGGGAACATTGGGATACAAGAAGAGTTGGGCTGGAGTAGTTTAGTGAAACAGTAATATGGTACATATTATGTTATCATGAAGCATTTATAACGTTAAATTATTAGCTGCTAAATTTAAGAAAACTATAACCACAAACCAAATTTGGTTGCATATCAGAAAGCTATTTACACAAAGTGTGAAATCTTCCATAATAATTTGTTTTGGAACAGATGTTTAAATCTGGCCTAAATCCCACTGCTACTCCTAACCATAGCAGATCTACTGAAACTGAGTCATTTACTGAATATACATCTCATTGATTCAGTGGGTTTATTCTAATTGGGGCTAGCAATTACATTTAGCCCTGTGTGGAGTGGCAGAATTAGAACTTGGAGGTAATGGGTTATTTGTAATGTTACTTCAGCTTTTTGCAATGACAAACTGTGATGGACTTACTTTTTTTTTTTTTTAATGGTCAGGATTGTAATTTACTAATTTTCAGTCCAATGTTAACAGGGTTCCTGCCTGTTGCTCAATACTAGTATGTGCTGGCCCATTTGAAATGGCAGGGTGAGGGGAGAGAAAAATCACATAGTTGGCTGCCTTATGTTGGCTCTTTATGCACTGTGATGCAGCTTAGTGGAGAGGCAAGGAGAGAGAACACATTGAAGATATGAGCTTCGCTAGAGACTCTAGTTATCTGGAATAATAACAATAATATTTTTTTAAAATAGTCTATTTTTCTGCCTTTGTATGTTCTCTCCAAATGAACTGGAGTGCTGCCACTACCAGAAAAAGAAAATCAGTGAGAATGTATTGGGGGTAGTGCCACCTTACCAGGCTGGCTGCTCCAAATAGCAGCACAGGGTAAACTAGGTTGGTGTGAGCTGTTTGAGAGAGTTTAGAAGAAGAGGAAATATTTCTCTATGTCCCCGAGGCTGCTAATGCATTTTATTTAGAGCAATTGCTTGTTGCGCTCATGTGGATGACTGGGAAGCAAGTAGTTCATTTAAAATTATGAATCTCAGAGCTAATAAACCAGGGAATATTTTCTTACACACTTCAGTTAACAAAGTTTCTGGCAAAGAGGCTCCTTTTTACACATTTGTCCTGCCTCCTCTTTCCTGCTTGTCCTTTTGTCTAGATAGGGTTTTTAAAAGCAGCATCAGCACTGGGTGAAGGAGGACTGAAGAAACAAAGATTTTTGTATTTGGTTGCAGTAATGTGTCTGCAGAAAACAATGCAATAATGTTTGAGCTGGAAAAGAATGGTATTCTGTTCTAGTTGATCCAGGATAAGTAGCACATTAAATAAATACCAACAGTCAAGGTAAACACCAGCTGCATCCAGAATCATTTACTGAGCCTGCGTGGACAGCAGCACAGAGGGAAAAATGGAGAGCAGATTAGCTTGCCTACCCAATTATTATGGCATGTTAAAACATAGATCTGGCCACCAAAATGAAAATTATAGGAAAAATGGAGGCTAGTGAAAAAAAGAATCCCTTTGGAAGAAGACTATGCCTTTTGGAAGAAGACTAGAAGGTTCAAAATGTCTTATTTATTTATGCAAGGATTTCCTGACCTGGTGGTTTCATTTCGTGAGTCCAAATTGTTAATTCTGGACAAAAAGTTTGATTTATGTATGTATGCTTCTTTAACATGCTGGAAGTAGCTAATAAAGCAGGCTTATCTGCTCTCCATTTTCTCTCTGTTTTGCTGCTCATGCATATTTAGTTTGGGATTCTAGGCTTAGCTACCGTTTACCTTGCCAGACATAGGCAGGCATATGTAGTAGGTCTGGCCAGAGCAGAATTGCATTCTTTCCCAGCTCAAGCTTTATGTATCATTTACTGCAGACATACTACTACAACCCAGTACTAAAGATCTGTGTTTTGCTGGCCCTCCTTCACCAGCCTCCCCATACTGATGGTGCAAAAGAAACTTCCCAGCAAGACAGAGTGCAACAATGAATGAGCATAAAAATACTTCATTAGAGGCTTTGTTATCTGAGATACGTCTGTATATTTATCTTTGATAAAACACAAGTTTTGCAAGGAACAGTTCCCAGGTTCTGTCCTTTATTGTTGTTGCTGTTTTGTGCCATCAAGTTGTTTCTGACTTATGATGACCCTAAGGCAGGGCTTTCCAAGCGGTGTGCCACGGTACGTTAGTGTGTCAGCTGAAGTGTGTAGGTGTTGCCTACAATCTTGGAAATGTATGTTATTATTTATAAATCATATATTTTTAAAAATATATGAAAGGTTTTCATGAGATATGTTGTGTCCCCATACATTTTGTTATTACAATTTATGTATGTGTCTGTATCTCCTGTAATATAATATAGGAGATACAGTTTAACCTTCGGTTTGCTAGTAAAACTGAATTACTGTGTTGCAAAATGAGGCATGTCTAAAAAGTGTGTCACCAAAATAAAAAGTCTGGGAAGCTCTGCCCTAAGGCAAATCTATCAAAGAGTTTTCCTGACAAGATTTGTTCAGAGGGAGCTTGCCATTGCCTTCCTCTGAGGCTGAAAGTGTATGACTTGTCCAAGGTCAACCAGTGGGTTTCCATGGCTGAGTGAGGATTCAAACCCTCTTCCCCAAAGTCTTAATCCAACACCCAAACCACAACACCCCACTGGTACTCTTAGGTTCAATCCTATTCATCTCTGTATAGGTTTGGGAAGGGCCCTTCTCTGAAATCCTGAAAAAACATGGTTAAATCATCTTAATATTGGGGCTGAAGGACCAAAAGTCTGATTAAGCACATGGCAGTTTCCACTGATCCTGTGAAATTAAAATGGCTGCTCAATCCTTCAATCTCCGGTTAAGACTGCAGGTTAGGAGCCCAGCAGTAGACAAGGAAGCCGCCACTGGGAAGTTGGTAAAATGGTTCCTCAAGCTGCTTGTATGGGGAATGTCACTTCCATAAAGAGCTGAATTAGATAGGGTATATATGTGTTTGTCTTGTGATTCTAGTGGACATTAACTACAAAAAGGAACTTACAGGGTCCAAATAGTAATTCATTTGGTAGCTGATATGTGTTAAAGCAGCACTGCCAAATTGATATTGCCATCTCATGTCAAGAAAGGCTGGTTGGGGTCCCATTTTGGTTTTCTTTATTAGATAAAGCATTTGGTATTTATAACACTGCAGAGCTAGACATTATTAAGATCTGTTTGATGGTGTCAGGGTTGCCTGTAATATTCCTGAAAAGGCAAAAATTGCCCTTGAAAAACACCAAACTGAAAGCTGGAGGCTTCTCTGCCCCCCCCAAAAAAAACAAGAAAGAAGAGAATAGTGCTGAAATGTTGTGATTTCATACTATAAGAATGTGCTCTGCCTATTGTTTTCAACATTTGTTACATTAAGACTCTACTCCTATATACACTGACCCTTTCTGCACCTTACCGACTTCTGGCGCTGGGGTGCAGGCATCACGTGAGCAGACTCCGGCAAGAAGCTCTCACGTCTATGGTCCTTCGGCTCCACACGAGCTGCCTGCTCGTGCAAGAGCCTCACCTCTTCCTTCCACAGTGCAGCCTGGGACTGGAAGCACGACTGGTGTGGCTCTGGAGGCTCTGCACACTAGGTAAGTGTGTGTGGGGCCCGGGAGCAATGCGCAATCGCGCACCATTTTGAGCGTCTAGCTGAAAATGAAAAGGTGCGCGATTGGCGCCTGCCAGCCCCTGGAGCATCGCGCAATTATGAGTGCGTCGTGCAGGTCGCTCCTCACAATCGCGCAACACTCCAGGCGCCCTTTCGCATGGAAAATGCCGTGCAGAAAGGGCCATTATCAGGAAGTGGTTACATTAAACCCAATGAGATTTACATCTGAGAAGATATGGATAGGCTTATGTAGTCAGAAGACAGTCCTAAGCACTCAAATTGGACAGTCAGTAACCATGCATCTGAGTCAACATTGTTAACAGGTGCACATCTGCACATGATGGAAAGGAAGAATTTAATTCAGTTAATTGCAGTTTGAACAGCATTGATTTTTTAAAAAAAACTAAATATCATCAGTTTTATGTTCATGTAAAACAACATCTCGCTGCTGAATTTCAGAATCAGTAAGCTTTGAAGGACCTCCAGAACATTGTTTTTTCATGGTGCCTTGAACAGAAAGGATGGAGTTGTTCTGCAAGAATTCCCAGAGATCAACACAAGAAGGCGCTAAAACACTGCAGTTACTCGTCTGCCACTAGAACGAAAGGTCTGTCTTTGAGCAAGCTGCATTCTGTAGACACAGATGTGATTTAGGAATGCATTTCTCTTGTCCACATACACAGTATCTCTAATAGGCATGACAAGAATCCATCTGTAATAATCTGCAAGGAAATACTGATCTTTACCTCTGCTTTTCTTTAATTATCAAAAGAGTTTGAATACTGGATCGAAACAGTATCTATCTGGAAGTCATCTGTGGCTACCAAAGTGGGATATGTGTACTTTGGTGTTGTACTTTGGAAATTGTGTCAGACAATCAAGACAGACAAATGCCCTGGCTGATTTAAACTTCATAAAACATGTTAAAATAATAAACAGATCATACTGTTTTAAGGGCTGATTCTATAGTGATATTCTAAATTATCAACCCCTCTTTCTTTTTCTTTTTAAAAATCATGGAATTTTATATTTTTCCTTTTTAAAAACTGCTTCCCTGTGTCCCCCAGTTATTTTTGGTAACCAGTACATCACAATCTATGTTGTTTTTCTGTACCTTCAGGTTGTTTCCATGTTATGGTGACCCTAAGGAAAACCTATCATGGGGTTTTCTGAGGCTGAGAGTATGTGATGTGCCCAAGGTCAACCGGTGGGTTCCCATGACCAAGTAGGGAATTGAACCCTGGTCTCCAGAATCATTGTCGAGTGCTCAAATCACTGCACTGTGCTGGTTCTCACTACAATCTGTGCCCCACCTAAATACTTCACTATGCCAGTGTCCATACTGCCACTTAGACGGCACAGAAGTTAGTCCAGACTCCCTAATTCATTGGTGGGCATCCCCCAAGTCCTCCCAACCCCATGGCACTGAAATTTGATAGCACAGAAATTTGGGAATAAGTGAGAAATGTTACTTTTCAAGTTTCTTTTCATGGTATGATACCATTATTTGGCAGGGCCCTGGAAAACCTTCTTTTAAAACTAGATTTCCCTGCTTGTTTCAAAGCAGTATTTTCCAATTTACTGCCAAATGTTCATGATAACGTACCGTCTTCAGGGTCTCTTAAAGGAACGGAGGCAACATGTGGTGTGAATTTATACAAACTTCAGCCTAATTTCAAAAGCTGCCTGGAAGCAGTCTGTCTTTCTCTGAGGCTTCCCTTCATTGTGGAAGAAAGTGGTGAATGAGGTTAGAGACTTTTTTGTATTGGCGTGCCAACACTACAAGACTGTTCCCAAAGTGGCGCTGCTGATGCCAAGTATGACATATTTTGACATCAGATGAAAATATTTTTAAAACATCTAGATTTCATAGTGTTCGGATTGTTTTCTTTTTGTTTGATGTCTTTACCAACTCAGATGCTTTCTATCTTTTTCAAATATTTTTTAAATTTACTTTCAGAAGCATTCTCAGTTACGTACAGTAATGTTCCAGTATGTGAGATAATTAGGATTAGGCATTATTGGTGTAGGTAAATGGGTCATGTCCAGCATGAGGACAGGCAAAATAAACATGCAGCAGTTTCTTCCCAAGTGGATTTCTGTATCTGTCATTTCCAATACACTCAGCAGGCAGTCTGGGGCCATTTCTGCACTAGATTATTAGAGCGCGATTATTCCACTTTCAACATCCTATGGAATCCTGGAGTTTGCAGTTTCGAGAGGGGCCAGGTGGCCCCTCCCGAAACTGAAAACCCCAGGATTCCATAGGATGTTGAAAGTGGAATAATCATGCTATAACAGGCTAGTATGGAAATGGCCTGGGTGATATGGTCTGCAAAGACCAGCAGGTGGGTCAGCCATTGCCTGGCTCCTGATCCACGCTGGAGACAAATCTCTTCAGATGTAAACAGTAAAGCTGTGACTATTTCTTGCTAACATATATGATCTTTGTGTTCTATAGCTTATTTTTATTTTTGCTTTTCACTTTTTAACACATTTTCCTCTCAATTTTTGTGCATATTTTTCTAATCCACTCCTTTTGGGCTGAAGAGCAGGATATGAACATTCAAGGTAAAAGTCAGAGAATAAAGAAATAAGAATGCCTTCCCCAAATGCCTCTTAATATGATGCCCAGGGAAATATCCATTATTGATAGTGCTTCTGTAAGTGAACAGAAGTCACACTGAGTAGCTAATGGACTAGGAAAATCATCTCTTGTAGCATGATATACACTGTCCAGTGATGTCCTGTTCCATTGGGTCAGGCTATGGGAGAGCAATAGCAAAAGTAGGAATTCTGTCCCCAAATGAAATTTTCCATCAGTCCCCAAATTTCTTGCATTGCAGTAACTTAAAACATCAGGTGAGCATTTAGAAATACTGCTTAGGCAATCCAAAGATAAAGAGCAAGCAAAAGTGCCAAGGGAATGCAAACTAGCAAAGTTCTGGGCATGAATGTTTTTCAGTGGCTCCCATTGAGCTGGTCTAGAAATTTGGTGAGTGAAGGAAAATATCAACTGGGGGAAAGAATTCTTATTTGTCGGCAATGCCTCCATTCTGCTCCCCCACTAGCTAGACCTTTATTAGGACCATTTCCCTCTGCTGCTCCATGGGCAACACTGTTGCTATCAATGTACTTGGAAGGTCAGTGCTTCTGCTTCTGGAATTTAGTCTAGAAATGGTCATTTTTTTGCAGTTTTGCTAGAGTTTGGTACAGGTTGTGGTACATGATGGAGTGAGAGAAAAGAACCCCCCAAATGCCCTGCCCTTTTTTTTTTTTTTAGCATTTTCAGTGTTTTTGTTTTTCCTTTAGTGTTTTGGGGTTGAAAATTCAATTGAATTATAACTTTATTCCCCTCAAGGTCTAGGGGCTTTGAGGTCTTGTGGGCGGCTTTTCCTAGTGTAAAATAGGGGTACTAGGGGTGTACTTTCCCACCTTTTTTCATCTAGTTGTTCATCCTTTGTAGCAAGTGAAAAAAATGTTTGGCTTAAATCCTAGAACTCACACTGCACTTTGAACTGGTGGTGTTATATTTGTCTTGAGAGCTCCAGCCACCAGACTCCAAGAAAACCACATCCCATGAATTTAGATAAGAGTTAATGGGGTGATGTTGGTCCTTTAAAATACCAGTAGCACAATATCAATCTTCTCCTCAAATAAGAAAAGAAAAAAAATAGTTTATAGGTACCAAGTGTCTTTGGACTTGCAAAGCGTCTGGGCTTCATCATTCATCACTGCCACTTCCCAATATGCAGTAAGGCCTGGTTAGTTTTGCTTAGATGTTAACAATCTCAGAGGTACAAGCAAATTCAAGAGAAGATAGGAATTTTGTATTCAGTCATTACTGGCTCTGTTGTTGCTGCTGCTGCTGCTGTTGTTGTTGTTGTGTGACTCCAAGTGATTTCTGACTTACGGTGACCCAGCAGTAAACCTATCACAGGGTTTTCTCAGCAAGATTTGTTTAGAATTGGTTTGTCATTGCCTTCCTCTGAGGCTGAAAGAGTATTATTTGACCAATGTCGCCCAGTAGGTTACCACTGCAAAGAGGGGATTCATACCCTGGTCTCCCAGAGTCCTAGTTCAACACTCAAACCCACTACACTGCACTGGTTCTACTGACAGGCAGAGTGAGACAATGTGTGCAGGTGCCAAGTGCTGGAGGGCAGCAGCAATATACTCTTGATTGTTTTGATGTATTAAAGGAGAGAACTGTGAATGCCAAACAACCTGTCCTGCTATCCCCAAAATAGCTGGCTGCATCAAGGGTAGTGCAAGATATTGTCCCATGACCAATGTTGAAATAATATTCAACTGCCAATGAGCCTCTAAAAATGGTATGGGGGTGTGGTGCCTCTCCCTGAGGCAGCTGCATTTCTTATTTCCACCTACTCTAAAAGTCAATGTTACAACAAACTTCAGTGTTAGAGAAGAAGGTGGGCTCTTCTTTGGACATCTTTAAGCAGAAATTGGATGGCATCTCTCAGCAGTGCTTTATAGCAGGGGGTTGGACTAGATGGCCCTTGTGTCTACTTCCAATTCCAAGAATCCATGGTTGTATGAATATTAGCATGACCGTTTGAAAACGCTGCTGGGATTCTTTGGAAACTGGCTCTATTGCCACTAGCTTTTGCCTAACATGAATGTTTGAGGTGATGTTAGAAGTTCTTATATGAACAAAGCAACTCAGGAGCTTCAAAAGGAGATTAAAAAAAGGGTTTGGATATGACTAATAAAATTTGTCTTAAACTGGGAGACCTTTTGGTCTTGCTACTGATTTAGAAAAGCATAATATATTTCTTTTGTGCTTTATAGCCAAACCAGATGATTGATTCATCAGCTGTGTGTTTGCATTTCACGTTTTTTAAAATTGCAACCAGGAAGGAGAGTTTGATGAGATGTTCCCCTTCCTCCTCCTGTAGAACATTCTATTGTCTCCCCCTGACAGGTTGCCAGGTCAGAAGCATCTGGGGCCCTGAGACTTCAGGCCCAAGCCAAGGACCCTGGAAGAGTCTGGAGAGGTTACAGGGCAGCAGTCCCTGATGATGTCAATAAGTATGACACATCAAGCATCAACCATAGTTGATCAAAAAGCATGAAGGCTAACAACTGAGAAAACATTTCTCCATTTGAAAATCATTTTACAAGCTTTGTACTGAACTCAGCTCAATATTTCCAGATCTGTTTTCAATACCTTTCCAATGACAGCTTTTAAGAATGTATCTGTTATTCAACCAACTGTTGTTGTTGTTGTTGGCCTCCAAGTCATTCCGATTTAGTCGCAACCCTAATATGAACCTATCACAGGGTTTTCTTGGCAAGGTTTGTTCAAAGTGAGTTTGCCTTTGTCTTCATCTGGGCTGAGAGAGTGTGACTTACCCAAGGTCATCCAGTGGATTTCCATGGCTCAGTGGGTTTCAACCCTGGTCTTCAGAGTTGTAGTCCAAGGCTCAAACCACTACACTATACTGACCTCTACAAACAAAAATAAAGTTTCCCAGACTTTAAACAAACTGGTGGTAGGAGTTTTGCTTTCTCCTCTGTCAGGTCGTAGAATCCACAATAACGTTGCTATTAGTAATCACCAAAACTGTTAAGGAGAGGAAGATGAAGGTGATGATAGTAATAATACTACACCAACAAGGTAATAATAATAATACCAAAGAGAAGAGAGCAATCTCATCTATGAATGTCTAATGAGACACAAGCTTTACTGAGTTAAAAGGAATTTACATCTTTGAAATGTTGTTACATATCCTGAACAGTATTACAATGATTACTTTGGAAAAAGAATAAATAGCTGGAGAGACTGATAGGAAGGGAAGGAGAAAGAAGATAATGAGTTTGGCTAGGAGAAAGAAAAAAGAAAGAAAGAAAGAAAGAAAGAAAGAAAGAAAGAAAGAAAGAAAGAAAGAAAGAAAGAAAGAAAGAGGGATATGTGTTTGGAGAGAGAATACAAATGTAGAGGGGAGAATTGGGGAGGACAGAGAAAGAGGATGAGAGAGAAAGGAGGCTAGAGAGGGAGGGAAAATGAATGCAATATTGGGAGGGACAGAATGGAGAGCAAGAGAGAAAAAGTCAGAAGACATTTAGCCAGGAGTTGTGGTGAGTGATGGGAGAAAGACAAAAAAGGGATTAAGGAAGCAGGGGGAAGACCAGTGTAGGCGAGGGTTTGGGGATAGGAAGCAGAAAGAGGATGAGAGAAAGGAGTGAAGATAACCTTCAGCTAGGCATTATGTATGGAAAGACAGCTGGAGAAAGGGAATGAGAAAGTGAATGACAGGAAAAAAAGTGCCTAAGTAGAGTTAGTGAAGAGAGACATTGGTTTCATGATTTTTCCTAACAGTGTTAACAGGCCATGAACACCTAGGAAAGGAAAGGAGATTTCACTTTAGGCAAAGAAAGTACTGCAACTTGACCATTACCATTAGAATAGGGTGAGGAAAGTGGGAAGAGAACAGGGGAAGTGAACAATAAAATAGCAAAAGCTAGAAAGCAGCAGTCCTGCAGTATTACCTTCAGTGACTCCTTAGACTCAGCAGTGGAAGATGCTCAGTATTTTTTCTGTATGGACTTCCCTTTCCTGCTGAGTTCTGGTGGTGGCCAGATGATCTCCCTGGAAGTCTCGTGTAGCCCCACCAAAGCAGCACAGTTAAACAAAAAATTCTCCTGCTTCTTAGGCAGCCCTCTTGCCCTGAGATTCTTCACATTACCCTGAAATCTGGGGATCCTATTCCTGCATCATAGCTACTGTTTTAATTAGGGTGGATTTTCATGCAAAACGACCACTTCAGTGTATGTACATGTGATTTTTGAGCATGTGGCTCTCAGGGGCTTTCTTGCAGGCCCTTAAGCACCAAATGACCCTAAATTTGTTCAGAATCCTCTTCTGGAGTAATGCCTACCATCCAACCCTCCTTTACTCCTCCAAAGTAAGGAACTAGCTCCAAACCGCCAACAATGGAAACTAGGGCCATTTCTGCACTACATTCTTATAGTGTTGTTATTCCAGTTTCAACATCCTGTGGAATTCTGGGGTTTGTAGTTTACTGAGGCCAAAGAGCTCTCTGACTGAGAATTCTAAATGTCCCTCCCTAAACTGCAAACCCCAGGATTCCACAGGATGTTAAAAGTGGAATAACAACACTATAGCAGTGAAGTGCAGAAATGGCCTAGAAGTTACTTCAGTTCTGCCTTGGGCTGCTTTATGGTCGCTTGGAGTGGGGGAGGTGGTTCACTATGTGTAAAAAATTGCACCCATGTCCTCCTTTGTTGTCTATCAATATTTTAAAACATCTTCATTGGAAAAATAATCGAAATGGCATCTCACACCCACAAAAAACTAGTAAACTTGCTTATTTACTTCTGAAACGTAGCATAACTTGAAACTATATTGCCACACAGTCACAGATGAGATTTTAAACAGATCAGGACAAGTACTTTGTATAACACGCAGATGCTTTTCACATTAAAAAGCGCGTTTGGTAGGAATGTAGGATTCCCAGGGAAAAGGAGTAAAAAAGTTCTAGAAGAATTTGCCCATGCTGATGCAGTAAATATGTGCCTTTTTACTTCTTTTAGTGAGTGCCATTTTGTCTTTTGGGCACTAATCTGGTGTGAAGATCTAATGCTTTTACTCCAATATTAAAAAGGCTCATCAGTTTTAGAAGGAGGAGGCAATGAAGCATGGTGAACGGTAGAAAAATCGCTGCAGTTTATGCCACAGGAGAGATCTATTATTGCTAATGTAGAAGTAAAGCAACTAAATCATGAGCAAAGGGTGAGCCTGGCAGCAAATCTGTTGGGGATTATTAAACTTCCGTGCCGAAATAAGCAAAAGTCCTGCCAATACCCTCAGGATTAAACTGAAGTCCTGATACTCACTGCATCTCTTTAAGTTGCCTGAATCTTTTTAGAAGCACAGGTTGCAACAGAGGAGGGGAACAATCAAGGTTAGCACTGCAGCATTTGGGGGATGGGATTTAACTCTTTCTTCTGCCATTGTCCTCCTAAAAAGCCATCTCTAGCCTCCATTACTTGCAGTATGGTAGTTCCATCAGTCTGAAGAAGGGATGTTATCTATTATTAAGTTCTTGAAGCCATGATATAGGAAGGCAGCTCCAAAGTTTTGTTTTAAATCAGTTGGGAAAATGGACAAAAGTGTGTGAAAATTAAAGGACAAGCCTGTATGATTGCCAACCAGAAATTTTATACATATGGTGTGTGGTTCAACGGTACATAAAAGGGAATCTGTGATTCTGGTGTCTTGCCTTTCTGCAGGTGTTGACACATTTCCACTCATATGTACAAACCCAGTTTGGGCAATTTGTCTGTTGCTCTTTGCAATCTGGGCATATAAGTATACAGATCTATGGATTCATGTAACTAATTGGTTGTTGTGGGTTTTCTGGGCTTTGAGGCCGTGTTCTGTTAGTATTTTCTCCTGACATTTTGCCTGCATCTGTGGCTGGCATCTTTAGATCCTCTGAAGATGACAGCCATGTATGCAGGCGAGACGTCAGGAGAAAATACTAATAGAACACGGCCTCAAAGCCCAGAAAACCCACAACAACCTATGGATTCTGCCCATGAAAGCCTTCGACTTTACATGTAAGTAATTGTTTCATATGATCTCTTTGTCTTCCACAGGAGAGTCCACTGCAGCAAAAATAACAGAGCATCCTATAGCATCTAAAGTATTAGCGATAGAAAGAATATCTCATTATTTATATATATATAAATACACACAGACACACACATACATACAAACAAAATGTTTCTTGAGTGCTAGGAAACCCTGAATATAAGAATCCTAGACTGAAGAGAATGTTTGTGGTTTAAGACATACCTGCCCACAATTTGTACTTTTTGTGCAGAAAACAGCAAAATGTAAAAATGTTGTGCAGAGTAAGTTGCAAATTTTTTTGCGCAGAAAATAAAATACTGTTTCCTATGTAGAAAAAGCTTCTTTGTGCAAACAAAACAAAACAAAACAAAAAAACCCTTATAGGCAAATTTTGTGCAGAATAAATCCTGTGCTTATAGTTGTCACAACTACACACTTTTTTTGAAGACTTTCTTACCATAAGAAGAAAATTTCTAAAATAATTTATTTCCTTCAAGAATTGAATTAGCAAAGAAATACATTCCTGTATAGAATGTAGGGCTAACTCTTGTTTGAACCATGACTAAGCTGATAAAACATGAGCTTTTGTGAATAGGTGAGATTCTAGTTGATTAATTTTTTTACAGATTTCTAAAGCTGGCTCTTTTTCCCCATAAATTTGATGGGAAGAAGGTGAGGGTTTTTTAATGAATACAGAAGAAAATAAGAGAGAAATTCTCCCATCGAGGCAGTAGGATTTGAATACTTAGCTCTTAAAGATCTGAGTTTGATTTTCTGTGTGCTGAAAGATGTTTGTGATGCTGAATTATGGTTTCCATTTGTTTCTTTAGAAAGGGTCCTTCATCTTTAACAGCTGCTGAGCAAGTACAACATAATCCCTTCCACACTTAGGAATAGCCATAGCTACTGAATTTGGCCATTGCAAATTAAAAATGTTTGCACAGTTTAGATTTTTGCAAGAATTTACCAAAATTTTTAGCATGAATTTAACCAAAAGTTATAAAATGTAAACAGCTCTTCCATCAGAAGCTATGGTGTGTAATTTTACAATTGTAGAGCTATGTTACTGATGCAATATAGTGATGCACCACAACACACTGCACAAGATGTCTTATTGCAGAACAGGAGCTCCCAATGCATATGGGGGCTCCATTGCACAAAGGACATGTTGCACACTGGGCACATTGCACAACAGGAGACATTGTGCATCAGAAAGTTTGCACAGTGGCCATGCTGTTGACTCTTCCTGTGCAATGATCCCCATGGCATAGCTAAATCTTTGCTCTCCTCATGAGAATATGGAAGTTGTGCAGTGGTGCAGTTTGACTTTACACAGTCAAAAGATGCTTTATCATAACGTAACTTCCCAATAGGAAGACAACTTGAGTCATACATTTGATTGAAAGAACTTGAACATTTAAAATATTGAGAGTGAGGGAAGAAAAGCAAAACTGACTGATTCATCCATTCTTATTCATGACCTACAGCTCCTTTAGTCAGATGCATCTGATGAAGTGAGCTATAATCCCTGAATGATGATAATTTTTACGCCATTAAAAGGGTGCCTACTCCTTAATGGCATAATGCAGAATTCCTATATGAGTATGTGAATGAGGCCAGATTATGGATTGTGCTTCTGGTATGTAAAGAAAGGACAAAGTTACTGCGTATTATTTTCCTTTCCAACTTCACAGCTGAGTGAACAGCCCTTCTTGAGGTAGTCTAAACTCCGGTAGTGCTTGAAATGCAACCTGCAGAGGTGATAATTCAGCTCTAGGCAGCTCATGCCAGACTCTTCATGGATCATAAATTTCTGGAGGGATCTGCATTTTTAAAAAAACATAGCACAGGTAAATGTCAGAACATTAACTCAGTAACTCTCAGAGCTGTAATATTCCTTGGAAGAAAGAAAATGAGAAAGAGAACTTACTTCTACATTATAATTTAGAATAATATTAGAAATGCCTTTGGTGCATTGCAGTGGGGGAAAAAAACATTTTCAATTAGGTGCTCTTCCAGATTGGTTTAAAGAAGAGTGAGTTCTTGCAGTGTAGCTTCTAACGTTTTGCTGGGTTTCCTAGGTCTTGCCAGTTGTTGTCACTTCTAGGTTCACTTGTTCTATTCTTTTGGGGAGATGTTTGTTGTCATTTCTTGGATCTGAATTAGACCTCTTCCAAAGTTTGTTTTTTTAAAAGTTGTTTGTTTTTCTGAAGTGATCCCCATCAACAAATTTTATTCTCTGAAATTTTAATTTTAAAATTTTTTTTTTAGAGGTATAATGTCATGGTGCAAATGTGCCATTTAAGAGATACATGTTATCATTATAAATAAGAAACCTTTACAAAAAATAGGGAAGAATAAAAGGAGGAGAGTTTTTGAGCGGGAGGTGAGGGGTGTTCTGATATGTCTTGAATTAGAAAGAAAGCAACTTGCAGATGAAAACATTTTATTTATTTATTTATTTTGTTCATTTAACCCCCCCCCTTCTTTGAATAATGGAACTGAAGGTGGTTTGGAACATGATTAAAAACAATACAGGTTAAAACTATACAAAAATATCAATAATAAGCATAAACATTACTTAAACACAATTGATGTATAAAGTTAAAACCATTAAAAGGTGAAAGATTTATATGATCTGAAGAGAAACCAGAGTCAACAGGGAAATACAGAAAATGTTAAAAGCTAAAATAGTGTTTAGGCCAGAGCTATTTGTTTTGAATATGTTAGACTATGATGATAAAGTGGAAAAGGAAAATAGGATATTGTTATGCTGTATGGTAACTGCAGCCAGGATAACGTCTATAAAACACTGTCAGCAAAAGTCGATTCCCTTAATACAAGAATGGTTAGAGAAACTGGTGGAGTTGGCGAAGACAAAGAAACTGACATGCTGGTCCCTTTATATGTTATGTACAGGACAGATTTGGTGAAAAGGCACAGTTGAGTTTTGATATCTAGAGGACATTCAGATCTGTATTTCAGAGATAAAATATATATAAATGATACTCTTTTTTTTCAAAGTGAAGGGATTAATATGATTTTGATTTATTAAACCAATGTCAGGAGGATGGGAAGTTTCGTTGGGGGGGGGGTAAGTAGCACCCTTTCTTTTCTTTTCTTTTTCTTTTCTTCTCTCTCTTTTTTTCCTTCTCTTCTCTTCCTTTTCTTTTTCTTCTTTCTCTCTTTATTCCTTTTTTTCTTCTTTCTTTTGTGCCTCCTTTCCCCCTTCTGTTTTCTTTTACATTTTTTCTCTGTAGTTTAACACTGCTTTACTTATTAATGTTTCTTGTGATCAATTTTATTCAATAAAATTTATTATAAAAAAACAAAATAAACTATTAAAATTCATTAAAAAAATATCCAACCCAACAACAAAACCCACAGCACACCATTAAAAACCAGTCCAGCTTAGTTTCTAAGAGTCTGACAGCATATGAATGTTTTGACTTGCTGGAGGAAGTAGAGCAAGGAGGGAAGCATCCATTTAGAAGGCTGTCTTGCTTCTTCCCTCCAAATAAGCTTGAGAAGGTAGTGTGACAGAGAGAAGGGCCTCACATGAAGAGCTTAGAGCAGAGCTTTCCAAACTTTGTGTTGTGACACATTAGTGTGTCGACTGCAGTATGTAGATGTGTTGCATTAATGTAACAGATGGAGGGGCTGCCTCTCCTGTGGCTGCAGCAGGCCAGCCCTGGCTGAAAGGGCTGCCTCAGCCACCACCCCAGGCTGAGGAAGACCCCAGCGAGGGCAGCAGCGGCAAGTCAGTTCTGGGTGGAGGAGCTGCCTGTACTGCCGCCATTGCCACCACCCCGGGCTGAAGAAGACTCCAGCGAGGGCGGTGGCAGTGGGCCAGGCCTGGGTGGAGGGGCTGCCTGTGATAACTGAAGCCCCTGTCAGAGCTTCTGATGACGAGGAGCAGCTGTTGGTCCCTGTTGCTCAGGGTGGAGATGACGAGCAGCAGCTGTTGGTCCCTGTGGCTCTGGCTGGAGATGAGTCCTGCAGCTCAAGAGCTCCCCCTGCTGCTAGGGACCAAGCAGGCTTGGATGTCCCTCTGCCTGCTCCTTTAGGGCAACGGGGATCCGATTCTGAAAATGGTTTGGAGCCTGTGCCAATCAGCCCACAAACAAGAGAGCTGAGCAAAGGGAGGCTTCCTTGATTAAGTTCAAGAAACAGTGACTAGCCACACCTGTGTCTTGGGCTATATAACTGCCTGCCTGGAAGCTTTCCTTTGCTTGTGGCAAACTTCTTTCAAGCTCTCCTCTTGCCTGGTCCTTGCTCCCAGCACCTGCTATCTTGAATTGATCTCTTGACCCTTGGCTTTTGGAACACTGACTACAGCTTTCGCTTCACGATCTGGTAAATGAACTCCCTTGTGTAAAGTGCTTGCTAGTCTCCTCCTGGCTGGACTTTGCTGGCTCTCACGCTCCCTTCTCTGGGCTGGCTTGCCGCCCAGGTCTCTGACCTTGACACTGCCTCCATTTACTGAATTACTTACTGAATCACTGTGTCATGAAATGGTGCATGTCTAAAAAGTGTGTCACCAACATGAAAAGTTTGGAAAGCTCTGGCTTAGAGCTATAACAAGCTTATAAATAGTATGTTGCAGCTGGTGCTGGGAATTTCCAGAAAATAGTCAAGGGCAACCAATGTCATTTGGATATTTTAAAAAAAAACCATCCTGAGAATTACAGCAACAAATGCTGCAACCTCCCAACTCAATTGCCTTGTCTGGAGGAGCCTCTTATTTGGTTTCTTCTAAAAAGTTGTTGACATTGAAAGGAATGAAAATCCTTAGGAAGAATGGAAGAGTTCTCTTCTCATTCTCTTCTGCCTTTAATCTGCTCTTCTTCTCTGTGGGAAATAGAGCATTTTTTTTTCCAGTTATTCCTCGTGGCACTTGATTCTCAGAATCTTCACCATCCTGGTTGTCATTCTGCAAGCACACTCCAATTTCTCACTGTCCACAGGTGTGACTGTAGGCTATACTATTACTAGAGAAATGCAGGTCAGGTTTTGCTGTTAGAACATGAATGTTCCCCTTTACAGGTCCCTGTAAGAAATATCGGAAGGAAAGAGAAGATTAAAAGGGAATGCTTTGGGAAACTAAATACAGCCAGCTTCATGCCCGTAGTGATTCTAGCCCTCAGAATCAAACCAGCCCCTTTCTGCATATACTTGTCCTAGTCCAGTTTTTGAAAAAGGGATTTTCAATAATAAATGTGTACAACAGCATATAGTAATGAAGTGGCATGTTGAGGAAACACTGTGTTAAAGTGTTAAACTGGTTTCAGTAACATTGGCTCTGCTTTTGGTGTTCTGACTGTGAATGTTGTTACTTATATAGCTTATACAGCACCACACCTGGGCAACAGAAACATACTGGCATGTGTGGCAGAAACCAAAAGCTTGCAGAAGTACGGTTTTTAAAATGGGGGCACCTAGGGTGTGGGAGGAGGGAGATCTCAGTCTTTTCTTTTCTTTTTTTGCCATGGAATGCTTGATTGGCTTTTGGGGGATGAGAATGAAAAATCAAGAACCTCAGTTATAGCACTATCATTCTATTTTAACTATCATGGTACCATTTAATGGAATCCTGGAATTTGCAGTTTAGGGAGGGGTATTTAGCATTCTCAGTTAGAGAGGTCTAATTCTCCACCAAAGTTCAGGGGTCTGCAGGATGAAATCATAGCAATTCCATGGGCAGCAGGGAGAATAGAATGGAGTATTCTGGTGGCTGGCTGACTGGTATACCCTAACATTGTATTGTAGCAACTGCATGTTAGTATTTTTGCTGACATGAGAGCTGGCTGCTCAGATGAGCTTCAGAAGGCTGAGGGAGAAGACTGGAGTGGACCTCTGAATGGAAAGGGGATCTGTTCAGAACAGTATGAAAGCCCTGGATATGTTTTCTTCTTTTTTAAAGAAACACTCATTTCCCTGACCATCTAGGAGCAAAGACTATGGTTGAGCATGTCTATATTCTAAAGTGGCAATTGCGCACTGCTGGAAAAGAAGAGGATGATTTGCATAAAATTTGTGCATATTAATATATACATAACAGATAAAAGTTTAGCGGAAAAATTTTAATAGGTATGAAATACCTCTTAGCATAGATAGAAAGACAGTGTCCAGGAGACTTCGATGCCTACTTGGTCTGTTATGGTCCAAGTGCTGGCATTTGATGGCCAGCTTCAGAACTTATGGGTTCTTTATCTTTGAACTGGACTTGGACATTACAGTCTTTTGTATAGAGGACTATTAGGATTCTACATAATAACACATGGCCATCCTACCACAATCTGACATAGAATCCCAGGTATGAGTAACTGTTGTTATTTTATTCCATCTTTTCTCCAAAGATGAGACCCAAGGCAGCTATCAGACAGCTGTTATTAATGGAGGTGTATACCATCTGGGAGGGGGGTCTGTGTGTAGGGTTTTAAATCATGTAGAGGGATAAATTCAACTCTAAGTCCCAGCTAAAGCAGATCTATTTAAATGAACCTACTCCAGCTGGGACTAATATTTGGATTTAGCTAGAAGAGTCAGTCCAAGAACAGCAGTAAACCACCTTGGTTCACATTTTGGGGGGAAAAAGCTGGATTGAAATTAAGTAATTAATTACTGATCCTGAGTCTTGGAGAAGGGGAAAGCTAATATTAAAATATATTAACTTTTGTATGTTAAATTTAGATTACATATAAGCATTGAAAGAAAACTATGATAATTCCTTTCAGCAGGAAGAACCACCAGTTCTTCCAAGGAAATATCGTTTCTTTCTGATCTGTGTGCTTGACTTCTTCTAAGTATTTCATCAATGATTGACTTATTGCCAACAAGAGCAAAACAGAATCTCTTCAGCACACTATCAATGAAGCAGAAGAACCTCAGTGACATTTCTTTTTCAACAAATGTGCCTAATAAAGTAATTGCCCCAGTCAGTATAATCACACTAGGCAATCTCTTTAGAACTAATGTTGTGTTTGGCTTTGAGCTCTGGCTGAGCAAACATTCATTGGCTATTGCTGATATAAATATCTTAAACTTAATTTTCAGATGATTGTTCCAAGAATCCTGCATAGTTGCATGTTGTCCTGGCCAGGACATTTTGAGAGCAGGGATGTAGTTTATCACCAATATTCTTCTTGAAGGAAGCAATGAGTACTTTTACTGTTTTAATTCTTGCTGCTAGAAAGTCTTCAATTTTCAGTTTGAGATACATTCTGCACAAAATTTGCACTTGGTATTTCTATACAGAAATAATATTTCTCTGTGCAATGTGCCCATTTTGCATAGAATAAGTTCACAATTGTGAAGATTTTCATCAGTTCATGATTCTTCTCATCTTGGCTCCTCCAGAAAAACTTTTTAAAAAATCAAATATTCTTCCCATCCCTGTCTGGAAAGTTATTTTTCCAAGCTCTGCTTAATCTGTATATGAAAATATGAATAATATATTCTTCAGCTGCACAGTGAGCTAGTAAAGTCTTGAGGGATGCGAGGCGTGAGGCCCAACAAGAATACTTAAGAAGTATAGCAGTGTTTAGAGTACCCATATATCTTCTCAATACATTTCCTTAAAAAAATGCTTATAGGTCAGTCCTGTGGGTGCTTATTCAGAAGTAAATCCCACTGTCTTCTTCAGTGTAAGTTTGCGAAGGATTATGTCCTCAGTCCTGCAAGTGTAGAGTGCAAAAACCCTTAGCGTTCCAGATGTTCTGGCCTACAACGCTCACCACCTTTGCCCAACATGGCCAATGCTAAGTGGTTTTGTGACTTGCAGTTCAAAACAGCTTGAGAGACCCATCTCTGCAGTGAGATGTACCAGTAGTACTGACCCAGCATTGTAAGCAGACAGCTGAGACAGGGTTGCACAGAAATTGATGACCTGAGTATTTGTTTTCTTGCTGCTGATACTGCAACTGAAGTCCTAGATCCATAGCAGGAACTGTCAGCACCCTGCTTGTCTGTAGGATTGCACTTTGCTGCTTCTTTCTTGCCCATTCCCCCAATAAATGTTAATGGTTTGGAGATGGTGAAGTGGGGTGGTGGTAGGTGATTTAGGGAGTGGGCAGAATGGAAGCAATATTAGTTATTGCAAACTGAGCCCATCTTACTTCTGCTCAGGAGGACATTTGCCCACTCCTAACTTCCAGCTGGTTTTCAGATACAATATTTCAGCACTTTCAGCCCAGTACTGCAAATGTTTACATCAAAGTAACATCCACTTTTGCTCAGTCAGGGCTTTCTCCTGGGTAATTGATGTCACTTTCTATTCATGATGACCTAACAGACTTTTTTGTTGTTGTTGCAGTCAACCGAATTTCTATGACAAATGCAATTGTTCTCGGAAATAATCTTCAAGATAATTTAGAGTTAACAGATCAGTGTTCCTGGAGATAAGGATATCCTCAATTGTATTTTATCATTCTGCCAGATGTTATTGATTGCTGTAATTTTTGTGTTTTGCTTTTTAAGTATTAATGACTCTGTCTGTGTTTGTGCACACTTAACTGGGATCCTCATTCTGAACAACAGCTTATAAACCTGGGCTGGGAATCTCATGCCCTGAGTCCCACTGTAGCTCTCTGGAGTTCTCCAGATTGTTTCATCCCCTTCTTTGTAACACCTATTGGTATCAGTTATTTTTTCATCCCTTATGCTCACTGACTGCTCATCTGCAGACTTTCTGTTTTGTTGTTTTGCCACACCAACTATTTTCCTGCAGCTGTCTTACCTGCAGCCACTTTCTCATTGGCTAGGGCTGATGGGACCTGAACTGAAGAATGAATGGCTGATTTGATAATTCAGAATTGCTGCCATTTGTTGAAAGGTGACACACAAACTATGTAGAGAAATATTAGCCTGGCCATTAAACGACAATGCTATATTATCATGTCATAACTCAAAAGCCACTATGTAAATAAGACTGCTGAAGGACTGTTTAGAGCCAGATCAGCTGTGATATGGGAGATGTGGGGGTGGAGTGAAGGGTACCATATTGTTTTTTGCCACAGAAAGAAAAATCATAGAATCATAGAGTTGGAAGAGACCGCAGGGGCCATCGAGTCCAACCCGCTGCTATGCAGGAACACCCATCAAAACATTCCCAACAGATGGCCATCCAACCTCCACTTAAAAACTTCCAAAGAAGGAAACTCTACCACACTCCGAGATAGTATATTCCACTGCTGGACAGCTCTGACCATTAGGAAGTTCTTCCTGAGGTTCAAGTGGAATCTCCTTTCCTGCAGCTTGAATCCATTGCTCCTTGTCCTAGTCTCTGAAGCAGCAGAGAACAAGTCCGCTCCCTCCTCAACATGACATCCCTTCAAATATTTAAACATGGCTATCATGTCCCCTCTTGACCTTCTCTTCTGCAGGCTAAACATACCCAGCTCCTTAAGCCATTCTTCAAAGGGCATGGCTTCCAGACCCTTCACCATTTTGGTTGCCCTCCTCTAGACATATTCTAGCTTGTTGATATCCTTCTTGAATTGAGGTGCCCAGAACTGTACACAGTATTCCAAATGAGACCAAACCAATGCAGAATAGAATGTCTTGGACCTGTTTTGATATGGGACGAGGAGAGAATTTTTTAACTCTTCCCTATTGCCCCCCCCATTTTTTGCTGGTCTAAATCTAGCCTATCCTCAAGCAAATATTAGCCTCATGGGGTATGGGGAAGAGATCTTTTGCCCTGTTTTAGGATATAAATAACTAGGAGGTGTGTAATCACATATATTTCAGCCCTTATTGAGTACACTGGAAGTCTCTGATAATAATTCTGAGAGCACAGTTAATTCTTTTGAGGGATAGTTTAGAGGCTTCTTTGAGCAGCAGTCTACTACATCTTCTCAATTATTCCTCCATGGGGCAGAAACTAAAGCCAGAAGAAGGGAAAGCAGTGCAGGTAGGAGCTTCTGTTCATAAATATTCACCCACATCTGTTGTTGTTGTGTGCCTTTAAGTTGTTTTTGATTTATGATGATACTAAGGTAAACCTATCACGGGGGTTCTTGTCAAGATTTGTTCAGATGGATCTCCAGGGTCCTTGTCCAACACCAAAACCACTATACTGCACAGGCTCAACATCTGTTGGGGATGGTCAGTTCAGTCGCAGAGCTTGGAGTGTGTGGAGTGGGGGTGGGAGGAGGCAGGGCTACGGCATGAGAGGCATGGCCACTGTGCATGGGGATGTGGCTGCGGTACATGGGGGCATGGCCAGGGCATGCAGGGGCATGGCTATGGGCCAGAATGCCCCCAAAACATTGCTGCCCGGGGTGAACTGCATCCCCGCTCCTCCGTCCCTACACGACTGGGTCAGTTTCTTCTGTGCTATAGCAAAACCTAGAAAAGGAACACTTAGGGTGGCCATGTCCCCTGCTTCCTATATGAACAGCCATCTAGCCCAACATTTATCTAAAGCTAAAGAACCATATAAAGAGAATGAGGAAGGGGCTTGAAGATGCCTATCAGTAGCAGGAAGACCACCGGTCACCTGTTTACAGTCTTCCCTCCCATAGTGGGTACTATAACTCTATTTAAATTATAGTAATTAGTTTCTAAATTTGCACTGATGTGGAGACATGAATGTACATAGGGTTTGTTTGTTTTCTATCTTCATACAAACCAATGCCTTCTTTTGTTCTCTTTTTTGGCAATGAATTTTCTCTTTGTTGGTGAGGTATATGTGATCACCTCTTGGAAGAACAGACATTGGACCAAGCTCCAG
This sequence comes from Ctenosaura bakeri, assembly GCA_948474755.1. NCBI lineage: Eukaryota > Metazoa > Chordata > Lepidosauria > Squamata > Iguanidae > Ctenosaura > Ctenosaura bakeri. Next base: position 64,545 of record CAOLHI010000939.1, read on the forward strand.
GGAATGAAGCAGTTAGACTTCGGAATTGCTCAGTGGCTGAACTAAGAGTAAATTGTAAGTAAGTAAATACATAAGATGGTATGCAGGCAGAACTAACAGGCTTGCATACTGTAATGTTTGCAGCAGACCCATTCCATGACCCAGGCCAGTTTTGTTAGAATGCTCTAGACTAAGGTATAGATAGTTCAACCCAGGCGTTCCGTTGTTTCTGGGAAGGCAAGAGCAGTTGGCCATGGACAGATAAGGAATGAGAGAATAATACAGCCCACATCTTTTAGAGAGTACAGGGTCCCTAGTTCTACTCCTATTTCCAAGAATTCTAGGCTTCTACATATATCATATACATGATTTCTCTTCCCCCCTCACAGTATAATCTATAGCATTGTGGAAGTGCAGGGAAGCAACAATGGCTGTACTGTGAGGGGAAAAGTGACGACTGGAGAGAGTCACAGAAGTGCTAATGGACTGGATTGTACTTTGTACTGAGAGTAGCACTCATCTTCTGTAACTCAACAACAACTAAAAAGATGAAACAACCCACCCTCACATCCAAAATGAAGTGAACAAACAGCACTCTCTGTGTGAATGATATTTGATTTGTTGCTAGATAGGCTTTTCCTCTGAAATTGCCCTGCTTTGCCATCCTTTTTTACTGCGCATCCATGTACTAATAAAGATGTCAGATCTTTGCAATCTAGTGTTTTCTGTGATTTTCTCCACTCCATTTCATGGCAGCAGCCAAAGTATGATTTAAGGATTATCAGAACTAAAGTTTTTGCCCATTGCATTTCTCCCTGTTGATTCCTAGGGAGAGATATCCTTATTTCCATGTAGAGTGTCAATATCAGCTTCTGTTCTTGCAGGGGAAGCTTGAATAATTTTTAATTTCTTTGTATCTTTGAACTGTAGTTATTTTTATATGCAAACTACCACTATTTTTATATTTAAACTATTAGAGGAAACCACTGAAGTCTCAACTGCTACACATAACATCCCCTCAAACAATTTAGAGACATAACTAGAAGTAAGTTAAATGGGCTTAACCTTCAGGTAGTAAACTTTTTAAATGAACTTGTTTCAAACCTTTGCTAAAGAGGACTTGTTAGTAAACATTATAGAAAGATTTTTGCTTAAGAGGAAGGTCATGTCTAGATAATATAGAGCACTTTTCCTTTGCTATGTGGGTCTTCAACTTTACTTTTGCTTCTAGCTAGTCACAGGAAAGTCATGCTTTAAGAGTGCAAGAGAATTCTAAACCACCTTAGGTCCCAATTTTGGGAGAAAGGTGGCTTAGAAATACAATGAAATAGATAGATAGATAGCTATCTGGCTAGCCAGATAGCTATTTATTTATTTTGTTGTATTTCTAACAGATAACTATCTAGCTAACTAGATAATGTAGAAGAAATTGTAGCCCTAGATAGCTGGAAAGGAAAGCAGAAAGATGATTCAAGCAACAATGAAACTGAGCACAGTGTGCAGATGAATTATGCATCCAGCCAATGTTAAAACAACATGGCATATATCTTAAAACAAAAACTATGAGGGGAAGCCATTGGACACCTTTACAGCACAGCAAGTCCTACAAGATATTGGGAACATGAATAGCTCATTGAATTGTGTGCTTGTGTCATTTTTTCATGATTGGGCCTTCTGTCTTGAGACTGTAATATGAGAGATTCTTCTCTTATTTATTGTCTGATATACATAGAGGTTGATCCACTAGATCCTTCCAGTGTTTTATCTAGTGGAGGCTTTCATATGAATAGAAGGGGGAAAGGAAATGTTTTTGGTAGTCTTCCCCATCTTTCTCCAACAGCCACCTTCTCTCCTGCTATTCTAATGTGTCCTCCAGCTTTTTACAGGGAGGGGGATTGCAGATAGAACAGAATCAGAAAAAATTACCTCCCTTCTCTTGTTGTTCACAGAAGTCCATGTTGGCTCAGGAAGGCTCCTTTGAGTTGAATGACAAAAGTGGGCACAGCCCTTAGAGTGAACTCTTGAGTGCCTATTTCTGACATCATATTGTCTTGGTCAATTTAAAAATGTGGGCCAAAAACCTAAGTACTGATACAAGTAAACATAAAACATGAATAAATAATACATAAAAACAGCGTAATAAACTTGGTCAAGAATGCAGTACTACTGAGGGATAACAGTCTCACAAGGATTACAAGATATACAATATGCATCTACTCACTAGCCAACATCTTTTGTCTTACTCTCATAGCTGCAGCACAGAATTTAGCAACCTTATATGTTATATCAGAGTTCGTGTCTGATAACAATAGGAAGGTATAAAATGATTCAGAACCACCTGGGTGTTCCCGAAGAATTGGGGAGATGATATCAGCTCTTAAATCTCTATAGAACATACATTGAAAAAGCATGTTTTCAACCGTTTCAATCTGACCGGAATCACATGGACAGTATCTCTCCAAATAGGGAATTTTTTTATATTGTCCCTCAAGGGCAGTGGATGGAAGACTATGGCAGTGCGCTAGAGTAAAAGCCAAACAATGTTTGGGCAGTTCTAAAATTTTTAAATAGGCCCATGGCAACATGTGATACTTGTCCTGCACACTAGCAATAAAGGATGGAGAACAGGCCAAATCTGTTTGGCGTTCAATATCAAAGATATGTTGTTTAATGACTAATTTAGTCTGGTCATAGCCCATTCTAAATAAGCTATCAGGGGACAGACCCAGCATTGACAATTTGGTAGCAACCACCTGTTTCCATTTAGAGTGAAATTGGTCTTGCAGAACCAAGGGTGCAAGCCCAATTGGTACAAAGTTTAATCTAAGCCAGTAATTAAATATGCAAATCCATACTCTGGCCTCTATGCTCTGAAGACCTGCCTCTAACTGTAAAATGGCATTGGATACACATTTAGGGACATGAAAAACTGATCTTAAGAACTTAGATTGTATGCGTTCCAAAGGTGCAAAGTTAGGAAATGGCCCTAATTGAGCACCATACAAAAGCTGAGCGACTGGTTTTGCCTCAAATACTTTCAGGGCTGCTGGAACATATTGACCACCTTTATACTTAAAAAACTTTTGGATAGCAACTGAGCTCCTTTGGGTGTTGTTAACAATATAATCACCATGAGCTTTCCTGCTACTCAAGGATTGAAAAATTACTCCTAGGTATTTGAAGCAAAAAACCTGATCTATTTGGTGATTATCTGTAGTCCAATGAAAGCTCCTTGTTTTTCCCCCAAATACCATTATTTTGTTTTTTTGATAATTTAGAGATAGAAATATTTTAGTGGATTCTGTTGATCCTCTCTCCCTCCCTGCCCTGTTATGCTCAAGCTTTCTTCAGAATGGGGAGTATATGTGAAAGTTAGGATCTTCTATCCAGACCAGCTCAATACAAGAGATTAGTTGATAAATTTGAGGTGCTGGTAGTGACATTCAAAACCATAAATATCTTGGGACAATGATACATGAAGGAGCACTTCTCCCTATATATACCTGGCTGAGGTTTGAGGTCAGTTAGAGCAATATGCTGGTGGAGAAAGCCTTTTCTGCTGTGATAGTTATGGAATACCCTCCCCTGGGATGACCAATGCTGGCAGTTTGGGGGCATGATTGGTCTCATCCAAATTTGCACATGTGAGTGGTTTTAAACTGGTCTAAGTATTTTAAATCTGTTCTCTTTTAAGAATGAAATACTTTACTGTGCTTTTAACCTTTAACTTATTATTTTAAATTGTTTTAATCAATCTAAACTGATTTTATTGTGTGCTGCCCTGAGAATAAATAATCCAGGCAAAAATGAAACACTTTAAAACTCTAAAATGTCGTTAAACATGTGTTTGAATGGTACAGTCTCCAACACACATTTTTCTTTAGGAGAAACAAGTCCACCATATTTTCAGGCAGAGTCGAAGATTTACTTCTGAGTAAACGTGAACCAAGTCAACCTACGTTTTCCTCTGAGTCAAACAGATGGGATTTTGAAAGGGCTTCACAATACACTTTTTTTTTAAAGCAGTCTGGTTTCCTCAGAAGGGAAGACCTATAATATCTGAATATAATGGATATGGTAGGAATGGGACCCAAGGGCTCGATCCTTCCACATTTCAAATAAGGAGAGAGTTATACCCACCCATCCTGCACGATGCAAGCTAGGGGTTGCAGGTTGAGTGAGCAATGGAAGTAGAACCATCTGTCACCCCGAGGTACCACTACTGAGATGATTGTTTCACTTGTCCTGCTAGTGACAGGGAATGCACAATCTCAGAAGCAGAAACAGTGAGACTGGGAGAGATTCTCACTGGTCCCATGCTCCAATCATGGCAACCAACACCAGTGCCCAGTGGCTGCTAAGAACAGCTCTGGGAGAGCTTGGTTTTCCCCATCAACCAAATGATTTGTATGTGGCAGAGAAAACCAAGTGATATCAAGTGTATCCAGAGGAGGGTGACCAAAAGAGTGAAGGGTCTGAAAGCCATGCCCTATGAGGAGCGGCTTAGGGAACTGGGTATGTTTAGTCTGCAGATGAGATAGTTAAGAGGGGACATGATAGCCATGTTTAAATATTTGAAAGGATGTCATGTCAAGGAGGGAGCGGCCTTGTTTTCCGCTGCTCCAGAGACTAGGACAAGGAGCAATGGCTTCAAACTGCATGAAAAGAGATTCCACTTGAACCTCAGGAAGAACTTCCTGATGGTCAGAGCTGTTCAGCAGTGGAATATACTGCCTCAGTGTGGTGGAGTCTCCTTCTTTGGAGGTTTTTAAGCAGAGGCTGGATGGCCATCTGTTGGGAATGCTTTGATGTGTGTTCCTGCATAGCAGAGGGTTGGACTGGATGGCCCTTGGGGTCTCTTTCAACTCTATGATATTATACTCCTCAACAGCTTCTTGGCATGAACTAGGAGTATGGAAAAGGTTACAAATTTCCTACTCCATTATAAAAATTACTCTTCTCCCTCGGTCTTTTTTTCCTTCTGAAAAATGGGAATAGACTTTGTCTAGAGCTTTTTCTATTCTGTTAGTTTTCTCCAGTACAGGTTTGGACAAGATTAAAGGAGAAAACAAATTAGCTACATAGATCAACTGTCAAATACTAGGGTCTTCCATCCAGTTTTCCTTCATTAATCACTGGGTCAATATAGAATAAATTTTCAAAGCAGGCCTGTATTATTACATTCTTTGCTAATTTTAAAAAAGGCTCCAGAATATTTCAGCTCTATGAGTGAGTAGTAAACACTATGGCTAATTAGATGGTAAGCCCCAAACCACAGATTTGGATGAATCTGAAGCACATATTGCTCTCGGTATGAGGTTTTAGTAAACAAAGTTGTTGAAGTGCTTTGAAGTGTTTGTGAGATGAAATTGTTATAGCAAGATTACCCAGCTGAAATTACCAAAAGGGAAAAAAAATCTATATCAGCATGAATTCAGAATGAGTAAAGCGTTCCATCCAAAACCATCCATAAAACATAATATATTTTTAATACTATCACTAGCATCTATGTACTCGTACCCTCTAAAACTTCACAGTGACATCTGGGAAAATCAGAGTATGGCCCAGATGGTAAAAGTTATTAATGAGGAGAATATACAAGGTAGGAGAAGTTGTACTGCTTTGCTTTTCCCAGAACCTACAAGCAAGAAAAAAAAGATTCCATCCACTCCTCTCTCCACTGCTGAGCTGACAGAGGGCCTTCCTGCACTACACTGTTATAATGCTATTATTGCACTTTCAACATCCTGTGGAATTCTTGGGTTTGTAGTTTACTTAGGTGAAAGAGCTCTCTGGCTAAGAATTCTAAATGCCCCTCCCTAAACTGCAAACCCTAGGATTCTGTAGGATGTTGAAAGTGGAATGATAGCACTATAATGGTGTAGTGTGGAAAGGGCCTGAGTGCAAACTATTTCTATACTTTGAACTCAGTTTGCAGCAAGTGAAGAAAGCTGAGGACAAAGGGGGAAAGTGAGAGGAGAAGACAGAAACTGGGGCATTTCAAAAGCAGCTTAGAAAGTGAGATGACAGAGTATTGACCAGGACTGTCCCTGATAAAGCAAGTCACAGGGAATGGTTTTGGGTAGGTGTCAGGTTAGCCTGAACATCCACCTGACCTACCATGGCCACAAGGCCTTCCCAACTAATAGTCAAGAAATCCTTGCCAGTTCCAAGCCCTCATCAGCCATGGGAGTGGGGGAGGTTTGACAACATACTAGGGCCTAAATTCTGTTGCTAGTCTTTACTACAACAAACCCATTGAATCAATGGGAGTTGTCTATGTGTTGACTCACCATTAAACCATTGATTCAATAAGATTACTCCAGTTGAGGCTAACCAGCAAGATTCTGGTCTCTTTGTGTGAAATATGTTTGTGAAATACTATTGTACTGTGAACTCAGTTTCCAGCAAATGAAGGAAGCCAAGGAGAAGGGGGAAAAGTAGGAGGAGGAAAGAGAAACTGGGACATTTTAAAAGCACTTGAAAAAGTGAGATGACAGAGGATTAATCAGGACTGCCCCTGCCAAATTGGAACAGCTGGAGGATATGATGTAGTTGGCTTGACTCAAGCTCAAAAGGGGCCCTTCTTCTTTTGATGAAAATATGATTGAAAATGTTGGAGGATGACTAGATGCATCTTTCACACAAGCCTGTGGTTATAGATACATAGAATAAAATCAATAGAAGCCATTTCATACAGTGCTATTCAAAGGCCATTTCCACACTTCATTGTTATAATGCTGTTATTTCACTTTCAGCTTCCTGTGGAATTCTGAGATTTGTAGTTTACTGGGGCCAAAGAGCTCTCTGGCTGAGAATTTTAAATGCCCCTCTCTAAACTGCAAACCCGAGGATTCCACAGAATGTTCAAAGTAGAATAATAGTACAATAACTGTGTAGTGCAGAAATGGCCAAAGTGGTGGTCCCTGGATTAGTGCTGGTACCTGAGCCATTGTCTGTCAGTCCCTGGTGAGTCTCCAGAAAATAAACAATCGTAGCCCATGGGCACAAACATAATGCTGGTCCCTGACGCACTGGATAAAAAGAATTGCCAGTTCCTCATGTCAGCTTGGGAAGCACTGTTGTAATGAACAATCTAGATGTATGATATCTAATCTGTACTCATTAGTGTTGACATTATCGTGAATCTGAAATGACACAGTAAGCTTTAAATTGTATGTTTTAAGTCATGCCAATCCTGACTTAAATTAACCTACACATATTTCCATTACTGTTCCTGTGTATTCAGTAGGAAAAGTTATTTTGTTTTTCTTTGGTATCCCTTTGTATTGTATAATGCAGAAGGGCATCTTAAAGGCTGCTTGAATCTCCTTGGCTCACTTCTTTGGCCTGGAATGAACTCAAAAGTCTGTCAGTTTTTCTTTCTTTAGCTTCTAAGAGCTGGTCAAAAAGAGTGGTTGTGAAACAGAAAACTACTTTGTCTGTCTGGTGTATACAGAGAAAATTGAGTTTAGCTTGATTTTCCACGCCTGGCATCCAGTTATTTTAGAGGTAAACTACTAGCTATAATGTGCAAACCTCCAGCAGGGAGGGGAAAGCTGATGGCAATAAAGATGATCTAATGTAACTAATGGTCCTAACAAAGGTTATATAAGAGTGCTGTGCTCTGGGCATTCTAACATTTCCAACAGTCAGTTAATTAAATGTCAATCAAGCCACTTAATCTTTTAAGCCACAAAAAATGTAGTAGAATACCCTTCATCTCCTTGTTAGCAACCCATTTGGTTTCTGCAGCACCTGAAAATAGCAGTGGAATCAAGAAATCAATCAGGTAATCAAACAGTTCAAAAAGTTAATATTAGAATGATGCCAACCTTTCTAATAGAATTAATGTCTTATAAAATGTTCATTTAAAAGTGTAGATTAGAAAAGAATACAGCACTGAAATGTAAAACACTTTATATAAAACAATCAGTTCCCAAATGTGGGCTGGAATAGAAAGCAAGGGAAGTTTGAAATAAATATTTCTGTCTTCTGTAAAGTCATCATGGAGGGATTTAGTGTGTGGTGGATGTTATGAGGCCCAGCCCAGATGACCTCATGTCTGTCTCTAAGAATGCTATCTGACCACAAAGAGGAAATATTAAAAACATTGAAATAAATACATTGTCCCAATCATTAATCAGATTGGAGAGTGCAGTCAAAAAGCCAGAAGACTGGGCCTTGAAAGGGCAGCTTATGAAAGAATTAGACAATATCCTGAAGTGTAAAAGTATGTCATTGACCAATAATAGGCTTTTCCGCATTTTGGGGAGGAAATGCAGCAGTCCGTTACTCACCAGACTGGCACGTTCCCCCCCCCCGGCGATCCACGACGGTCTGGAGCAGCGTGCGCCCGCGCTACACACTCTCCAGTGACAAAAATGGAGGCTTCCGGTTGGCGGAGGCTCTCCACCAACTGGAGAAGCTCGCCAGCCGGAAGCCCACCCCCGGAAGATCTTCAGACTCACACTGGCGTGAGCCTGTAGATCTATACTTTACAGAGTGACGGACTGGGGCACGCCACGCTATTGAAAGTCCTCTTTTAATCGATCTTTCAATAGCACGGGCGACCACCAGTTCTGGGCGTTCCGAAGCGGGCTGAAGTCCGGACAAACGGTAAGTAGTCCGAACTCAGTTCGCCCCCAAATGCGAATATCCTCGCAGGAGGACACACCGCCCCATTTTAGAAACCAAGTGCGGAAAACTCCAACGTTAGGATTGTCCCTGCCATTGTATTTCTAATTTCTACGTATGGTTATGATAGCTGGACATTGAAAAAAGTGTATAAGAAAAAAAAAGTCAATTGACTTGAAATGTGGTGATGGAGGAATATTCTGCAGATACCCTGGACTGCTAACATGACAAAGAAATAGGTCCTAGAGCAAATCAAGCCTGAACTCTCCCTTGAAGTCAAGATGCCTAAACTGAGGCTATTGCACTTTGGCTGTATCATGAGAAGACATGACTCTCTAGAAAAGGCAATAATGCTTGGTAATATAAAAAGCAATTGTAAAAGAGGAAGACTGCATTACAGATGGATAGAATCAATTAAGTCAACCCTGTCCCTGAGTCTGCCAGACCTGAACAGAGCAGTTGACAATAAAGTAACTTGTAGTTCTCTCATTCAAAGGGTCACCTTAAGTCAAAGTCAACTTGACTGCAGTTAACAACAACAAGGGGGGGTGTAATTCTGCTACACTGTGCTTTCATGAATTCCCTTCAACCCTGTGAATTAAGATCCACTTGCCTAAATGAGAAGGTCTTTGCTTGCCAGTGAAAAGAGAGCAGAGAAGAAGCCAACTGAACCTCCCATGGAACAGAATTCCACAATCTGGGAGCAGCCAACCAGAAGACTCCCTACCATTCCCTCACCAGCAGAGATTGGTTGGGATGCAGCATTTGCATAACAAAGAAGTAGTTTATTGTCTTCTTCTTCAGTTGGTATGGAAATGCCCTATACAACTCTAACATAGTCATTTCCTATCTTCTACTCCCCTTACATTTTTTTTCTTTTAAAATCATCTTTGTCAGACAAAGTATGTATAGCCCTCCCTCCATGTTTGTGACTTTTGACCTTTGCGAATTGATTATTGATGAGGCTTGCACACACATTCCCCCCATTCTCTTGCATTTTGCCAGGTGCAGAGGAGGATGGCAACTGCCCAAACAAAAGGCAAGGTAATGGGGAGGAAGGCTCATGTGAGCCTTCCTTCTTCCCTCCAGAGTTCTCTCCTCCCATTCCCTTGCCTCTACACTGGCATACAGAAAAGGAAGGGAATGGAAGGGGAACACCCTTGGAGGGACTGGGAGGGGGATCGTCAGGGGGGAGTTATTTGTGAGTCTTCCATTTTTGTGAAGGTTTTGTGCCTTGAACCCTCACAAAAGTGTAGGTGCCACTGTACATTTCAAAAATCTGTCCAAACAATTTTGTGCCTGATCTAATAAAGGGATCACAATATGTTCTTATGAGTGGCTTCTGTGACATTAGAAACTAAGAAACAAACCCCTCACTCCCTTGGATCATAATATTCCAGTCTTGCATTATGTGCAGTAGCTTCCAGTTTGTTTCTTCTACAGATTAAAGTGGTAGTCATTGGCTTCAAAGCTGTACACCAGAGCTTTCCAAACTTTTCATGTTGGTGACACACTTTTTAGACATGCATCATTACGTGACACAGTAATTCAGTAAATAATTCAGTAATTGGAGGCAACCCTTCGACCTGAGCCTGGCTCGCTGCCACTCACCAGGGTCTTCCTTGACCCAGGGCAGCAGAGGGAGTCCTTTCACCAGGGCCTGGCCCTCTGAAGCAGCGGGAGAGGCAGCCCCTTTACCCATTACATTCATGCGACACACCTACACGCTGCAGCCAACACACTAACATGTGACACACAGTTTGGAAAACTCTGCTGTAGACCAACCAAGCTTTGGTTCACTCCTGATGTTTTGGCCTCTGGCCAGCATGGCATGTGGTCTGATACTGTGCGATATGTTGGTCAAACTATCTGGTTGGGGATAGCTATTGCTTTTAGTAGTTTGGAAGAAAAGTATTTAGAGGTCTGCCTCCAGACCTCTAAATACTTGTTTGTTGCATTTTGCATTCATACATAATGCTTAAGATGCAGTTTGTTGGAATGCAGGTCTGGACTTTCTCAGTTACAACACCCAGAATATAAAATTCCATTCCTAGAGAGATTCAGTTCCCTCCCTTCCTTCCTTCCTTCCTTCCTTCCTTTCTGCAGGTCAGCCCTGAAGACTTCCTAAAAGGTCCGGCTTTTGGTTGAATTAAATTTTATTTTCTTATTCTCGATCACTTTCATCTTATTCTCTGTTTTGCTTTGTTTGGGGAGTTTAAATGTGTAATTGGTTTTTTTTCTATTGTATTGTAATCTGTCTTGGAGGCCTTTTTCAGGCCCCCAAAGAAGGGTGCATAAACAAAGGCAATGAAAAGCAATTTGCTTGCTTGGAACTGTGGACCAATGTGTTGATATGTGATTGGATTTATTGCACCTAGTTTCCTTTCCCTTTAAATAACAATTACAAAGGAAATACAATTAGACTGAGGGGCATGATATGAGAGGGAGGAGTTTAAACCTTTTCCCTCAGCTGGCATCTCAACACAAAGTGGTCTTAATAACTGGTATTAACACAAATAGCAGCTCCTCTTCCCACCCAAGGCTGCCCAGTGGTGAGCAAAGAGCAGATTTGGAGGAGGGACTGTTTTGGCAGGATTCAGGCAAAGGGAGGGATCAGGGTCATTCCTGCATGTTGAAACCCCAGTCCTGATCTAACTGCATTTTATATGTGAGAAGGATGGAAAAAATATTAGAAAATATTCCATCAACAGTGAAAAAGAGGGTTTCCTGAGTGTTAGGAAACCTCATGAAGAGATTTCCCACAAGGTGTTAATAATCTTTGCAATTTGGGACATTTCTGCTTGAGAAACTCCACTGCAATTTCTGTTCACAGAGTTTCTTCTGCATGGGAAAAAAAAAAAATCTGCATAGAAAATACAGGGTTTTTTTTAGTAAAACGACTTTTTTTTTAACATAGAAAAGTCCTGATCTGCTAATAGTCTTCAACTGCTGTACAGTTTTCCAGGACTTTGCTGTAGTGGAGAGAAAACTGTTAAACTTTTGTTATAATGGGTAAAAAAAATAATCTTATTGCTTCCTTCAGGAATGAACTTTAGAGAAGATTTACATCCCTACTTGTGATCTAGTTTAGCTTTTAATAATGCTGTGGTTGTAGAGTCGAAGGCTTTCATGGCCAGAATCCATTGGTTCTTGTGGGTTTTTCGGGCTTTGAGACCGTGTTCTGGTTGTATTTTCTCCTGACGTTTCGCCTCCATCTGTGGCTGGCATCTTCATTCCTCTGAAGATGCCAGCCACAGATGCAAGTGAAACGTCAGGAGAAAATACAACCAGAGCACAGTCTCAAAGCCCAAAAACCCACAAGAACCAATGCTGTGGTTGTCACTTACTGGCCCTCCAGCTTTTTTCCTTTAAGATCATCCTGATAAAAACTGGTTGCAGGCCAAGAATTTAGCAAAATAAAATAAAATAGATTCTCATTACTTTGCATAGTGGTCCATGAGAGCAGTCCTGCAACTCATTCAGAAGGCTTCCAGGAGAGAAACTTTGACCCTTTTAGCCAGAAAAAGAATGATCTAGAGAGAGTGATGGCTGCAGGGACAGCCTTGCCGGTGTGGGAGGCAGGGAGATACATGTGGTATCTGGATCACAAATTCCTGATTTGAGGAGCGGCTGTCCATCCCTACCACACCTTTTTTTTGTTGGAGTTTCATTCTTTCCAGAAAGGTTTTTGTTAAAAATACAGTGATATTTAAAAGAACATTATAGAAGGAATACAAAGAGAGTGATGCAGAATCAGACCAAAGGCTTATTTAGTCTAGGATTGACATATTCAAGTTCCTGAAATCTAGGCAGCCTAATTATGCAAATTTGCATATCCTGCAAAGTAAGTGTATTATGAACATTACTGTCTCATATAAATGAGACATGCTATTTCAACTATTTTTTCCTACAACTATGTTTCAGCCTTGACTCCACTCTTGTAGTAAGCACTGATTTGAGAGAACCAGTCCAGTATAAAAGTTAACATGCCAGACCTGGAACAGGGAGAAAGTCAAATCCCTGCCCCACAAAGTGTAAAAGGTGGGACTGGGGCAGTCACCACCTGTCAAACACACCAACTTTACTGTTTTTTGGTAGAGATAAACATGAGGAGAGGAACCATACAGTGTGGCCTTGGATATTGTTGGTGCAATACAGGTTGCTATTTTTATTCATACATAGGGATCTTTGTGGCATCCTTTTAGGTTTTTGCCATTTTTAAAAAAGTACGTATGTCTGAGATTGCCACAGGAAGCCCTTCAAATGATACGTTATCATCTGATTCATTGGCAAAAATGGAGAGGAAAGTGAGGGCTACCAGCAGAAATTGACAGGAGAGGAACAGCAAAGTCTGATTTCATTCAAAGATATATTTTTTTAGATTAATTTTGTTTTTGTTTTCTTTGGTTTTCTTCATCACGACTAATTTATTATTCATCTCACTAACATTAGTACATGCATGCTACCACCCAAATACTGTTTGTTAATTACCACATTTAAGATAATTTTTTGTGTACTCATTACATTTCATTTCTTCTCACCCCACTGATTGTATCTTCTCACCCATGAACAGAGTTGACTCCATCATCAGGTAGGATGAAGCAATCACTTCATTTGGCCAGATGCCAAGACTGTGAACTGTGCTGCTCCCCATCTTGTTCCTGCCCCAACACACTCCTCCTCAGCCACTCCATCTCAGCTTGTTATGGTATCTACTCATTGTTCTTCCATCTCCCAGCTCTCTATCTCCTGCTTACTTTTATGGTTGTTGTGTTGTTCTCCTTGTCACCTACCTGGCTCACCATCTCCTGCTCCCAACATTTTCTACCTGGTAGGTCCCTCACATGATGGCAATTGTTACTACTCCTTGCTATGGTGTCTGCCTACTGCTCTTCCCAGTTCCTGCTTGCTCAAACAGTGGTAAAAGTGGCTGCTACTATTCCTCTTTTAAGTCTCTGTCTGTTGTCGCTTTCATCTCCTGCTAGCCTGTACACTTGTGGCAGTGGTTGCTCCTCTACCTTGTTGCTGTACCTGCCTGACTCACACACAGCTACAAACATCAATCTCCTGTATACATTTAGTTTGTTTAAAGACCTATTTAATTTAGTAGGACTTACATCACAGTAAGTGTTTCAAAGGCTATAACATATACCCAAGCCAAGGAAATTTCCAAAAGAAATGTATCATTTTTTAAATTACTGAAACTGCTTTCTAGGAATCTAAGATCTATAGCAAACACCTGTTTATCTAATTCAACAGCTGTCTATCTGTCTGCTTGCTTACCTGCCTGTCTTTTGATTTTCTATTATTACTTTCACCCAGCTCCTTCTTTCCTTCTGGTATCAGCCTTTCAAGAAGCCTGTGAAAGATAAAATGGAACTTAGTTTTTTCCAGAAATCAAGTAAAGATGAATAAATTGTATTGCCTTGTCATGTATGTTGTAGCTAATAGGGTTTTTAATGCTATTTTACACTGCTTTCCCAGGTACATGGCTCTGTTCATTTTCTTTTCATTCGTTCTTGTATTTTGGCTCCATACTATTTTTAGTCGTCTGCAGTATCTCTAAAATCATAACTCAGTTCTCTGAAAAGAAACTAGGTTTTCCTCACAAATTTGCAATGTGTATCCATTTCTGTGTGTGCTCGCTGTCAGTGGACATCTTCATGTTTCCTGTTTTCTCTTCTTATGATTCTTTATCTTTAAACTAGACTTGGATGGACCAGTTCCTCCATTAGAGAACCATTCCTGTAAAATAGTGCTCACCATAGTGGTGGCTGGTAACTTCTACATGAGTGAGTTCACTTCAGATTTTAGCCTGAACTTTAAAGGAACTAGCAGGACCAAATCACAAAAAAGGTTTAGCACCTTGGATAGATTCTTTAACATTTGGACTAAAACCCAAAGGGAATTTACTGCCCCACTGATATGAAGGCCACTAACAACCACTGTTCTGCGTATAATAGTCCCTACATGATTTTGATTTGAGGGCCAAACTATGCTAAATCAACCCCGAATCTGCTTATATGAATTGTAGGTGTGTTGTCTACAAAGCCACCCTGAGTTTCCTGGATGCACCTGGCTGAAGAAAGGATGTTAAACTAGATGGACATTTGGAGTGATCTGGCAGTACTCTTCTTTAGGTATAAAGAGGAATATATGAAGCTGTAGCCTTTTTGCCTTCAAATCATTATTAACATATGGCGACCTTAGCGTGAACCTCTCAGGCAGTCTTCTTGGCCAAATTGATTCAAAGGAGCTTTGCCACTGCCTTCATCTGAGGCTGGTAAGTTGGCTTGGCCAAGGTCACCCAGTGGGGTTTCTACGGCCAAGTCGGAATTTGAACCCTGGTCTTCCATAGTCCTTGTCCAACACTCATGCCACTACAACACGCTTGCTCTCACATAGGAAGCTACCCTGGGCACCATTAGTACACAGAGCCCTTTACAGTCCCTTTTAGCTAACAACAGATCTCCACAGTTTCAGACAAAAATTTTCCCATTCTGTTTTGTGGGATCCTCTCCATGGAAATTGTGTTCATTCCAATCTGAGAAAGAGCCTTCCATAACATTAAGCAAGACTTCACAGTGTGTGATTTAACTGGTTTGGGAGATCTTTCCAATCCAAATTGCTCACTTTTAATACAGAAATTTCCATGAAAGAAAGAATGCAAACACTGGACATTTTTTAATATGGTATATGCATCTAGTACCATTCACACACAATTTTGATACTTTTGACAGGGCCATGACTCATTTCACAGAAGGTTAATCAAGTCTTCTGATGCTATTTACGATGACTTGGGAACCAGCTTATCATGCTGAAGACAGACATTAACCTGCAGTCCTGCTGTTTTCAATTCTCTCTGCTTCAATAGTCTGGTCCACCTTACAAAGAAGCCAGTGGAGTTTGGACTGAGTTGTGCACCACTAACATTTCAATTGAACATTCACTTTCTCTACACAAGAAACTTGGCCTAAAAGGTTCAGTGCTGTATCATCTCTAATACAAGGCAGAGATATGTCATGTCTGATATGAAATAAATTTACTGCGGAGTGGAAACTGTGCCCGCAGCTAATCAGATAGCAAGCAGAAAAAATGGGAAATGCTTTGGTTTCACAAGTCAAACCCCATTGTGATCCTTTTAGTCAGGGTGACAGTTGCCATATTATGTACAACTCTGTAGCAGCATTAAATTGGGGAAGGGGAACCTGAAGTGGATGAAGCATCAAATGACAGCATGTGGCAAAACTGAGTTTCCCCCATTTGTCATTTGAAAGGCCTCACTGCTGTCTCTTCTGCCTTTATAATCGCTATGCCCTAGCATTACTGCAGACATATGATACCATGGCAACAACCTGGTCTATCTATGGACATTGGATTAAATGAAAGAGAGGTTTGCGGCTGGCACAAGCAAAATAGAATAATAGATTTCAGCAGGACCGAGAAAGGACCATCTGTATGACTTGTGCTTCTATCAAATACCTCCTTCCATCATGTAATATGGTCTGGCAATGCTTGATGCCCCCTGCTGCTTGACATCCTGAGGAAGGAACAAATCCAGGTTTATTGTTGTTTTTTTTCTGAGCTTGTTGTAGAGAATTAGTAGATTATAATTGGTCTGATGGGTTGCAAGGAGAGCAGGCCTAATGCAGACCCATCCAGATACAGGGATGGACTTAGCACAGGAGAATTTCTTGATGCCATCATTTTAAAGTAAAGAGGCTTAATTTGCAGTCTTTTATTCTCTGGATTTGGCAATGAAGTTCTAAGCAAAAAGCAGAAGGGGGAATTTATATTTTGGGGACAATGCATATTAAAAGTTGTATATATGGAGGAGTTTCATACAAAATGATATAGAAAGACAAAGCACCTACAAAAGAAATCCCCTGTACATCCTATGTGCATGTGTGTGTTTGTTTGTTTTTTTAAAAAAATCACACACTGATGCAGAAGCAGGATGGAACAAATGTATGACTGCATCCATGCACAAGAGACATGAACCAGTAAGAGACTAGAGAGGCAGTCCCTAGACAAATTCTCTGTGAGTCATACAAGTCAAACTGCAAGAAGGAGACAACAGTTCCAAATGGCTCAGACAAGTGAGCCAAACCACAGACTTCCACTTCAGAAATGTGGAGATCTGATGGGGATGCAGATGGTGAGAACAGAGGTGGCAACACAGAACAAAGACAACCCATGAAGCAAACCTCTGAAGGAACCTCTACTTAGGCTGTCTTTATCTATATATCTTTATGGGAAAGATCAGCTGGCAAATAGCACCCAGGAGTAATATTTGGCTTTAGATTAGGTAGGGAGGAAACAGTCAAATACTGCGTGGTGTTTCCAATCCAGGACACACTTATGGATGGGTGACCATTTTGTTCAGACCATTTTTTTCAGGACTTTCCAAAATTGCACATGGTAGAAAGAACTTGAGGTGAAATTTCTGAAAACAGTGGAAAGTGACATATTCTCTCATCCAGGGACAAACTTGGAGTACTTAGCCTTTATAAATCTGATTTTGAGTCCCTGGGCCCTTTCATACTACATAATTATAGTGTTTGTTTTTTCATTTTTACTGCCATGGCTGCATCCTATGGACTCCTGGAATTTGTACACTGGTGAGGCACTAGAATTCTTTGGCTAAGAATTCTAAACATCCCTCCCTAATTTGCAAATCTCATGATTCCATGAGATGCAACTATGGCCATTACAGTGGAGTCGTGGCACTGTAATTGTATCAGCCCATTCACATTACAGAATCATAATGCTATTATTCCACTTTAACTGCCATGATTCTGTCCTATGGAACCTTGAGATTTGCAGTTTAGGGAGGGGCATTTAGAGTTCTCAGCCAGAAAGCTCTAGTGCCTTTGGAAACTACAACTCCAGGATTCCATAGGTTGTAGATGTGGCAGTAAAAGTGGAATCATAGTGCTATAATTCTGAAGTGTGAAAAGGGCCTATGGGAAAGGACCCCTTGTTAGATTCACTTATGTCTGTGGTGCTGAATTAGGGCTGAATTTCTTCTGACAAGTTCCTCATCTTTATAGTTACAGGGAAATATAACAGGGAAGTATAACATGGATTTCTCCATTTTGGAAATAGCTTTATCTGCTAAATTTGGCCTGTGCAGATGGTTGAGAATTGTGTTCAGTTCATTTTAAGTTAGAACACTGGGATCTGAAATATTTAAATATGGGGAAATAACAGATTTATCCATTTGTAATCACACCTCTAGATAGCTACTTTTTTCCCCATGGGAAAAAAAATGGCCTTCATCAAGCATGCTTGTAAAATAGCCAGACAGAGCCTCCAAAGTCAAAGCTGGTTGCAGAACCCACATAGGACTGGATTTACACAGCAAGCATTCCATGATATTATCTTCACAGCTGTATAATGTCTGCAAATGTCAGCCACTTAGCACGTGTTTTCCCCCCCATAAGTCAAAATACAGACATATAGATCTATTGACACTGGGCTACGGTTTTGTCACCACTAATAAAACATATTGGGACAAAAATTATTTCAACAACGAGGCAATGAAGCAGAAGTGATGTGCTCTAGTTATCAGATTGGCACCATCCAGGGGGAATAACAACAATACTCTGTTCTATCTCAGGGTGGCATACAATAAAATCAATGTAAACAATTTAACACAATTTGCAACATTATGAATAATTTAAACAGATTAAAAGTATATTAAATAATTCAGCCAATTAAAACAAGACAGTTTAATACCATTTAAGACCATTTTAAATTATGCAGATATGACCATTTGGATGAAATTAATCAAGTCATTATACATCTTAGTTCCAGACTGTTTGACAGACTCTGTCTGCATATATAAGCCGTCCTGCACTGTGAGATCCCCAAGCAAGGCCCTTCTCTCAGTCCTACCACATTCACAAGAATTACTAGCGGAAATGTGAGACAGGACCTTCTTAGTAGCCCCTAAGTTCTTGAATTCCCTTCCTAGAGAGGCCACCTTGCCATACTTCATGTACTCCTTCCCTTTTTACCCTAAGAGGTGAGGGATGTTTGGGTCTACCCGCAATGCTAGTGTCTCTTTAGAATTTTAGGAAATTTTAGCTCAAAGGAGGCCTGTGAGAGGAGGGTAACAGCAGGTTCCTTTCACCTATGTATATCAATATTAACTGTAGAGAGGACTCCAGTTAAAGTTTACACCAAGTGTTTTATTTGAATTGACATACAGAAGATCAGAAACTCTTAAGAACCATACAAGGGTATTGGAAAATGAGGAGAGAAAGGCTGGATAGAGAAAGATTAGGGTTGGCAATAGTTACCAGTCTTGAAGGAAGAGGTTGAAGCAGAGGGGCTCAGGCAGTGTCTGAAAGTAGCACGGGGACACAGACATCTGGGCTACATTCTAGGTAATATGTCCAACGTACTACAAAAGGAGAGCAAGGAAGGGGCCAGCCTAGACTCCTGCAGAAGGGAATTCCAGAGGTTAGGAGTAGCCACTGGGAAGGCTCTGTCCCATGTCCCCACACCAAGTGAGCCTGGGGTGGTTGTGATTAGTGCTGTGCACTGGATTTTCTAGTTTGGTGAAAAAACTCTCCCAGGCACTAACTCTCTTTGCAGGACCTTACAGGGCATAGCTTTTAAAAACAGACAATTAACTAGACTAGCTCCAAGAGCAAGGAAAGAAAAAGAAATCAGTTGAAGACAAGCTGATTTTGACACACAATTATTTATTTATGAAAAGACAGAAAAATATAACAGCAGAATCCAACAGAACAATCTATGTTCAGTACGAGCTGCTTCTCAAAAGATAAGAGGGGGAGAATAACACAGGTGCTAAAAACTGTACTCCTGACCAAATTCTGAGGGCTAAAAGTGTGCAGCTAAACTCAAGCGACTGCAGATGAAGACAACCACATGGATTTTCTTACCCTCCAATGGGAAGAAGAGTCCAGTTGGCTGGAGAGCTGAAGATCAGGTCAGGGGGTTCTTCTCTTGGGGGACTCTGTGATTCTTCCAGGCTCTTTCTGGTCTGTTTCCATGAAGTCTCTCCTTTTGTGTTCTTCCAGGCTCCTTCTTTTCAGCCTTTTTCTATCTAGAGTGCAGTTCTGTAAATCTGTGTCTGCAAGCAGATTCTTTTCTTCTCTTAGGGAGAAGCAGATGCTCTCCAAATCTCTCTGTGTGTATATTTAACACTTTCCTTACTTGGGGGCTGTCACTTGGATTTGAGGGGACACCTTCTGGGAGGTGGTAACATGGCCTTAACGTTAGACTTTAGAGGTTCAAAGTTCAGATTTGAATGTGACCTCTGCTCATTATCTCCTGGGTACTGGTAATGATTCTTAAGTAGTCAGCATAGTATGCAAACAATAGATTTTGCACACATAAGCCATTCCAATAGAACCATCGACTCTCTTTCAAATCTAGATGGGATCCCCAGCATTTCTGGACAATGCATGTTACCTTACAATGGGTCTGAACCAGATTTTCAGGACTTCCATTCAGTGGAAGTGAACAAGTCAATTTACTGATTGTTCTCTCAAAAACATCAAGGAGCCATTTCCTTTTCAGTGGAAGGGAGTTGGGGGCTTGGTGGGAAATTTCTAGTTTGTATTTTAAAATGAGGCCTGATTCTCTAAGATGGGCATGGGGTCCAGGCAACCGATTTTTCTACCCTGAATGTGAGCAGACTACAGCAAGAGGAAACTCCCTTCCTGATGCATCAAAGTCTACTGCAATTAATATTTACCAAGCATAACTCATAACAAGGGGGTAGGACCTAGAGAAAACCCTCCCCTCAAGATCTTAAGATGCTGGCATGTTTCTATAAGCCTATAAATCCTTATAAACCTATGTCCTTCTTTAAAGCTGTGTGAATTCTATATGTTAATTACTCATACCTTTCAGGAATGAAAGAACAACCCCAATCTAATAGCAGCAATGCCTTCCAGATGTCTTCATCCATCATCCCAACAAGTGCTTTGCACAACTGATGAAGCACACCCTGGAATTCCTTATACTTTGGCATTTGGCTTTACTAAAACAAAGCAGACTCAGCTTTCCAGGCCTGAAAGGCTGGAAATAGTATCTTGACTATGTAGTTGACACCATTCATACACTTTTGTATTTTTGTATCTGGCATGGTTACACACTTAGGCCATTTCCCCAGGATTCCATAGGATGTTGAAAGTGGAATAATAGCACTATAACAACATAGTGCAGATATGGCCATACTTTCTGGTTGAGTTATTCTTATTGAATTAGACCGTCAAAGTTGGTTTTTGCTCTGTTGTTGTTGTTGTTGTTGTTGTTGTTGTTGTTGCTATCATTATTACTATTATAATTTATTAGCTATGTACTGTAGTTCAGATCCATTGCTGTGTTCAAAGATTTCTCTTCAGTCATATTTTTCTCCTTTTATTTTATTGTTGCAGAAAATAAAAAGAGTTGGAAGAAATATTGATTAGATCAAGAACACCCAAAATGGCCATAAAGCATGAACATTATGAAGCAAATATTCACAGAAAACTTTCAGCTCTGAGACACAAGTTATTTCCAGCCAATATCTTTCTTGACAGTTATGACTATCTTTGATACAGGCAGTGAGGGAAAACATCTGAAGGAATGTGGACAATAAATCTCTCTTGACCCTGACATATTCCAGCTATCATAACTTATGTGTACTATTATTTGATAACAGTGATGTTTGCTCCTACAATGACCTTTGGAATGCTGTATTATTAGAATGTAATCTATTTTACAGCTGAGATACCTAGGGCTGCCAGATTGAACAATGGAGACAACTCCTGTACCTTTGCTGAATGTGGAGAAGAAGCAATTTCAGCAGGTTTTGCTTGTCATGCAACCAGATAATAAGCAATGCCTGCTGAAATTTCCTCCTTTACACAACCATTAAAGGTACAGCAGCCCTCCCCTAAAGCTACCTTCCCCATATATAGTAAAAATGCCTCATGCCAATTAGAGAGCATTTCGGGGCTAGAGTTGGTGCAGTGGAGGACCATGGCTCTTCAAGTTTTCCTGGAGAGTTAATACAGCTCTACAATTGCCTACCCCTGCTTTAGATGGTAATGGGTTAGATCTAGGAAGTGCTTCTACCTGGTTTTGGGGGATTCTTTTTTGTCCCCTTTACCACAGCTCAACCATTTCAGCAGCAAACCCCAAACCTTTGTCTGGCCTTTCCAAGGGGCCAGAGTGGCAGTCTGTAGAAGGACCCTGCCATCATCTTATCTGTATGTAGCTGAAACAGGAACCAACCTGATTTCTTTGCTTTCTTCAAAACATGTCAGGTAAGTCTTGCTCTGTGACAAGGGGATGTCTCCTGCACTTTCTGCTGACAGAAGACCTGGATGCCTGCCCCAAAATCCTGTCCTGATGTCACCATTGAGTACTTCCCATTCAAAGCTCCCTGGTGTGGGTGATCTATTGTTGTGAAAAGAGCTCATGACATTTAGTGCAAGTCTATGTACTTTTTTTTCCATGAAGCCCACAGCATAAATAGCAGGCTGTCAAGAGGACCTATTAGTCTGAGGTGACCTTCAGTCATCAGATAATACAATCAGTTTGATCATCTTGCCTTGATGCATGCTGACTGCCTCTGATCTTGCCACTGACCTCACTTTTAGGGGCAATGAATTATTTGCTTGCCCGTACTGTCTCATGTGTCAAGTGTAATGCTTCTTCACCTGACAAGTTCATTGAATCCTGCTTTGTATTCTTTCTAATATATTTATTTGTCTTCTGCCTTCTTGGATGCCTGGGAGTTGCCATGGAAATATCTTCACATTATAATCAGATCCAGTTTGCTCATCAAAGCCCAAATATTTTTGCTTTACTTTTAAAGTACAGACAGTAGTAGAAAAATATTATGTGCAATTTTTAAAACAAGCGTATTCCTCTCTGTCTCAGAATAGCTTCCTAAGTATGGAAATCGGAGACCCCAAACAATGTGTTTCTGTGCTGATGTACCTAATATGTTAAGGAAAATCCACTTTTAAAAATACTTTGTCCATTGTAGGAGCATGATGAGGGAAGCCAAGACTGATCATAGTTAAACATAAGATGTAAACAGAAGCTCAGATACTTTAGCTGTGTATTCCTCTATGACAGAGAACTGGATTGGCCCTTATGTTCCCTTTCAGCTCTGTGATTTTATGATTACAGTCAGCCCTCCATATACAGGGGTTTCACTTTTGCAGATCCAATTATTCATGGATTATTTGCTGTCATCTCTGCTGCCTCCCTATACCATTTTTATATGGATGGCAAGACTTGTGAGACTGAAAAGCTGTGAATGAGGCTTATAAGTCTCTGTTAAAAATAGTGTGGGGCAACAGTGGAGGTGACAGTAAACCCCACTAGCCGCCCACTTCTGCCTTGTGAAGGAACCCTAATGCCTCAGAGGAATCCACGGTGGGCTGAATATAGTGATCAAATTTTTGTGTGTGTGTTAAATATGGTTTGGAAGCACCTAGAGTTATTCATGGTTTTTCTACTTTCACAGGGGTCCTGTGCCCCTAAATGGAGAAAATGTGGAGGGATGACTGTATTCTGAAATGCCTCTTAGCCCCCAAAGGACTCTAATGAGCAGTTTTAAAATCTTTAAAAAAACTTGAAATACTAGTTTTTTTGTACTCAGCCTGTATGTGGACAATGTCATGATATAGTTTATTCACCAGGTGACACTAGAGGTAGTTAGACCCAGGTTGAGACAGGCACTTCTATTTGCTATTCTGTTCCTGTAATTAGGACAAACAGTTTAGCTCTTGTGTCTAGCTTCCTAGCTATGACCACTATGACCCCCACACACACACTACACACACACTTGGCTGGAGATTGTAAGCCTTTCAGATACTGGTTAACTGCAGCTTCTGTTAGCTGTAACCAGCAAAGTCAGTGGTGAAGAATAAAAGGACTTAATCTCCAAAAATATACCCTGTTCCATCTGTAAACTTTCCATAACAATGTCCAACGATCAAAACAGAAGTGAGTTTTTGTCAAATATGAAGGAGATGCACAGATTAGGAAAGTGTCTCTTTAAGAGCATTGGAAACAGTAGACAGGAAAGGACCAAGCTACCACTTTTAAAGAGATGTATGCCTACCTATCTAGTACTTTTTTCTACTTTTCTTCTTGATGGGACACATACACATAAAATGATTGTTTAGAAAGAAAGAGTTAATTGGTTTTGGCCTTCGGTAAACTTCCATGGGAAGGAAAATCTACCACACAGCTACATTGTAAGCTATCTTGTGTCCTGCACCGGAAGAAAGGTGAAATATGTTTTAAAAAAAATGAACAAGCACCCTGTAGCTATTAAAATTAATCATTATCCAGATTGATTTATGTAGAAGGGACTTTTTATCTATCTTAAAGCTTGTGAGAAAACATGAGTGCCCATGAGACTCTTAAGTAATTTTTTGTAGTTCTTGTGTTGGTACCATGTCATACTAGGCTGCTTTATGTACATCAGAGTCTGTTTAGTTATAATGTATCCTGTGTGGTGAAATGACCCCCCACACACACACCACACACACACTTGGTCTATGAGCTGCCCTTGGAGTGACCCAGTATAGTTGTGTATTATTTTTTATTATTATTATCTTTATTTTTACCCCACTTTTCTCCCTGAGGGGACTCGAAGCGGCTACATGATAAGAATACGATTTTGTATTTGTGTCTGTTTTTCATGTTGGATGATTGGAAGTATGCATTGTAAGACAGTTTCTTGGGCAAAATGTTCATAATAACACATAAGCAATGAAACGCACTCTACCCATAAGAATGCATAGAAAATACATTCAAAAATGAAAGCTTTTTACCATCCTCTGAACGTGATTTTGAGTACATACCCATGATGGTTGTATGTCAAGAGGTCAGTCATTGGTTAAATGGTGTTAGGTATGCTGCCATGAAGACTAGCCCAATATTTTTGTGCCCATAAATCTCTCTCACACAGCTACACATTAGACTATAGATATTGCCAATCTGATCTCATACACTGTAAAGTTTTGAAGCTTCATAGCTATGGGATATTTCATACATTATACAGCAGCAGACCCCAGTGTACTGTTGTGTGTACTCAGAAAGACATTCTGCCCCATTCTAGCTCTCTGACTCATGTACATGTAGGAGTCTTATATTTTCAAAAGGCTTGATTGTTCAATGTAGCTAAATCCTGCAATAATTGTAGTCTCTAATGAACATTCAGCTACAGATACCATGGCATTCCCAACTCAATTATGAACCTGTTCTTGTATGTAACCCCAAATACTGAATTGTCTTCAACAAGATGTTGCCTTCCACCTAAACACTGTAGATCAATGTTTATGAAGAACATAAATGTCTGAGAATAATTGATTACAATGAGTATCATGTTTAAATTAAGTGTCTTGTTTAAACCTTTGGTTTTATGTCAACAAGGTAACCTGTTAAGAAGTTCAGAAGGTCACTATCAGTACTCCAAAGAGAAAGTGGATACTTCTATTATGATCTAAGGGTCTTTTGATCTACAGTCTGCCATCCTGTCTCCAACTTTATGTCTTTGAGTTTGTCCTTAGAAAAGCACAGACGAAGGCAAACATCCCTTACCACTCCTTTCTAATACTTTAGTGTAGTACAGTAGATAATTCTCATACTTATAGAAGAAACACTTCTGTTACATCTTTAGCTGTATTCCTAGAAATGGATTCTTCTAGGAGATACCTTGAGATAATTGTTGAGCATTGCATTGTGCAGTAGCTGATTTTATATGCTCCAGAGTGACAAGAAATTAAGCTTAGTTGCGCTATTCATTGCTTTCCATTGTGACAATGTTTCCAGATGCACTTTGATGTATATTTTTTTCTCCTTCATGATTTGCATACATTACTATGGTTATACAATGAACCTAATTTTGCAAGACGCACTTGAATCCTTTTATGTGCAGCTTTTACTATTTTACCTTTACAAAAAAGACATTCTAGCTATCAGCCTATGTCAACCAAAACATAATAACAACTTTAATGTTATAGCATTGTTACTCTTCCAGTATTAAACTTGAGAAATATACTGCTTGTAGTAATCCTGTAATGTAATGTATAAAGATGATCTATCATACCTGATTCTTAAGCCATGGGTTGAAGAAATGGTTCTCATTTATTATGGACACCTCAAAGTGAAAGAAAGCTGATGAAGCTTTGTATAAATTAGATTGATTTATTCCAAGGTAAGTGTGCATATAGAAAATGTCCTTACCTACTGATGTACTAGAGTTGCAAACTGCTACCCCCTTACCTGGGTGTAAGACCAACTAAAATTAATGGAACCTGCTTTTGAAGATACATCTTGGCTTGGGCTATAAGAATATTTTGTGAAAAATGAGGAACAAAAAGACAGCTTCTTGAAATTTAGAAAAATTCCTTTGTTTGCCAGTTGTCAGTTTGCTATCATATGTGGTAGCCACCATGAGCTTTGTGCCATGTCAACAAAGAAAATAAGTTAATCTTGCATGGATGACAGCTTCTGATAATTAGATGAAAATAGGTTTGGAGCTATAATGCACATTATAGTCTTGCTTATTCAGTCCCTCGAGGGTAGGAATGGAAATAATGTGCTATTTATTTCTTGAGTGGGAAGAGGAGTTTCTGATGCTCAGGAAATGCCATCAGGAACAATACAGGCAGTCATGAGGATGTCGTGAAATTATTTGTGTTACCCTCATTTCTGGGGTCCCTTGGGGGATGCCTTAATGTGCTCCACATGATAGGGACTGGAAACTAGACAGAGCACAAGCAATGGAAATGTGAGAGACAGGGTAACCTAGCAGGGTCTTTTTACCCAGTTTTTACGGGGTCAGGTCAAGCCAAAAACCAAACGAAAATGTCTAATTAATGATTTTATTGAATAAAAATCTCACACACCAACACAATCACTCACACACTCACTCAAGACCTATTAAGAAGCAAAAGAGAGGAAACTGGACAGGAAAAATATTGAAGGGATTGTATCTGGGGTACTACTGCACCTTTTCCTGAAGTCCTTGGATAGGGAAAAACAGTGAAGAAGTGGAGCTCAGCATGGAGAGGGCTGAGAGGATTACTCGATGGACAGAGAAACGGTCTGCTGGTATGACCAGGAGTGATCCAAAGAAACTATCAAAAACTAGGACTATTTGTAGAGGAAAACGTACCTTGAGGGCAAATCCTCTCCTTAGGAGAACAAAGGGTGTTGCAATGGAAAAGAAGCTCCATGATGGCAACTCCTTTCACATGATGAGATCACAAGGTGTTGCCAAAGTTTTAGGATCTTCAGTTGGGTTGGGTTGTGGTGTGAATTTATGTAGATGGTCCTTGCCTGATAGGATTTTATTGCTATCGGTGCTCAACTTGGCGAAAAGATGCTAATCCCCTCAAGTTGGCTCCTCTGTGGCTGAGGACCCTTTGTTTACTGTGGGTTTGCACAGCTTGAGGTCTCCTGGGGCTACATCTGGGGATTTTACTGGCCTGACCTGGTTATCGATTGTTCAACCGTTGCTGCCTACGTGCTCATCCGGGTGACCTCTCAGGCACATTGAATCATATTTTAATATCAAAATTGTAGACCCCGAGATAGGGTTTACCAGTGAGGTAACATTTGCACTTTAGGAAGTAATCATTGGCCTGTTGTGGAACTGCTTCTGACAGCCCCACCAGGAAAAATGTGTAGGCCACGTTGAGGAACCAAAGATGCAACTTTATAGAAAGAAATGCATTTCTGTCTCCCATCCCGGCTGAGTGATTCTGAACAAAAAGTGAACCCTGAGCCATAAGCTCATATTGTCTAATACAGTTTGTCAAGTTGCCAAATCACTATTGCAAAGTACATGTGCTGTGAAAATTCCTTCAAGCTTACCAGTTTGACAGCAGTTTTTTCTATGGGCTAGATATCAGTTGACCAAGTAAAGCATTCTTAAGATAAATAGCCATTCCTCAGTCCTTGCTAAGTAACTCATTCCCCACTCCCCTGCCTTCATAGGAAACAAGATCTACCATGTAACAACCACAGTATTATCTTGTTTGTCAGGAGGAAATTTCCTAAGAGCAAAATGTATGTGGTTTTGCATAGGCTAACCATAGGCTAACCAAGAAAAAAATGTTTGTATCTCTTTTAGAGATACAAACATTTTTTCTTGCTTAGCCTATGCAAAACCACATTAAGTTTCTCTTCAGACCCCAGAAATATATGGGTTTTTCTTTACAGAAATGTGTTTTGTACTTATAAAAATCACATGTATTTCTCTGCATAAAGTATTTTCTGCATGGAAAAACCATGACTACATCTGTACAGAAAGTATATGGGTTTTTTGTAAAGAAAATGTGTTTCTGCTTAGAAACAAAAGTGAATTTCTCTACAAATAGTTTACGAAGCACAAGTTACTATCATCATCATCATCATCATCATCATCATCATCATCATCATGTATTTATATAGTACCATCACTGTACTGTTGGGAGTGGCAACCTTTGCATGCTTAATTAACTGGCTAGTTAATTTGCATGCGTATTGTAGACATAGAGGGGATTGCCTAGAGTAAACTTCCTGTTGCTTGGTCAACACCCCACTTACCCTTGCATGTTCTCTTTCTCTTCTCTTTGTCTTAGCCTTTTGTCCTGAAAGCATGCTCTGAGATCTCCTAAAAGAGATTGTTTTTAGCAAGCATGTGACTGCTTAATTTCTTCTTATTTTCTTCAAGAATTGAACCTGTGTAGACTATGCACAAGATTTTGTGAGTAAATTTTTCATACTTTTTAACCAAAAATGTTTGTGTTTATTTTGAGCTAGATTAAGATGAAGTGGGGCTGGTAATCTGTTCAACTTCTGCCTGTGCATTACTAAATACTCTGCTGATTGGGAGACTTATTAGTAAAAATCCCTCAATTTCCCAACATGTACATGGTGTTTTACAAGAAAAAGAACACGAAGAAACAGTTCTCTACCCTGAGGCTTACAATTTGAAGACATGACACTCAAGGAAAGGAAATGACAGTGCCCATTTCTGCACTAGACTGTTATAGTGCTATTATTCCATTTTCAACTTGCTATGGAATCCTGGTTTTGCAGTTTAGGGAGGGGCATCTTTGGCCTCAGTAAACGACAAACCCCAGAATTCTGCAGAATGTTGAAAGTAGAATAATAGCACTATAACAGTGCAAATGCGGAAATGGCTAGTGGGAAAGTCCAGCAGATACTGCTTTGTCTTCTCTGCTCCCAAGGACAGTGCAATGGCATTGGGGTTAGAAGGAGGGCCTTTTGTCTGTTTCTGGGCTTAGACACAGGAGCTGTGCCTGCCTTTTCTCTCCTTCTGCAGCCAGGGCAGTGGCAGTTGGATTGGAGGGAGGGTCCTTCATCTTCTTCCAGGCCTTGCCATGGTGGAGCTGGACCTGTGTCTTCTTCACTCCCTCTGAGGCCAAGGCAGTGGCAGTTGGCATGGGGGGGGTTCATCTGCTTCTGGGCCTAGGCATGATGGAGATGTGCCTGCTTCTTCTTCTCTTCCTCCTAGGCCAAGGCATGTTGGCTCTTCAGCAGTATATTATATGCTCATATACAGTAATAAGTAATGATCAGGAATTGTGCAGGAATCTTCTTTGTGTTCTTACCCAGTCAGGAAAATACTGCAGGAACTGTTTGTTCTTGCCTGTGAGAATGAAGAATATTACGCTCTATAGTCCTAATCAAGGGCTATTGATTTTCAGGTAGGATTGCCAGGTCATGAACATCTCATGACCTGAGAGCCAAAACCTGAGACAAGAGCATATTTGGGAAATCAACTAGGCAGTCAGAAGTTGAGCTTTTGGAAACAAGTGTGATGGTAATAGGGGAATGGGCCCAGAATTTCAGTAAAACCCAGCTAACCAAGTAACATGGCAACTCAAAGCCATGAAAGAAGAGACAAGTTGACAGCTGAGCAGTGAGTGTATGGATAATCATAGTAGTCATCATAGAGCTTCAGTATGATCTTAACTATTTTCTTTTCCAGGCTTCTGCTGGGAGTTGTGGAAGCCTCTTTGTGAACCCAATGGAGAAACAGTTTTTCAGGCTCTGTGCAGTCAGGTATTACTGCAGTTCCTAAGCCGCACTTAGGGTGACTTCAGATATCATTTTGATATCAATAATTTGGCTTTCTTCTACCATCCCTCTCCACGTGTCTGTGAGGTCCACCGGACAAGCTCACAGTCAGGCTTGGCCCCTTAATTGCTGCAATATTCCAAACAATCCAGACAAACCAAAATAGCCGTCTCGCTGCTTTAGGAGACCTCAAAGGCAAGTACCCTCATTACGTATGCATGCTGATCACAAAGAACTCCCTGCCCTGAGCAGGCAACTTGACAAACTGGATACTCAAATGTCAAGCACTGCACATCTGCATACTGGCTACTCTATTGTCAATTCGGACCTAACTTAATCATGTTAAATTCTGATCTTTCGGAGGCTTTGTCTCCAGCCCTACACTCATTGTTTCTCCCCAAGTACGGAATAGCCTGTGGCTCCATTCCTCCCTATAGAAACCCCTGACTTGGAGAGCTTCTTTGGATCGCTCCTGACTTCCATCCCGTCTTGCCGCCGCTTTGTTTGGCGAGCCTCCCCCTCAGTTCCATGTACTGAGTTCCACGTACTGAGACGTATGAACTCAATCTTCAGGCTACCCAGGCTCCAGGACAGGTGTAGTATTGCTTAAAACAACTATCCCTCTTGAAAATCCCTCTGTCCCACTCCAACCTTTATTTTTCTATAGTTATCTGTGTGAGTGTGTTGCATACACTGTTTGTCCGTATTTAATAAAGATCACAATTATTCTTATAACTTGGTGTGCTCCTTGGCTTGGCCTGACCCCATAGACGTTGGGTAAAAGATTTCGCTGCGTTACCCTGCCTCTCGCATTGCTAGCTTGTGCTTTTTGACTAATTTCCTCAACTTGTTTAATTGTGAGCGCATTTAGGTGCCTCTTACAGGACCCACAGTAAACAGGGTAACACAGGGCTTGTGCAACATGAATAGTGATGAATCACAACACAATCCTCTCCCTGCTGTGATCCAAATGGCATGATGGACTGAAGTCCAGGTACCCCCATATCATTCTGTAGTCCCTCCTTTTGTTTCTCACTTTTTGGTGCACTAGTGTTACATGACTACAATAAAGTACAATGCACATATAAACACTTCCTTGCTGAACCAGAGATCCCTGATGCCAGGTGCAAGCCGGAACAGATGGATTCTCAGGCTTTGAGACTATCTTATTTTTTTTTTTAAGAAAGTCAAACTTCCTCCCCTGGAGACTTTTTTTTGTACCTGGAGATGTGGAAGAACACAGCAGTTTCATGAAACTTATTACTGAGACCTGGCAAACCTAGGCTCAGACATTATTAGGAGATTAGAATGATTAGACATTCTTCACTTGCTACAGGTCAGAGATTATTATTTTTTTCCCTTTAATTAAAGCTACATTTCAGGACTCAGTCTCATCAGCTTGGCTCCCAACAGCCTGTAAGAGTTACATGCATTGTAGGCTGAAGTCTTATGCTGGGGAAAAAAAACATTAAACACAGTGGGTCTGTGATAGTCTAGGTTTATAAACTTATACACAACAGGAAGAGAGTGGAAAGAGATAAGTTTTTATTCCTCTCTTGACATGAGGTTGATAGCATCATGAGGATAAAGCCTTAGGATAAAACTTCAGGGACCTCCAAATGAGCAGGAGGGCCCCCAAACACAAATGCAACATGATCTAGCTTGCCATACCTTTCAGTAAGTGAAATTATACACATTATTGACTAAAGGTCCATCTTCAAACAGTCAGACCATCATGTCCAGAATCTAATGTGACTTAAGTGTACTTTACTTGGAGTTATCTAATGAAAATGATTGACTTCTTGTGTCATTGCAGCATATTGGGTAACTACTAAGATATTGGATACTTATTGGTCTACCTTTCAGTACAGTCTGTGTGCAGGTTCAACAGTTATGACTGGTTACCCCAGTTTTAAATGCAAGGCATCTATCTGTGTCTGCAATATCAGTAGAATATTATAAGAGTTACTTTAATTTTTGCACTCATGTTTTAATTATGAAGGGGAAGGAATGACAAAAATGTAGTTTGGGCAGTTACTGCATAAAGTTATCCCCAGGCAATACAATAAGGAACAGATACATTTTAATAACTGTGTAGATATCTCTTCTTCTATAGCCAAAGTTTATAGCTTTAATTCTCAATGCTCTTTTATATGGCATTATGTTTAATGATCAGCCAAATTATGTAACCTGCCACAGAGTCATACACATGAATATTCATTAGTATTAATTGTATCTGTCATTGATTTAGAATCTGTCCAGTACTGTTTAATTGGAACATACAAAATATATGAAATCTTGGCACAAGCTATTTTCAAAGCAAAAATCTTTCTACTGTTCAAGAGTAACCATGCTAATATGAAGCAGGATGAAGGGGCCAGGAAGTGCTTCAGCATATTGCCTAAGTCTATATTAATTATGTCAGACAATTCTCTCTCATTTCTTGTGATCACACTCTGCTACTGCTCTCTAATGTACTGAGCAAGCTAAATCTAACAGTCTGTGTTTAATTTTCCTTGCCTTGCAGCAGCCAAAGGATGAAATATGCCACTCCTTCATGCAAATGATGTGAGACTGAAAGACATGCGTGGGTTAAAAATCTTACATGCTTTCACTCACTGAATTTAGCTAGCCATTTTGATCATGCAGGAGACATCTGCATGTCAACAGATGATATTGCACATCACAATGCTCATCTGGACTGCATTGAACTTGATTGATGTTTCTAATGATGTAGACCAGAAAGAAGAAGATCCATTCAGGGCTAACTAGTCATATCAGTTGAACAGTGAAGTTGTTAATTTCATTCCAGATGTAGTTCAGATATTTTAGCAGTTGAGTCTTCCATGTCAGTGGAACTGTGAAATTGCTATGGATGTTAATATTATCTTTAAAGAATCTATCCAATGTGCTCAATCCTATTCCCAAAATAGGTTCAGCACCCTGGATAGCTTATTTAAAGTCCATACATTATCTTTCTGTACAGCTGTGTAAATGTTACCCTTGACATGGAGCCTGGGGCTGCATCGTGTTCATGACGTATAAATGTGTAAACCATCCTGGATCTCATTTCGAGAAAATGGTGGGGTATAAATCCCATAAATAAATAAATAAGCAAGCAAGCAGCTTATGTGTGTGTTTTTCACTTTCTATGAGGTGCAGAAGGATATTCTCTAGCTTTTTCACCCTATCCAAGCCTTTCCCTGTCAGCTGTGAAATCCTATGATGGGACACTTTTGCTGCTGTTTCTTATTGATGGGGAGGTGGGAGAAAACAATTCAAAGAATGAAGATTTGGCTGCTCCGGGCTCCAAGAAGAAAAAGGAGAGTATACTCCATCTGTGAGTGCACTTTTGTTTTTTCCTTCCTCCAAGCCAAGACCAAATGCTGCTGCTTTGTCTGATTGCTTCCATCCCCCTCACTGGGAAGCAGCAGGTAGGAACTCTTCCAGGGATTGAGGAAAGAGGGAAGAATATGCTGATCAAATTTGCAGATGATACCAAATTGGGAGGGGTTGCTAATACACCAGAGGACAGGATCAAAATTCAAAATGACCTTGACAGATTGGAGAGCTAGGCCAAAGCTAACAAAATGAATTTCAACAGAGAGAAATGTAAGGTCCTGCACTTAGGCAGAAAAATTGGAATGCACAAATATAGGATGGGGGATGCGTGGCTGTATAGCAGTATGTGTGAAATGGATCTAGGAGTCTTGGTAGATCACAAGCTGAACATGAGTCAGCAGTGTGATGCGGCAACCAAGAAAGCCAATGGGATTCTTGGTTGCATCAATAGCAGTATGGTGTCTAAATCGAGGGAGGTAGTGGTACCACTCTGTTCTGCATTGGTTAGGCCTCATTTGGAATGCAGTATTCCAGTTCTGGGCACTTCAGTTCAAGAAGGATATCGACAAGCTGGAACGTGTCCAGAGGAGGGCGACCAAAATGGTGAAGGATCTGGAAGCCATGCCCTATGAAGAATGGCTTAGGGAGCTGGGTATGTTTAGTCTGCAGAAGAGAAGGTTGAGAGGGGACATGATAGCCATGTTTAAATATTTGAAGGGATGTCATGTTGAGAAGAGAGAGGCCTTGTTCTTTGCTGCCCCAGAGACTAGGACAAGGAGCAAAGGATTCAAGCTTCAGGAAAAGAGATTCCACTTGAACCTCAGGAAGAACTTCCTGACGGTCAGAGCAGTCAGGCAGTGGAATATGCTGCCTCGGAGTGTGGTAGAGTTTCCTTCTTTGGAGGTTTTTAAGCAGAGGTTGGATGGCCATCTGTTGGGAATGCTTTGATGGGTGTTCCTGCATAGCAGGAGGTTGGACTCAATGGCTGCTGGGGTCTCTTCCAACTCTATGATTCTATGAACATGGAATTGCATGGGTAGAGTATTATGGCCATTGAGTTTTACATTCTTCAGTTTCATTGAGAGTTGTCACATGTAGCAGAAGCTCTTCTGTTCAGAGTCATTTTTTATATGTGTGAAAAGAGCAAGAGAAGTGGAGATGTAAGTAGGAGGACTGCTAGAGACACTCCTCAGTTTATGAAGCCTCTAACAGTGAGGCTCCTTTTTATGAAGTAATATTTTTTTTTTACATATAATTTTATTATATACATAAAATTAAAAAAAAATCCACCATATACATTCGTCAATTCAGTAAAGCTTTCCATATGTACAATTTTACAAATTTTTATAAAGATATTTTATCCCGGTAATGCATAATCAAGATATTAATAACTATAATTTGTGATATTATGGCTTATTTAAAATGTTCGCATTATCAACATTACCTTTGACTTCCTTGCTCCCACCAAGAGAAATTACTTCAGCTAAATGTTCTTATAAACTCCCCAAATCATAATATAATATATTATTTTTTGTATTCCTACTATCATTATACACAAATAAATCTCCATTGTTGGCTTAACTATTTTATCATTGTCTTATCATCATCATCATCATCATCATCATCATCATCATCATCATCATCATCATCATTTTAACATTTTTAATATATCAGGTACATAATGTCTATTTTAATATTGTATCATAATATCAGACAATATTTCCTTCAAGTCGTATTATACCCAATAAACGTTTTGGGTCATATAGATTGTAACTGGCTGCCAGTCCTGCTCGGCTACTTTCAACTGTTTCAACTGTTTTATGAAGTAATATTCAGGTGCACACCATGCAGTTCCTCGCATTCCTCCACCCATCCCTAGCCAAGCAAGCTCAACGGGGCATGGAGAGGGAGGAAGGAAAGTGTGGTGATTTGAAGCTATTATGAATTGGGTTGCCTGCTAACATCCCTCTTTAGGACTCCTTCTCTTAATCTTTGATTCTTGTGCTGCAGTAAAGATCTAGGGCCAAAACAGGGGAAGAGCTGCCACTTTACAAATAGCCAAAGCACAGAGCAAGCCGCGTCATGAGCAGGAAAGATGGATAAAAAGCAATTCAAAACAATTCAGTTTAAAAGAGTGCGGCCCCCTCTTAAAGCTCGTTTAAAAAAACAAAACAAAGCAAAGCAAAATAAAATAAAACCAAAACTTCTTTTCTAAAAGCTTGTTGAGATAAAAAGGTCTTACTAAGGAAAGGACAGCAAGGAGGTGCCATTCTGCTCTCCCTGAAAAGTGTGTTCCAGAGCAAAGAGGCAGCCACCAAGAAGTCCCTCTCATGTTTTCACCCACCATGCCTCTGAAGGTAAAGGGATCAAGAAACAACATCTCTTGAGGATTTCAGATACAGGCACACTCATACAGAAAAATACAGTCTTCCAGAGAGCCCGGACTGAAGCTACATAAGGCTTTATAGGTCATAACCAGCACTTTGAAAACAATTTTCTACACTGTGGCTAGCTGACAGTGGTGCCAATTGGATTTCTGTCAGTGGTCCTTTAACAGGGTTGAAGAACCTTTGTCCTTCCAGTTATGTAGACTCCAACTCTCATTATTCCAATAGAGCTCAGAGAACCACAAGTTCCCGACACCTATCCTTGACAATGATTTAGATGACATTGTGTTACGTGTCTCCTCAGAACCAAGTTCCACTGAGTGTACACTTAATCCCATATAAATGTGCATAGGACAGGGAAGCAACAGAAGAATTTAAAAATGAAGTTAAGTTTTCTAAATATAAATGCTTTGAGGAATGTTGGATAGATCTACAAAGTAGAACAGATAAATATTACACAAACATGGCCTGTCTCAAGAATTCTGAACAACTGTGATGGTACAATTTTTTTTTTTTTTGAAATGGGAATTTATTATCCCTGCTAAAAGGGCTGTGGCAAAAAATGAGGAACAGAGCCAGCATGGTGTGGTGGTTTAAATGTTGGACTATGGACCCTGGAGAGCAGGGTTCAGTTCCCATCTTGGCTGTGGAAACCCACTAGGTGGCCTTGTGTGTATTACACACTCTCATCCCCAGAAAACCCCCTCATAGGTTCATCTTAGGGTCACCATAAGTTGGAAATGACTTGAGGGCACACAACAACATAGACTGAAGAGTATGTTAGAATCTAATACTTAGATATTCATAGACTTTTGAGCCTTAGATGGCAAAACCTGGCAATACATAATGCTAGGTGAAGTTTTAGGACTCACTGTTCTAGTGTTATTCATCAGCTTGCAGTATTCCTATGAACAAAAATAAAGCAGCAAAAAAGGAAGTAGATATAATAGTGAAGGTTGCATGAGGTGACCTTGATATCTTATTATCTCCTGCATGAAGTAATGGAGTATTTTCTAAAGATACTATTATGGCTTCAAGGTTTTGTTGAATGCCTGATTTCAATATGAGAAGCTCACAATCAAAGAACCCACTTATGCCATTTCCCTGCTTTCACTCTCCTTAAAACAGAATTATCAGTAGGGAACAAAGTAATAATGGTACTATAAGAACATTTCAGATAATACTATGCTAACTTCAGATTAAAGGAAAAGCATCATGGGGAATTTAGTGGAGGGGGGACTGAATTACAAGTAATTGGTCAGAACATGGTGAATGAAATTTGCATGAGATTTTACTTCAGTATTCTGTAGTCTTTTGTTGAAGAGGAAGTTAGAGTTCACCTCTTTAGAGATGGGGTGGAGAAATGCAAGTAACTCAATGTTACCTTGGTTAAAAGTTAAAGGTAACTCATTAATTAAAAGTAACTCTTATTGGTTAATTGGTTAATTAACTGGTTGGTTAATTGGTTAATTAACTCAAATGTTAGCCTAGATGTCATATCTCTGGTTCTATTTATGCTTTCCATATTGCTCCAGATGAGCCTTCCCGTTAGACTATCACCTCAGGTGGATAGCGGGGTGTGGAAGCAGCTGTGGCAGCCTCCTCACCGTTCTTCCATGATTCCTTGTTGGTTCCGTTCTGTTAGAAGGTTACACAAACTCTTCCAAGCCTACCTAAACTAGCCCCCAGCTACTGATGTAGGAAAGGATGCTGTTCCTTGCCACTGTAGTTGCTGACCCAAGCTCCCATAAAGAAGAGTGTGATACAAATCACATGAATGAATAAATGAATAATAAAAAAAAGGAAATAACATTCAGCTGCCAGTCCACCTGACTTTGGTAAGTAGACTGGGAGTTTACTGGGGGTCCCAGGAGGGACAACTATATGCACTCTCAGTTAACTAAGTTTGGGGAAATTAGCTAGAGCACAAGTTAACAATGCGAGAGGCAGGTCAACACAGCGGAATCTTTTACCCAATGTCTATGGGGTCAGGCCAAGTCAAGAAGCAAACCGGAGTTTAAGAATAATTGAGATTTTATTAAATACAGACACGCAGTGTATGCAATGCACAATCACACAAGTAACTGAGGAAAATAAAGGTTGGAGTGGTATAGAGGGATTTTGAGAGGGATAGTTGATTTGGGTGATACAAAACCTGTCCTGAAGCCTGGAAGAATGGAAAGCGATGCTGGGGTTCGATGTGGCTCAGCACGTGTAGCTGAGGGGAAGCTCGCCAAGCAAAGTGGCAGCAAGGCAGTCTGAAACTCGGGAGTGATCCGAGGAAGGTCTCAGAATCAGGGGTTTTTATAGGGAAGAATGTAACTGCAGACTATTCCGTACCTGGGGAAAACAATGAGTTTCGGGTGCCAGACAAAGCTTTGGAAAGGTCAAAATTTAGCATGATTGAGTTAAGTCCGAATTGACAAAGAGGTAGACAATATGCAAATGCAGAGTGCTTGGCATTTGAGTATTCAGCTTGCCAAGTTGTCTGCTCGGGGCAGGGAGTCCTTTGTAAACAGTGTGCATACATAATGAGGGTGTTTGCAGAGAGGTCTCCTAAAGCGGTGATCTGGCTATTTCTGGCCTGCCTGTATTGTTTTGGGATATTGCAGCGTTTAATGGCCGAGCCTAGTTATGTGCTTGTCTGGGGGCCTCACAAACACGTGGAGAGGGGTGGTGGAAGAGAGCCAAATTATTGATATCAAAATGATATCTATATGCTATCTCCAAAGAGGCCTAACCTGCAGTAACAGTGATACCATCTTATCTTCTGATTTGTGTAGCCAAATCTTCAGCTAGTCCTGAGACTACTTTTGTACTTTTATTCTTGTGAACAAGGTAAATCAGAGGCATTCTGTCTTCCAGTGTGCACTGTCACATACAAATAGGATTTGCATGAATGGATAAAGCTATGAGGTATTTCTTCTTCTCCTCCTCCTCCTCCTCCTCCTTCTTCTTCTTTCTTCTTCTTCTTCTTCTTCTTCTTCTTCTTCTTCTTCTTCTTCTTCTTCTTCTTCTTTGATTATCTTACCTGCCTCTCCCCATGGATCAGACTAGGGGACAACCACACGACATCAATTAAAAACAATAGTTAAAATGCATAATATCTACTTAAAAGAAGAAATAATGCAAATACCTAAAAATGGTCTATACATATTTAAAATGCATTGTTAAAATTCATAATTTGAAATCATCTGCATAGCCTCCTGGAAGAGACTAGTCTTTAATGCTGTTTTAAATTCAGTAACTTAAGCCATTTATACATAAAGCTAGCCTCTGGGACCGAATAGAACTAGTCTTGTCCTCTTTAACTTTCCTTCTGGTACCTCATCTCTCTCACCAGATCTCAGTCAGCTGAAGTCCTCACTAGAAGCAAGAGATAGCAAGATCTGTTTGTTTAACCAAACTATAGTACATTCAGGTCTCACAGAGTGAAAAAAGTAAAATGAAAAAAAAATCAACTGTGCTCTTCATTGAACCTGGATTTCCACTGAATGTAGACTTAAAGGTTATTGTGGCTAGATTATAGTCACAAATAGTAATAACAGATGTTGGAGCATCATTTTTTTAAATCAGTGGCTTGGAATATTCATGAGAGAAATATTCAACAAGCATTCTTATTCATATTGTATGTTCCACATGAGCACACAGGCAGTCCATGTTCCAACAAATGTACAGTTTGCTTTATCTGTAAATATTTCACAAGGAAGCAATAGCTGTCAGCTTCTTGAAGTTTATTTATGACTGGGTTGGTTTGTCAATTTCAAAGGAACAACACCATGATTTTTGAGTGATTGTGGTAGTCTATGCCACTCATGTAAAGTTTGTTCACAGCTGGAAAGTGTACAGAGTGGTTAAAAAAACCCAGGGAGGAACAAATCTGCCAGCAAGAGATATCGTAATTTTTAAAGATGAGAGACTGACTGTGATTACTGGGGAATATCATTCATGCTTGGGTTCTCTACTTTCATATTAAGGAAAGTGCCAAGAGAAAGGGAAGAGCCAGAGCGAGAGATAAGGTAGTATAGGTTTGTGACTGTCAGCTCTTGCCTCTAATCATAGGACATAGTTTTATCAGGGACATCCAGCTCCAGTGTCTTGGGGTCAGGATATTGTCTCTCTCCCAGCAGCAAGAGTGTTAAAAGGAAGTTTGGGAGCCAGAGTGGAATTTGGGTGTTTGCTTGAAAAATTTTGGATGTTCTATTTCTTCTGTTTTAGCAACTGCCTGCTGTTCCACATGCAATCCCTTATCAGTGTCCTATTGCACTTCCTTTGATGATTGTGTTAGTTGAGCAGAAAACCATAAACAGTGGTTTTCATTCACCATCATTACCTGAGTCCTTCACTTATTCTTTCAAAAATGTTGCAGAATTTCTTTCCTAGGGAAACCTCTATGATGCATGCCTTTTTTCATGCCAAGCACTAATCAACTGCAAAGTGGGAATGGGATGGAAAAAGAGAGAGTACCCCCACACTTCAAAGATGTCCCTTATCCCAAACCTGCTGCACATACACCATGATATTTTCAGGCTTCTAAATGAGGACCACTTTTATTATCACTTTCATAACCATAGGAAATATAGGGGAGAAGCTCATCTTTTTTCAGAAAACTCAAACTGTAAAGAATTTTCTCTCATAAAATTCTCTGCACTTCTTTATTTAAAACTTGGCAGCCTTGATCTCCTTCAGGGAGACAAGTGTCATTGAAAATTTCAGCTCATGCTTTCATTTTCATAGTCATTTTATGATTTATGATTTGTGAAAAATGTTCTGGTTTCTGAAAAATAGCCATTTTATGGTTCCCAATAATATCTATGTGTGGCACAAAAATTTGGATCCAAATTCACGTCTAGATCCAAATTAAATTAGGCAACTTCCAAATCCTTCTGAGCTGAATTGGACTGCATTCTGAACTGCCAAACCAGGGTCTGTATTACACCTTGTCGTTAGTGAAGACTTCTATTTTTGGGACATTATTTTTTAAATGCAGGGCGAGTTTGGGGGTGGGATGTGATAGTTTTCATTAAGAATCCTTCTGCCTTCATAATTTGAGAACAGTCCCAAGAAGATAAAGGAAATTTTGGGCAATCAGTTAAATACAAAAGAAGGCACATGTCTTCCTGCATAATTTTAACCTCTCACCCCCAAATTCCTGGAATCTGAATTTTACCAGACATATTTATCAAACATTTATGCCAGATGTATGGGAAAATCTTTGTTACTATTAGTTAGAAGCACCACTTTGATCCAGCAATCTTTTTACACTCCTTCCTCCTCCTTGATAGAAGAATAATGTAAATGCTTAAACAGTTTAGAGCTTCCTTCCTAATTGTTAGCCAGGTTTCATACTGGCCCTTTCTGCATGTGTAAAAATAAACGACCAAAAACGGGACTCACCGGCTTTCTTCTCCGTCCGGGTGAGTCCATCGGGAGAAGGAGGAGTGTGAACTCATTGCTCTGCACTCCTCCGGCATCCAAAATGGCAGCTTCCGGTTGGTGGAGGCTCTCCACCAACTGGAGAAGCTCACCAGCTGAAAGCCCGCCCCCGGAAGATTCACAGGCACGCACTTGTGCGCACCTGCAAATCTGCTCTGGAACGGGGCGATGGAGCGGCACAGAGTCTCGCACTCTGTGCTTTTTAAAAACCTCTAAAAAGAGTTTTTTAAAAAACACGCTGCGTGATCAGTTCCAGTCGCTCCAGAGTGGACTGAGGTATGGAACTACAAAACGTAGTCCGCCCCAGTCCACTCTACGGTGCAGAAGACCTCCATTGGAGGTTGCTGTGCACCATTTTAATAGCCCAGTGCGGAAAGGGCCACTTTCTCTTAAACTTTTTCATTGCAGTACTATAAAAGGTAATGCATGGACACTGCTCTAACTAGGAAACCAATCCATGTGACCTCAGCAATTCCCAGGTTTCTGTAATCACACCAAGGCCATTTCTGCACTAGACTGTTATAGTGCTATTATTCTACTTTCAACATCCTATGAAATCCTGGCCACTCCCTAAATTGTAAACCCCAGGATTCCATAGGATGTTGAAAGTGGAATAACAGCACTACAACAGTCTAGTGTGGAAATGGCCCAAGACTACTTCTCTCTCTCTTCTGATCAAGATGGTGATGAGACATAGGTCTGTAGAGCTCCTTTACTTGAAGCTCTGTCCTAGTTAGTTAGAAACAAAAACCATTTCCGAACTATGCTGTTACAGTGCTGTTATTCCATTGTCAACATCCTGTGGAATTCTGAGGTTTGTGGTTTACTGAGGCCAAAGAGCTCTCTGGCTGA
Source organism: Ctenosaura bakeri (assembly GCA_948474755.1). Taxonomy (NCBI): domain Eukaryota; kingdom Metazoa; phylum Chordata; class Lepidosauria; order Squamata; family Iguanidae; genus Ctenosaura; species Ctenosaura bakeri. The sequence goes on from CAOLHI010000939.1 coordinate 106,265, forward strand.
AAATTCTAAATTCTAAAATTCTAAATTCTAAATTCTAAACTTCAGACTCCAGGATTCCACAGGATGTTGAAACAGAAGAATAGTTCTGTAACAGTGTAGTGAAGAAATGACCTAAGAAACATTGCAGTCCTGAATTAAATGTACATGTGGAAGCACCAACTTTTCAAATATAAAACTTTAATGCTTTTTGTTTGCCTTTGCTTTCTAAAAATATAGTCTTTGTGGTAGAGGTTTAGTATGTTTCTCTGCATAACTCTGCTAAAGGAATCTTAATAAAGCCTGTCTTCATCCTTTCTAGAAAATCTACTAAACATCAATAATGGTTTGGGGCATCTGCAGAGAGGTTTTTTTGTTTTTGTATTTGACTATAGCTTACCAAATCCTGCAGACAGAATGGCTCTGTTGGTTCAGGGATTCTGGCTGTCTTGGTCCAAAAAGAGCTTTCCAAAAGTACCATTTTGAAGCCCTATTTATCAGTATGAGCTCAGTGACATCTACTTTTTAAAGATATCTTATTTTACTTATGTTGTAGTATTGGCATATGGAACCAAAGGCAGCTTACAACATGGGATAAAATGAAGTGCAGCTAAAAACCTGATGATAAATCTTCAACATGACACCAAGCAGCTTTAAAAATCTGTGAGGTTTATTTTTTGGGGGGTGAGGGGTTCCCAAATCTTTATTTTGCATTGCTTCTAAAAAGTCTTCCAAGGCAAGGAGAAATCAAATGCTTTTCTCTTCTCCATTTTCAAATCACAAAAATTTCAAAAAATCTGAGGCTAAATGGAGGAAGTGTGAAGAAGGGGTAGGGAAACTTTGCACCAACAGTGGCTGGTGTCTCTCATGTGAGTGGGGTAGTGAATCCACTTAGGTTATACAGTACTTTAAAGGATCAAGCCATAATGCTAAACATCCGCCATATATGTTTAATACTTGGGATAGTTCCATAAAATTCAGACTGAAACCCAGATTAGATTTACCACCTCACTCACATGGGAGATACCAGCCACAACTGCTTTCCACCCAAGATCTGTTTTTTTTCCTGCTCCAAAGTCACTGTCCCCAGCTGTTTTTATTTCCATGGGTGATAGCTATGGGTAGAGACAAACCCTGTAATCAGGTTAGGGTGGAAGAGAATCTATACAAATCTAACTTCTAACATTTGGCCATCTAGCTTGCCTCTTAAATATACTCCCAATTCTGCTTTGGAGCCAGCTTTACTAGCAAAGATGCCAGTTGCAGCTGCGGATGCTTAACTCTCTCCTGAATTAGATTTGGGATTAAAGGAGCTCTGACAGATGGATTTAAAGTGTAAGTATGCGTGAGCATCTTTTAGTAGAATCATTTTTCTGTTCTCAATTTTAAATTGAAAGGCTCATGGAAGATTACCAGAACTTTGCAATGTTACATTTTACATAACTGTGTCATTCCCACCCACCCCCGCAAACATAAGGATTCTTCATGGTATTGCTCTCAGAAACAGAATGAGCAGTGCGGAGAGCCACAGTCAACGGAAGCTATCTGTTTTTAAGGCCTAGTCCTTGGGTTGCAGCACCTTGAGAGCCCAGGAGCTCTAACAGTCTTTGAATGACTAAGAACAAGGATGTATGGATGACCTGTGGTTCACTCCAAAAGAAGCTGAGCTTTTCTAAATGAGGATGGAGACCAATAAAATTGGCTAGAGACTAAAAAGAAAAGGAGAAATCATTTGCTACATCAGTCCTGTGGAGAGAAAAACACTCTCACTGAATGTCTTGTATGCAAACCTAATGGATCCGGCTACGCTACAAAAGCTTTATTTTTATGAAGCAATGTCCTATTTTGCTGTTCTTTCATTAAGGTGAAAGAGGGTTTTTTTCCTCTCTTTTCACATTCTGTATTTTCTGTGTTGTTTGTTCCATTTTTGAAAATGAATGAATATTTCTGAATTTTGTCCTAAATGATTCCCAGAAAATTCTTAGCTATACATCTTTTATACAACCACCAGATCTATTAGGAGACTGTGCAAGTTGTTTATTTGGCTATTTTTTCACAGCTATGGGAATATTCTCCAAGTATTGAATTGCTATTATGCTGGTAAATTTTATAGACATGTAATTGGAATCATGGGCCTCTAACTTTCCTATTCTTTTTTTTTCAAACAATTTTCCTGTAATTTCCAATACTACTTTCATCTTGCTGGTTATCAGTATTCCTTTTACAGGTGTTTTTTTAAAAAAAATGTGAAATGTCAGAGAAAAAGGACTAGGAAAACAAGATACTTTTTCTCATTGTAATGCACAGGACATCTCTCACTATTCAAAAGGTACTGGGCAGCAGTTTAGTGAGCAGCCATTTCATTATATATCAGAAACATGCTCATGACTTGTATAGCCAGATTTCATTGTTTTACAAGAATTCTTGGTATAAGATGCAAATAGAATATCAATACCATAAAAAGATGTGTTTGGGAAATAAAGTAGAATAAGTTAAGTGGAAATTCTTCATTGATCCAGCAAACTATACCCATTTACTTCTGGAATACAAAAATAAGAAGTATTACATGTCATTTGTAAATGTCATTTAGTTTCGCCTGAAGGTATAATTTATCTTTCTGGAATTTATCGTCCTTCAGTTCATGTTTAAGAATCTGTCTTTAAAAGGTTGATAGGAAAACCGCCAATGTGTTTTTTGAGGCAGGGGTATAACTACTGGGGGACGGGGAACTGGGATGAACGTATTGGCCACCCAAAGAATTCTTTTCTTCCATTAAGTTTTCCTTCAGTCCAAAATTTCTAGCACTGCAGATTGAAACACTGAAAGTTATTCATACCTAGAACTCTTCTCTTTCCTGTGTTTCACATTCCCTTGGTAGTTTTGTCTGTCTTTATTTCCAAATGCTCAACTGAAGTTTTAACTTTATCTAATTCTAGAAATTTGAGGACCAAAAGAAAATTAGATTGGTGGTTTTTTTAAGTAAGTTTTTGAAGGGCTACATGGCCTGATTGGAGCCACCGAGAGGAAAAGTTCCCCCAGAAAAGAAATGCCTGAGGTCAGGGGCAGGGGTTGGAGAAACTTGCAAATAATTGTATCCATGAAAGTCAAACCAGCAAATGTGGAGGGCTGACTGTAGTTTCAAAGCATCTTTCCTTGCTCCCCTGCCATCATTTGCAGGAAGCATTTCCTTAATTTTCAATGTATGATAATATTTAGATGCCCTGTTTATCTTACCTAAATGCTTGCTTTGTCAACATCTGTTTGTATCAACTTTAAGCATAGTACTGTTGTTTCTGTTGGTTAGTATTTGAAGCATGTTGTATTACACACGTTGAACATATTTTGATATTGTTTGTACATTCCTCATTTTTAAACCTATATAATTTTATGTTAAGTTGGTGTTTTGCTTTCATTTAGTGTTTTCCTTCAGTTTTCCTTTGTTGCTTTGAGTTTTATGTGTCATAATTTTGTAATTATATAACTTATTTCACATGTTTTGCGGTTGTGTGCCTTTATAGCATTTTGGTTTTTTGACTGCTGCCTCCTTTTGTGATCTGAGGATTTGGCTGAGGTATACAAGAAAGCCTACTCTGGCCATAGGTAAATCATTTTAGTACTCTCTGTGGTCATGTAGGGACGGGGGGCAATGAGGCAGTTTGCCCCTGGCAGCAATTTTTTGGAGGCATCCTGGCTCCTTGCTTGCCCTCCTCCACGCACTGTAGCCCTGCCCCATCCGCCATAGCCCTCCCATCTATCATAGTCACACCCCCATGTGCTGTAGCCCCACCCCTATGCACTGTAGCCCTGCCCCATGCATCGTAGCCACATCCCCTCCCCTCCACACACTCCAAGCTCCACCACTGACTCTCTTTTTAAACCTGTTTAAGACTTTTAAAAAATTAGATGGCTGATCTCCTTATTTTAGTTGACTTTGTTGGTTTTTGTTTCATCTGTTTTCTGTATATGTTGTTGGTTTTGATTCTGAAAGATGGTCAGTTGTCCTTATTCCTGTTTTCACCATAGGAATGTGTGCATAGAGGGGTTTTTTTCCCCTTTAACAAAGAAAGATATAAACAAACAATGAAGATGCAAAGTGATAGGAAGAAGAGTATGTGGTCAGTTTTCTACAATTACTTGGGATTTTCCCCTTTGCTAGCCACAGTAGAATAATATCATACCTATTGATGTACTGTAACTCTGAGACTGGAAACCCATTTATGCACATGAAAGATCTTCTACAGAAGTGGTTTGGACACTTTTGTCTAAAGTAGAATGCTCAGGCTCATGGACAATTAGTAGTTCTTGTAGTGGCATGACACATACTTGATCAGTATGCATCCTTCTATTGTTTTTGTGCACCTTCAAGTGATTTCCAAATTATGGGAACCCTATGGTGAATCTATCACAGGATTTGGTTGGTAAAATTTATTTAGTGGAGGTTTCTCATTTCCACCTTCTGAGGTTGAGAGAGTGTAACTTGCCCAAGAGTCACCCAGTGGGTTTCCACGTCTGAGTGGGGATTTGAACCCTGGTTTCCAAAACTCCTAGTTCAACACTCAAACCACTATACCATATTGGCTATCTAGCATATCCCTCTGCTCCTGCTGAAATCAGTAGGACTCCTTTAGTTATGGATTTGGTTGTAAATGTAGTTGTCATTTACACAGTGCAATCAATGTGCAATTCTACATGTGCAGTTTTAGAGTACACACCCACGATGTAGGATCTCAGCCACATGCTCTTACTGCATTCGACAGAGAAGCTCAACAGAGGAAGGGGTAAAAATTTCATTTGGCTTGTTTCTTGATGAACACTCCCCAAAATTCTTTCATATATTCTAAATTCAGAACAAGCAAGCAAGCAAGCAAGCAAGCAAGCAAGCAAGCAAATAAATAAATAAATAAATAAATAAATAGATAGATAGATAGATAGAAAGAGCTGGAAAAAGTGAAAATGTGAATCAAAGGACTCTGAAGTATTAACTCGTAAAAGTTTAGTTTGAACTATGTTTGTCGTTCTGAATTAGAGGTGCCACCTCTTTTTTTCTCCTGCTGGACTCTTCATTTTTAACTGCTATGTCACAGCTAGGCACAATGTGATTGTCTTTGTACTAGAATAATTGTGCTCATTGAATTTGCCCAGTAAAAATGATAGAGAATTTTGTCAGTTCATTTTTTTATAAGAACACACATTTCAAAACTCATAAATTCACTTTATAATTCTGTGCCTGCAATGTCAAATGGTTCAGCATTGCATAGTAGTTCCACATGCAGACCTTCACTAGACTGAGCCTTCAGCATTACAGTTCAGTTTCTGAAAAGTCCCTGTGTGACTATTCTATGCCTCATGGGAAGCAGGCAGGTTGGAGAAGCATCTGTGTATGTCCTCACAGCCAGACACAGAATGATGACCTCAGTGCTGAGATCTGCTGTAGCTCTTAGGAAATTGCAGTGCAGTTGTAATTATTTCACGTCTGGTTATGGGGACATAGCCAAATGCTTCTCTGATCCAGGATGGCTATGCAGGAAGGCTTCAGAAGCTGTACAGTTAGTTGGGGTGGATGGAGCTTGGGGCACTGTGGAGGGAAGAAAAGATTACCAACATCTGTGGCACCCCCACAAAAGAACATACACATATAATGGAAACCTTATGCATGTGTTTGCTACTAATGGAATGCATGTGTCTGCTACAAATGGAATGCCAGCCATTGTGTGTAAGTACATGCTTCCATTTCTGTTTTTTACTGAAATATTGTTTTTAACTGGAACGATGATTTGTATTGGAAGGCAACATTCTTAAAATACTGGTCTCACAGGACGTACCTATGTTAATTGCAAAATGTAAATGATTCAGGTGACATAATTTAGTAGACTGCCCAACCTAGCTATCTATTGCCAGTCTAGAAATTGCTTGTTCAGCCCACTAGTCAATTGGACAATGTAGCCCAGAAATTAACTGCACACTCCAGAAAATAGCAGCACAATCCAAAGATTAATGGAGCAAGCTGGAATTAGTTGCTCCATCCAGAGATTAATTACCCAGCCTGAAGTTAGTTGCTCATCACAGCATTCATTACACAGACAGAAGATGAATCACTGTATATTTCATCACTCTTGATAAAACTTTTGAAAACTGATATTCACTGAAATGGACTGATGAGCCTGCCAAGTGATTCTTTTTCAATATATTCTAAAGTGAGGACAGTTACAATAATGGTAAAAATGAAATTAAAGTAAGTAAAGAGGTAAAGAGAGGTTTGATCTTGGGCTAAGCTGACTCTCTCGGCTTGATCTAAGTTAGGAGGAGAGTGAAGTAAGAAACACAGAATTGATGTGAAGACAACACAGGAAGGAGAGCTGTGTTGGTTATCTTGAATTCATTGGAAGGAAAGGTAGATACAAAAATAATACATGCTTGTCTGACCGTAAGCCCCACTGAACCTTTGAGTAAGCTTTCAGTTGACCCCCATTGAGTAAATGGTATAAGGTTGCACTGCTAATTTCAAAATACATTCATGCATGCAGGCAGTGCAGATTTTTAATTTGGTAGCTTGTTCTGCATCTTATCAACCAAAGTTCTCTCTTTTTAAATTTCTGAACATAAGCTGTGATTTTTTAAAATCTTTAACACTGTCCGACACTCCAGTAGTTCACTGACAGCATTTTATTTTCACTTTCATAAGCAAAATGTTAAACCCTTCTGTTTTGTTTTGTTTTGTTTTCCCTGCTCTTGGGTGAGAGAAGTTAAAGCAAGAGCAGAAGATAGGTCCAGATAGAAAAAGACTGTAAATATAGTGGTGATTAGTCTCAATGTATTTATGGGAGCAGTTCTTGAACTATTTGCATCTCTCAATAGAATGTTGTATTAGATTGTGCCTGTTATCTCTTTGAATAGGAAATCAGTGTCTTGAATGTATGTACAATTTTGTGCCTTGTCATTTGGGGAGAACAAAGAGTCATTGCCATAAAGCCTGTTCAGACAATTCACCTGAACTCATGGAGGCCTAAATGGGTGGGATCAAGTACAGAAGAGAAAAGGTGCAGTTTGCTTCCTCTTCTTCCCTAATTACTTCCTGAATTGCCTGATATTTATGTTACCATCAACATTTTGTGTGTTATTTGCATAACTGAGTAAAAAGTATGGGATCAGGCTTCTAGTCTTGTTTAAGATGAAGCGATGAAAATTGGCTTATTTTTGTATAGCCATACTACTTAATTTCTATGCCACCAGTCCTAGAATAGCTCATACACTTGCACAAAAGGGGACTTATTTTAGGAACTGTTTCAGGGTCCCAACCACTTTAAACAAGATGTTGATGGGGAAGTGTGCAGATATGCAAGTCTCACCCTCTAAAGACGATCATATTCAATGGAAAGGGCATCATAACCATGTTCAGCTAAACACCATTAGATTTCTGACTAAAGGACCTCTTTAACAATACTCAGTTGAATGCCACCCTTCCAAAGCCTTCTGTGAACCTCCCTGTTCAACACATGAACATCTCTAGCATTACCAGTTGTGTGGGATTTGGAAGTGAAGCTCAAATGAACAGTGGTGTTCTCACCAATCATAGAATCATAGAATCATAGAAATTCAGAGTTGGAAGAGACCACACAGGCCATCCAGTCCAACCCCCTGCCATGCAGGAACACCCTCAAATCAATCCCGACAGATGGCCATCAAGCCTCTGCTTAAAAACCTCCAAGGAAGGAGACTCCACTACACTCCGAGGCAGCAGATTCCACTGCCGGACAGCCCTGACTGTCAGGAAGTTCTTCCTGAGGTTCAGGTGGAATCTCCTTTCCTGCAGCTTGAATCCATTGCTCCTTGTCCTGGTCTCTGGAGCAGCAGAAAACAAGTCCCCTCCTTCTTCTACGTGGCATCCCTTCAAATATTTAAACATGGCTATCATGTCCCCTCTTAACCTCCTCTTCTGCAGACTAAACATACCCAGCTCTCTAAGTCTATCCTCATAGGGCATGGCTTCCAGGCCTCTCACCATTTTGGTCGCCCTCCTCTGGACTTGCTCCAGCTTGTCAATATCCTTCTTGAATTGGGGTGCCCAGAACTGGACACAGTATTCAAGATGGGGTCTAACCAAAGTAGAGTAGAGTGGTACCAGTACCTCCCTCGATCTAGACACCATACTCCTATTGATGCAGCCAAGAATTGCATTGGCTTTCTTGGCTGCCGCGTCACACTGCTGACTCATGTTCAGCTTGTGGTCTATGAAGACTCCTAGATCCCTTTCACACGTACTGCTATCCAGCCACGTGTTCCCCATCCTATATTTCTGCATTCCATTATTTCTGCCTAAGTGTAGGACCTTACATTTCTCTCTGTTGAATTTCATTTTGTTCGCCCTGGCCCAGCTCTCCAATCTATCCAGGTCATTTTGAATTTTGATCCTGTCCTCTGGCGTATTAGCAACCCCTCCCAATTTGGTGTCATCTGCAAATTTGATGAGCATGCCCTCTATTCCTTCATCCAAGTCATTGATAAAAATATTGAACAGCACTGGGCCTAGGACAGAACCCTGTGGCACCCCACTAGTCACTTCTCTCCAGGATGAAAAGCAGCCATTCGTGCTCACCCTTCGGGTTCGGTCGGTCAACCAATTACAAATCCAACTAACGGTAGCCCTGACCAGCCCACATTTTACTAGCTTCGTTGCAAGAATGTCATGGGGAACTTTGTCAAAGGCCTTACTGAAATCGAGATATGCTACATCCACAGCACTCTCTTCATCTCTTCATCTCTCTCTTCATCATAAAGCCATTCACAATATAATTTGGGATTGGGCTCTAATGGATCTGCTCTTGATATTGTTGTTGCCATGTGCCTTCAAGTTGGTCCCAACTTAGGGCAACCTTACCCTAGAGTTTTCTTGGCAAGATTCAGAAGAAGTTTGCCATTGCCCTTCTCTTAAGCTGAGAGTATGTGACTTGCACAAGATCTCCCATGACTGAGTGGGTTTGAAACCTGATCTTCCAAACTCCAAGCCCAACATACAAACCACTACATGACACTGGCTCTGCTGCCAAGTATATCAGCTTGATATGTTACTCATTAATCAGATCTGTCTCTTCTGTCATGGAAAACAATTCTTAAACTGAGCTTCAGACAGAAAGGGATTGATATGAAATATAGCCCCCTTTCTTTTGTTTAATTACTCCAAGTCTGCATGTTAGAACAGTAGATGAAAAATAATTGTCATGTCTTTCAGCCATAATTTAAATCATAATTTTGTTTCCAAACACAACATGATAAATAGAGTTGCCAGCACATAGTGCTCTGAGTCTGCTCCCTGTTATTTCTGAAATTCCAAGGACTTCTTCAGGCCAAATCTTGCAGTTTTCATTTAGGTCATTTAAATCATAATCCAGACAAACTGTGCCATGCACAGAAAGAAATCATGTTGACATGCTTAGTATTCCACATAGGTAGGAGTCTGCCAAACTTTGAAAAGAAGAACACTGAAATACTAAGTATGTAAACATCATAGGACAAGGTTCCTGAATTTCCAGATAGCCATCAATATGCACCTTTGCATAACAGTGATGTGCTGTATATATCAGATGAAGCCTCATGTGAAATATTGCAGTATTAGAAATTAACAGCTTGGAGGTATTCTGTACTTGGATTTCTAGGAGTGTTCTAGGATTTTGTGTATTACCCTGATTTCTGGGGTCCTGTAAGGAGTGTCTTAATGTGTTCCACATGATAGGGAATGGAAACTTGACAGAGCACAAGCAATAGCAAAGCAAGAGGCAGGGTAACCTAGCGGGGTCTTTTTACCCAGTTTTTCGGGGTCAGGCCAAGCCAAAAACCAAACGACCACGTCCAATAAATGATCTTATTGAATGAAAGTCTCATGCATCAACGCAGTCACTCACACACTCACTTAAGACCTGTTAAGAAGCAGAGTGGAAACTGGATAGGGGAAATATTGGAGGGAGTGTAGCCCGGGTGATACTGCATCTTTTCCTGAAGTCCTTGGTCTGGGAAAAACAGAGAATGAAGTAGAGCTCAGCACGGAGAGGGCTGAGGGGATTACTCGACTGATGGAGAAATGGTCTGCTGGTATGACTGGGAGTTATCCAAAGAAACTCTCAAAAACTTTGACTATTTGTAGGGGAAAACGTACCTTGAGGGCAAATCCTCTCCCAGAGAGAACAATGGGTGTTGCAAAGGAAAAGAAGCTCCACAATGGCAACTTCTTTTGCATGATGGTATTACGAGGTGTTGTCAAAGCTTCAAGATCTTTGGTTGTGTTGGGTTGTGGTGTGAATTTATGTAGATAGTCTTTGCCTGATATGATTTTACTGTCAGTGCTCAACTTGGGGAAGACATGCTAATCCCTTCAAGTTGGCTTCTTAGAGGCTGAGGACCCTTTGTCTACTGTGGGTTTGCACAGCTTGAGGTCTCCTGGGGCTACGTGATGGGGGATTGTACTGGTCTCACCTGGTTTTCGATTGTTCAACCATTACTGCCTACGTGCTCATCCAGGTGACCTCTCTGGCATGTTGAAGCATACTTAATATCAAAAATTGTAGACCCTGGGACAGGGTTTACCAGTGAGGTAACAAAGGATCCTTCATGGATCAAAGAACTTAACTGTGAAAATGGAAAGAATCACATATCATAGTAGTAAATTCCTAAAATATCAAGGGTTCTATGTACCTTTAAGGGCCACCTCATTTGTTTGCTTCCCTTGTGTTTTATGATCCATAAAAATTGCTCTCCCAGCTATGTTACCTGAGTACCATTTTTTTTTTAAAGGGCTATGGAGGGATGTTATCTATAGTAGCAGGGTGGTGATGGTGGAGATGGAGATGGAGAGAGAGAAAAGAATTCACTTTCCCCCCACAGCTGAATTTTGTAAATTTCAGTAAATTCCAATTTTTACAAAATTAACTTAACTGAAAGTAGTACTTTTCTTTAGGAGATAGGAAAATCTGTCAGAATCACCTTCTCCTACATTTAGATTTTGGAAATGCTAGCCAATTCTGAGCAAAAGCAAGACAGAAATGACCTCCCCAATTTCATGCAATTGGGGGGGGGGCATACTTTTCCACCAAATCTTTCAAAATCTGATCTTAATCTTTTGGAAAGTACCTTAGGAAAGATACTTCTGACTGGTTATAAACAACAATGGGACAAAGGGTTTTTTTTTTTTTGCTCAGCTTTCTCCCCAGGAAAGAAAAAGAAGCAACAAAGAGGAAAAGAGAAGGAAAATGAGACAAAACAAAAATCAGTGACCAAGAGAACAGCTAAAAAAAATTGGCACAGGGTATAATTTACAGTGATATGCAATAGTGCCATTGTCCCAACCTTTGGAATGATGTTAATTTCATGATGAGGCAATCAAGCAGAGACTGGTGATAGTTAAAACTTTTTGTTGGTGTCGTTAAGCCACTGCTGTTTCTGCCATCACTTATCACAGTAATCCTTCCTCAAAATCCTGCTTCATTTCTGCAACTTATCAGGCAGGGGCAGGATAGTACACAAGGGCTGCAGGTGGCATCCAACCTCTTTTCTGAGATGACCATGATGTTCTACTTCCTAAAGCCCTCAGACTCCCTAAATTTAGAAAAGACTTCCACATCATACCAATATAGCCCCCAATACTGGCAGAAATGGTGGTTTCAGTGTGAACAACCCCCTGAGTCCAACCAAAAAAGCTTCCTTCTTGAAAACAAAATAGCAGTCTTGTTTACTTTTTTTAAAAAAAAATGGGACATGATTCTGTAAAGCTTACCAAGGAATAATTTTGTATAACTCTCATAAATGTATTTAGGTCTTTGGGGCAGGATAATAGATTTCCATTGAGTGCTTTCATAGTTGCACTGAATTTAGAGGCAGTTTCTCATTGTGAGTGGGAGATGGCAGAGGAAGGACAGTAGTTGCAGTACCTTGGAGAGTTCCATGTGAATGAGAACATCTAGGGGACCTTTCACTCTACAGAGTTACTGGCCATTTCTGCACTAGACTGTTGTAGGGCTATTATTCCATTTTCAACATCCCATGGAATCCTGAGGTTTGCAGTTTAGGGAGGAGCCTCAAAGACTCCTCCCTCAACTGCAAACCCGAGGATTCCATAGGATGTTGAAAGTGGAATAATAGCCCTATAACAGTCTAGTGCAGAAATGGCCACAGTGTTATTACTCTACTTTAACTCACATGACAACATTCCATGGAATCCTGGACTTTGCAGTTTAGGGAAACATGCTTAGAATTCTCAGTACTTTAACAAACTATAAATTCCAGGATTCCCTAGGATGCAGCCACAGCAGTTAAAATGGAGTCATAGTGCTATAATTATGTAATATGGAAGCACCCTAAGACTGGTGAGAAGTCATTCATTCCACTAAAGTGAGATCACTCCTCCATGCTCCACTCTTCCCTTGCCAGGTTGATATGGGGTTAAGCAGTTCTCTGCTGTGAAGAGAGACATTTCATGTAGGAGTACAAAGAGCTGCTATCAGTAAGTGTTGCCACTACTGGGTAGATGAACCAATGATCTGACGCAGTATAAGGCACGTTATGTTCCAGAATAGGTGTCCCTAAATCTAAATAAAATATATAGTGTAATCTGATCAGTAACTGTTCATCATTAGTTACTCATCTGGATTTTTGTAGCTTTTCACTGACACATACTTCACAGATTGTCTCATCTAGGCTTTCACATAATATTATGTAAATTCTCCCTTCTATATTATCTTTTCTAGTTCTACATTCACAGCACCTCTTTCCCCTCTATATGTTGTTTACAAGTCCCTATCATTTTTTTCTGCAGAGCTGCCACCAATTCACAATTACTTTTCTTACCAGAGGAAAACTTCATCTCAGAAGTTTTTGACTGTATCTGATTAACCTTTAATAAACATATTACATATACAAGTTCAATCTTTGGCTGACTTTGTATTCTTGTCGATGTAACCAACACATGTTTTCGCCCTTTTCCTGACTTTGACAGGTGCCATAATTTATTTATCATTTGGTATATCCACCATTTGGGGCAAAATTCAATTGAATATAATTGCATTCTGCCCAGCTGAGAAATTTTTGCTAGAGTTTTGTGAAATCCTGTAATGACTGGTTCCTGTAAGACACACCTAACATGTATTGAAGTATCTTGTGGTATACTAGCCAGAGTATAAGAGCAGGAGTAGTATGTTCTGGGTTCAAATCTCCACAAACATTAAGCTCACTGAGTGATGTTGGGCCAGTTGCTATCTTTCAGCAGAATCTGCCTCAACAAGCTTGCATACCTGGTAGTATTGAGGATAAAAATGGTCATAAGGCTTTGTATACCACCTTGAGGTCCTTGAATGAAAGACGAGATGTAAATAGAATGGAATGAATCTATCTATCATCTATCTATCTATCTATCTATCTATCTATCTATCTATCTATCTATCTATCTATCTGCATCTATAGTAATTTCTCTCTTGAAATTAAAAGGAAGATGCTTGGTCAGACCATAGAATGCAAGAAGGGGGAAATCATAAGGGGAAAAGTGATAATAAAGGAACATTTTGCACATGATATACAATCTTGGTATGGGACTAACATATCCTTGTGCTGAGAGAATTGTACTGACTGTCTATTAGCTGCTGAGAGATCTCCGTGGTTTCTAGCTGATATAACAAGCCTTAAGGACCTCAATACTGGAATATCTAGCAGATCATCTTTCTATACAAGCCCATTTGGTCACTGAGATCTTCAGTGAAGGCCTCATTGATCTGCAAACAACAAAATGTCTATCTGGCAACCTCACAAAAGAGTGCCTTCTTGATGTCCATGCATGAAATTAGAGAGACAGAAACACTGTCCAACTTCAAGTGACTGCTAAAAATAGACTTATCTACATAAGCATTCTTTTATGTTGTTTCCAATGGCTAATTCCAAATTGAGTTAGTGAGATCTACCCAAGTCTTGACTTTCCCATCAGTTATTGATTCAGTGTGTCTATCCTAATCGGAACTGGCAACTGGATTTAAATCACTGTTATTAAAATTGTCTTAGATTATTTTACAACATATTAGCTATGTATTCACTTAGGTGAATTGTTTAGTGATTTCATCCATTGGAAGAGTCATAGAAGGAAGCAACAGAGTCACATCAAAGGTCAAAATCCTGTTGGTGACTTGCATGGAATAAATCTGATTAAACAAGTGGTTTAATCACAACTTCTTTGGAGCTTATGCAAGGATATCATTCTGTTCAAGGTTGTGAAGGCATTGTGATTGTTATCCTCAGAGGGTGAGTTTGCACTCTGTTATGTAAATCTAGGAGTGGTAACTACATTAGGTAGTGATGGGTAGGGAGCAGTGTTTGTGCAATGGGGGAGCGACAGTGCGTAACTTCACATTATGTAATTGGTTGTGCAATGTACCTGTATTTGCATAGCTTTGCAAAGAATAACTAGGATCTCAGCCTGAGGAAGCAATAGGGTCCTTTGCTGTTCTGTGGTGCAAGACGTTTGTTTAAAAGTTTGAAAGTATGGAGAGGGGGAGACACTATTTAGCTACTTGGTATACAAAGTGAAAATAATATTTCTCTTAGACCCACAAATGAGTAACATACAAGTCTATTCAGTGGCCAAACTCTGCTAATGTTGTGGTATTTTTGTTTTTACCATGTTGCTGCTATTCCTCCACGAGGTCCATGGTTCCAGACAGCAATAGGTTAACATAGCTACCTCTCTGGCCCAACAGAAAATATTCCAAAAGCCATATTAAATTGCTATATTCAGTCTAACATGCTCATTACTCAGGAAAAACTCAGTACTTAGAAATAACTCATTATCACTGGTCATGCTTTACTTTCTCAGGAATAAGGGCTTTCCATTTTCCTTCCTGTTAATGATACACATCTGATTTGGGATATAACAAGTTAACAGATATTTGTTATTTCAAAAATATTGTTTTTAGGACCATTTGGATGAATTTTTCTATTTTGAAATATTATATTAGAAATATGTTTGTTAACTCCCTCCAAGTGCAACTAATGTAAACACTGACATTTTAGAAGTAACAACCAGCACTTCCACATCAGTCTGTTTTATACTGTTTCAGCATGAATGTCTTAAAAATTGTTCCTTCAGTGGGATCCTTACTCTTTTCACACAGGTTGATAGCTGAGATGGTTTTTGGCTCATGTCAGATTCTGACTCACTAGTGCACACTCATGGACATTATTCTCACCTGTCTTTTGATCTGGATACTGAAGCTTTTATCTACAAGGCATCTTTTGAACAAAGTGTCAGGTCTTCAGGAAAAATAGGTGAAACAAGGTTAGAATTCAAGAGATGATTTCCTTTGTTCCTTGAGTTATAGATCTAGAACAAGGAAACGTCCTTTCATGGAAGCCAAAGAGAATCCCCAGGATATCATTAAGCTGGGCACCAATTGTCTCTGACATCCTTTAAGGCAAGCTTCTCATCTCTGGCACTGGAGACAGACAACTGTGCTGAGGCAATCCATATTCTTGGGAAAGGAAGTTGAAAAAGCCAGGGATGGAGGATAACTCAATGCATAGTTAGACTCTGGCTGTTGGAGTTTATTGTGGAAAAGATCAGTGGAATTCCTTTTCTCTCACAGACATTCATGGAAAATACAAAGATGTCTCTTGTCACTTCTTTCCCAAATTAATATTTTTTAAAAAAATCATTGATAGGATGGTGCTATAAGCAAACAAGCACTAAACAGTAAGGCATTTTAAAATCCATGCTGTGATGCTTTCAGAGCTTGGAAAATTTACCTTTGAAGACTTTTTTGAGTTTACTTTTTGAGTTTTTATTAACATAAATAATCAGCCTCAGCTTTGGGGAAAAGGCAGGGTATAAATAAAGAGACAGAGATCAAGAAATAGACAAATAGACAGACTACAGTGTTCCAAAACTTCCAGTCATGCTGGCTCGTGTGTTATGAAGATAATAGTCTAAAAAGTGGTTTTTTCAAGCTCTGAATAATTCACAGCTGAACACTCATATTTCTGAATTTCAAGGACACTCTTTAAAATTTGAGAGAGATGAAGAGATATGGTGTGACTGTATCTACCGATGAGTTTTTAACACACCAACAGTTCAGTTCCTATGTATGTTTGAGTAAAATTGGTTGGGAATTGTGTGCTCCAAATGTTGGCCTGCAACTCATATCAGCCCTAGCCAGTAGTGAAGAGTTCTGGGAATTGCATTACAACAACATCTGAAGAGCCACACCGTTCCCAGCCTTGGAGTTGGAACATGTTTGATTTACTTCTAAGTAAATTCTTTCATGCTGAATGTTATTCTTCAACATAATTATGTTATTAGCATGATAAAGTTGTAGAGTTATCAACATCCTTAACTGCATAGCCTTGTATTTGACAAAGGGCAGGAAATTCTGAAAAATAAACACATGAGATTTAAGACTAAAATTCGTTTGGGTTTTCTGTAATTTATTTTGCCCAAGATTGTCTCAGAAACCCCGAGATTACTTAGCATTACACAATCCTATAATTATTGTTATGGTTATTATTGCTATTGTTAATTATTGTTATGGTTCCTAAGATGAGAAAACAAAAATAGAGGAATGTAAGGTAGAATGCTTTTCTGGAAGAACCACTTCAGTTTGAGAAAGTGGTCTTTATTTCATTGCTTTTTACATGGGGCTAATTTTAATCCCAACTAAAGTAGATCCAGTGGCATAGGGATGGGGCACGAGGAGGGTGGTGTGCCCTGGGTGGCACTTTTGGGGGGACACCACTGCTCCTTGCCTGCCCCTCCAGCATGCCATCACTCTCCCCCCACCCCCTCTCACTCCTCCCCTGCTTGCATCAAGCTAAGCCACTGGGTAGATCCATTGAAAAGAATCACATGAGCTAATCACCACTTTCATAAGTCCCATTGATTTCAACTCCAACTGTAGTTGGGACAAAAACTGGATTTAGCTGCTAGCATCAGACTTGGGTGCTTTTATGACTAAGGAGATGAGGATTTAGTCAGAGGAAACAGACTAACATGCCAGGCTTCAGGAATGATGAGTGAAAAATCAGGAGGAAAACTTGAATGAGGAAAGAAAACAGGTGAGAAACCATGGAATAATCAGAGAGGCAGATGAAAATTAAAAGACTCAAGTTTGCAGTGCTATGATTACATAGCACAAAATTAAAGCACTGGCTCAGTTGTATTTGGAAGGTTGAAAGAGCTGGAGGGGTCTTAATGCAGGATTTTTGCACTACAGATGATATACTCTCTAGTCTAGCTCTCATCTCAGAAAACTAAAAAGAGTATAAGAAAGGGAAAGAAGCTATTGATATGCCTTTTATAGGGAATCAAAATATCATTTATGAAAGAGGAAAATTTAGTAGGAGATGCTAAGAGTGCAGGGAAACTGCAGAAGCTTTCATTGCTGCTGTATGTGAGCTGGTGAGCAATGTAACTGCTGAATAATAGAGGAGAAAATGGCAGGGTGGTTATGTATAAAAGTTACACAATTTTTTAGTGCCTAAAAACCTCACCACAATCAAAATATGTGAGACCAAGGCACAGCCCCAGAACTTCTGGGGAAAATGCAATTGGAAGGTGTGGCAGATACAGAAGCTGGCACATTAGGAATAAAAAATAATTTGATGACATTAAACGTTACAAAGTGTGAGGATAGTTCATTACTACAGTTATTAATAATCGAAATGGTTTAACTGGGAAAGTTATCATGGATTAACTCATTATTTAAAATGTTAGATTTCAGGGGGTATCATGGGATTTACAGAAAGGGAATCTGAGATTTATCCCTAGAGGCATGGTTTGTCATTGGGTACTTCAAAGGTACTCTTTTTTTCATTTTAAAGTTGCCTTCCCCCAACTAGTTGATGGACTATAAAGCCCATAATACAATTCTTGTTTGGAGATGGTGAGAGTCCAACGTGGTCTGGATACTGTTGGCTTGGAGAGGGCTGTTCTAAAGCAATGGATTTCATTTTACAATCTGTTCAACTAAGTTTTGTCACTGATCTGCTTCTTCCTTCTTAGTTATTTTGCCACACCCTCATCAACACATACAAAGTTCACTTACGGTACCTCATAAACCTCTTGTTTAAGGTGATGCTAGAAGTTAGCATGGAATAGAGTCTTTATTTCCATTAGAGGACATTGGTCCACTCCAAGTGTAGCAATATAACGTGGCTACAGATATCAGTAAATGAATCAAAGGTGGGAAATTCTTAACCAGAAACATTTTGAGTGACACTAAGTTTCTGCAGAACATTTTTCTGAACAACTGAATCTCTGCATCCTTGCTAACTCCTCACTCCAATTAAGAAGTGTGGTCTGCAATGGTCAGTGTGAGAACACATGTTTTGCATGCAGGAGCTGGTAATTTAGAGTGCAGTCCATAGGATCTTGTGTTTAAAAGTTCAGATATCTAGCAAGCACACTATTCTCTGCACACATTTCACCTTAATAAATTTTTGTTTAAATCTCTCAACCCTGTAGAAAGAGATAGCCTTGAAGAGAATGCTAATGAACTAAAGTAATGCTTGCATTCATTAATTGTGTTCTCTTGTCTGTTTTTTAGGTGATTCTAAGCTTGTTGTTGTTAACCACCATCAAGCTGAGTTTGATTTCTGGAAGCCCTATGGATGACAGACAAAACAAACAAACAAGTCACATACTCTGTGCAACTAGCTGTTACAGAATTAAAAAACAACAACTCAAATTTCGATGGAGTGGGGAGGGGAAAGGGACACATCATCCTTTTCTTTCTTAGCTGCTGGCAACTTGACTTTGACTTACAGTAACTCTATGAAAGAGAGATGTTCAAGTCACCCTGTCATCAACATCTAACAGATTCAGGGCTGTGGCTTCCTTGATGATCCCTAGTGCCTCTGGTTCTATTTCTGTCACATCTTACTTTTGCTTCTTGTCTGTCCTTGACTACTTCAAAGGTTTCTTCTGTCATACACCAAGGCCTCTCTTTCTTTTTGGCCACCATAGTATCTTTTTTCATTCGTCCCTGACAATGCCCCCCAGCTTCACTCCAGAGTTTTTCTGGCTTCTGGTCAATTAGGTTTCTGAACAATTAGGCTTATCTATTCTTCACATTATCTTTAAATTCTATGTTCTACAGCTTGTATTTTGGCATGATGGTTGGTTTAGTGTTCTTCTTTAGCTTTACTCTAACTTATGTTATTAGTTGTTCTTGGTCTGTGTCACAATCTGTTCCTGGTCTTGTTTTTGCAGACAGAACGGAGTTTCTTGATCTTCTTCTTCTGATTATATGATCTATTTTATTTTATTTTATTTTATTTCTGTATTGGCAATTAGGTGATGTCCAAGTATACAGTCTCTTCTTGGGTTGTTTGAAGACTGTGTTTGCAATGAACAAATTGTTGGTATCACAAAATTCAGTAAGTCAGTCTCCTGCTTCATTTCATTTCAAGGCCAAATTTTCCTGCAATCTTTGATTCTGCTCTGTTTCCTATTTTTGTATTCCAATCACCTTGGATGAGCAAAAAGTCCTATTTTGAATATGTGATCAATTTGATTCAGATAATTTCACAGTGTTCTATTCAGAAATTAAAAACAAAGAAGAAAAGGGGTGGCATTTATAGTGAGGAGAGATATAGCAAAAGCAGTGAAAGGATGCAATGTAAAGTCTGACTGAATCATGTCAATAAGAATTCAGGGAAAACCCACCAATATAACCATAATCTAAGTTTTTCTCCAACTACAGAGGCAGAAGAAAAAGAAATGAAAGATTCAGCAGTCCAGGAGCAAATTGATCACATATCTAATTAAAATGAGCTTAATAGCTCCAGCCAGCCCAAAATATCTGACCTACTGAAGGAAGCATGGACAGAAAACAACTGCAGCTTTTGCCTTAACTGCACCATCTCAACCTCTCATTTTTTTTGGTAAGCCAAAGTGGAGAATAAAAAATAAAGAATAAAATAATCAGAAAGGAAAAGATGGGAGTAGTCTCTCTGATAGGTGGATCTACTGAACAGTGTGCAGGAACAGTTGTTGTCCAAAAGCCTATTGGAATAAAGTAAAGTGACCAGGGAGCCCTGGTGGCGCAGTGGTTAAATGCCAGTACTGCAAGCCACAAGGTTATGAGTTCGACCCTGCCCGGCTCCAAGGTTGACTCAGCCTTCCATCCTTTCGCAGGTCGGTAAAATGAGTACCCAGCTTGTTGGGGGCATGTATAGAAATGTTTCAAAATACATGCTATTTGTAAGTTGTTCACCGCCTCGATCCATATGGAGAGGCGGGATACAAATAAATAAATAAACTGCCAGATTTTCTCATCCCCATTCCCTACATTTGTTTATATTGATATTGTTATGTCTGCCTGATTTTGTATATTTCCTTTTTTTAAAAAAATGCATGTGTGAGGTATAAAGAATTTGAATTGTGGCTCTGGGGATCAGCTGTACATGCCGTTATGAAAAAGATACTGCAAATGAAATGAAAGCAGCTATTAAAATAAAATATGAACATGTTTCCTGTGTATTGCAGAATATGTATCAGCATTTAAATGTTCTCATTTTAACAGAAGCAAAATATTTGCCGTATTTTTTTTTTTAGAAAGAAGAGAAGAAAACATTGGCATGGCACAGCAGACCATATTCCAGTGAACACATCTGGTATTTTGGCATTTGGCTCTGCATGAACAGCTTGGTCCTCTAGGGACAGGATTGCTGTTGGCTAATTTTGCAAGTACTATGATGGGACTGAAGAATATCTGTTAAGATCAAGATCTTCTGTTCGATCTGCCTGCCATATAATGCAACATCATCCTCCATATTACTAAAGAAAACATGCTGGGTACTGTATCAGAGAAAGGATAAGAAATGGAGGTATCTCTATAGATTGGCGTAGGTAGCTGTGATAGGTCTGGGGTCCGATTTTTTGGTTCAGGAACCCCCCTCCCAGAGGTCACAGAGACTGCCAAAAATTCAAACAAAAATATAGTGCTCCATTTCTGGTTTGGAAAAATGAGTACTTTTGTTATGTTAAACAGTGTAAGTGCATGTTGCAAGAATGTATGCTCCTAGGAACTCACCTTGTTGAAGGTGAAAGGGAATTCACCTTATTCCATGCCCATCCCCAGAAAAAAAAGGCTGTCCAGGGAGTTTGGAGTCCACAGGAAGCCTCCTATAATTGTATTTCAAGGAGTAATAGATGCACTAGGTCAGTGGTGTTCAATCTTTGGTCCTCTAGGTGTTTGGGACTTCAACCCCCAGACACCCTAGCTACTTGGTTAACAGTCAGGAATTCTGGGAGCTGAAGTCCAAGCACATGGAGGACCAAAGGTTGGACTCCACTGCACTAGATGAGGATGGTCAACACTTAATTGCTTTTTTCTAGGAACAGATACTGCAGTTTCATTGCAAATATTTTCTGCAGTTTTATCCCATGAATCTTTAAGTGCTAAAAAGCACAGTTAGAAGTAATGCATTACAAGTAATGGTACTACCTGTAACTTGGTAATACTGTTACCCCCAAATTAATAATATCATTACTTTTGAAAAAGAAATGTACTGCCCGGTAAGATAACCATTTTTTTTTTTTTTGCATTACATGTAATCTCTTACTTGTTACTTCCAAAAGTTACCTTTTGGGGGGGATTTTGGGGGCACTTTAAAAAGTTTTAAAAAGTAATTAAACACAGCTAAAAATAACATTCCACTGACAGGTATGTGGTGACTTGCTTTCAAATATTATGTAATGTGTAATAGAAGCAAGACATTTAGAAAAGTAACAATTAATCAATACTAAATTTCCTTCTTTCTTTCTCCCTGCCTCTCTCTCTCCTCCCATCCTGCTTTGAAAATAACATTGCAAACTCTACTAAAGAATAAACAAGTTCTCATCTCTACATTTCATTTTTAAAAAATTCTTCCTTGTTTTACCTTTGCCACTAAATCTGTCAATAGCACTCTGAACAATAAATTACTGTATGCCATTCTTGAGACTTATGGTATGAGCGTTGATGAGTAGAACATTTTGTGGGAGCTTTTTTTTAAATAAAGAATAATTTTAAAATATTAGAGTTCTTTTAGCTTCACCTCTGTCACAATTTGATTTATTGCAGTGATGTCTCTTCGTTTTTATACCTTTTCATACACACGGTTAAAGCCAAGTCAGAGATTCAGAGAGACAGAAAGAATTTATTTTTGCTATGAATACATAAATAGACCCGACTTCAGTGTAGCAAAAGTATTCATTTACCCATGCATGCCCTGCCATCTGTTAGAAGCATTTTGCTTCTTTTTCTTTTAAAAAAGCAAATTATGATTTTTAATTTATATGCTTAAATGTCCCACCCTCGGTAAACAGGAGAGATTGTGTCTGCATAGCCAAGAATCAGCTGATATTACCTCAATGCCAAGCACCACAGCCTATGTGCTGCCTTCATTCATTCCTGTAACAGGCTTTACAGTATGATAAGCACAAAGCAGTGCAGCGGCAAATGGGAAAGAACAGTGTCACTGCGCCAAATTCCCCTGCTTAACTAAAGACTTTTTGTGGTATTTACTTCTGAACCCCAGGTCTACAACTTGGAGCTCTAGTAATCCTATCCTAAGCAGCTTGAATAAAGAACAAGTTTAAATGAGGCCATTTCACTTTTGTCTTAACTCCATATTGACCCAAAGCCAATATTGGCCCCAGAAAAGCAAAAAAGTAAGATCCATAAAATGATAAATAACATAGGTACCAAATTATTGGAGAATGTAGGCAACAATGTTGTTGACTACTAAATATACCTGCATTTTCTATTGCACTGGTGATTTTTTTTCCACCCAAGGCAACTCTTTCTATCCCTTTTCCTCGATAAAAAAGCCATATTTCAGGGGCAGTATGCATACCTTGCATCCTGAAAGGCCCTTGTCTGCAACCCTGCAGAGCTTCTGCCAGTCAGTGCAGATTTGTGGGGGTAAAATGGAGGCTGTACATATACATGAAACAGTTAATGTATTTATTGAAGCAACAGCACACAATGTATCCCATTTGTTGTTACTTTCCATTGGAACCTGTGAATAGAGCAGACAATTTTGAGAACAATCAAGGAAAGCTATCCACTGTTAATCAACCCTGAGGCTGTCAGCATGACTTCTGTTACATCTTTCTGCCCCCTTCCAGAGGAACAGCTCATTCCAGCTTACCAGGAAGCAATTTTGGATCACATCCTTGAGAAACCTAGTGTTACATCAACTCTCTCCATCTCAAGAAAAGTCATTTTAGGAATGCTGTGACTAGCAGAACAGAACATCACCTGCAGATCCTGAAATATAATGTATGTTGCTGAGTGCAGAAATCTGAGATGCTGTTAACAGAATATAGGCAGAAACAGCAACTAGCTTACGTACATGATTCAGGAAACACAAATCTGCAGTTCTGACCAGAAAATTAAAATAACCAGAGGACAGAAATTTCAGTTTAGAAGATCATAGCCTATCTGGTTTGTTTGTGACTAGAACAGGAATATCACCAGATACAGGAATATAAGATACAAAGTTCTGGATTTAGAGACTTGACAATCTAGTATCTCATGGCCTGCAGCTAGAGGGTAGATCTGGCATCATCAATCCACTTTTGAACAATCCTTCCTCGGGTAATATAACTCTGGCTTCTTCAGCTTGTGTTTATTTGAATTATCTGAAGTAGGCAGAAAATTCTTGCCAATATATTCAAAAGTTGCACTCTAGGAAGTGTGATTCTCATTCTCCTGTGTACCCTGGTTTTAATATTTTCCCCCCAAAATTGGGACTTGACATTGAAACCACTTCTGGTTTTGCAGTATGGATGTGCTGCCCTTGATAAAATTAGCAATTGGAGAATTGGCTTATGGAACCCCACCACCACTATTTGCCCACTCCTCATAAAAAGCAATACTGACCAAGATCAGCTTCTAACCATGTGTTCCAAGAAGGCAATTGGGTGATGTTTCCCATCATTCCTGACTGTTGATTGTGATGGCTATGATAGTAGAAATCCATCAAGATCTGGGACCCAAGGTTTGCAAAGACTGAAATGGACCAATTCCTTAGCTTTCTTGTTTTTATGTAATTCTTAAATGAACGTAAAATGGAAAGACACAAGTAAATCTTCATCCTTATCTATAGTTACAGGACCATAGTCAGCTACAATGACAGCGTCCTGCTTTTCTCCATACAATAGAAAAGGTATTTAGAGGGACAAGGGTTCTGCAAACAGAAGCATAGCACCCACAATACCCAGGCTTGATAGAGAAGCCTCAGGAATGCAATCTCTTGCAGTGTCATAAAGGAAGTCAGTGCATCTACTGAAGTGGACTCTTAATTCAGAAAAAAAATGTTGTACTATGGAAAACATTGTTGGGCCTGAATTCTATTATTGCTCCCAAATAGATCAGATCTATTGAATCAATGTGATTTAGCTATATTTTGAATCTCCAGCCAACAATTGATTCAATAGGTCTGCTTAATTAGGACTAATCAATACAATTCAGGTCTTGGTCTTGGTCTTATGGTGTCATAAGACTGTTTGTGTTGCAACAGATTAATACGGCTATCCCTATGGAAATTGTGCCCGAGATGATACTGGGTGCTATGGAAGCTCCCTTTCTGCTTAGCAGTTTGTGATATATGCAATGTGTTTTACTTATAGTTCCACCATCCCATTTCTAATATTTACCTAAGCAATTCCATCACATCAGAAATTTGAATAGTTTTTCAAACATCTTTATATAACTGGGAATCTCATTTTGTGCAGTGAATCGTTTGCTTATGTTCACATATCTTGTGGTATTACCTGTATGTTCTTTCTCCTATTATTTATCTGATCTTTGTCACCTTGAATACCTTAGGTGCCTAACAGAAGGAAAACAGAAAAAAACAACAACAATCAAAATGATGACCTATCTTGACAGTTCTGCAGGCAGAGTTGGAAAAAATGAGAATATTAACAGATCCATGGTATTTCTTCAAATAAAGCTGACTCAAGCTGAAGTATATTTCAAAAACCTGGGGAGAATTTGGCTTAGCTTCTCAGTTCTCCTTTGGCAATCAGATGAAAAGATTAGATTAGAAGAATTTGCAAGAACAAGAAAGATGAGTTGTCATGGATACAGAATTTCTCAGAAAAGAATTTCAGCTGAAGTGTTCTGAGAATCCTTTTGGTGGAGGGTTGTTTCCCATGAACTATTGGGATTATTTAGCAGCTCCTTAGCAGAGAATATTTGCCGAAATCCTCCCACCCTATTTTTTTAAAACCTGTGAATATGGTAGACAATTTGGAAAGCAACTTTGGACTCTGAGGCCATTTCCACATGGGGTTTTTAAAACGGGGCAGAGCGTCCTCCAGGGAGGACGTCTGCACCTGGGAGTGGACTGGGTTGGACCTACTTAACGTAGATCTGCACCCCAGCCTGCTCCAGAATGACCCCAAGTGATCATCCAGTGTGCTTTTGAAAGACCGCTAAAAACAGGTCTTTCAAAAGCATGGAGTGTGCCACTGCGAGCCTGCTCCCATATGCAGATTCACAGGCTTGCATTGGTACGAGCCTGCGATCTGCCAGGGGCGGGCTTTAAACTGGCAAGCTTCAGCGGTTGGTTGAGACCCTCAACGAACCGGAAGCCGCCATTTTCATCCCCAGAGCTTTGTGGAGTGGCGGCCATGGACTGCTCCGGAGCAGCGTGGACCGGACCAGTGAGCCCAAAAGTCCGGTGAGTAGCGACACGGGGCAATTCCCTCGCCCCGTGCAGAAATGGCCCGTCTTGCTTCAGATCATTTAAGTGTCACTGGAAGTTGTCTATTGCAGGCATTGAGTATGTACCTCAGGGTGGGGTGCAAAGTCAAATGAAGATTCACTGAAACACTCACCATCCAGAATTTATCTGAACCTTATGAATGGGACCCTGGACAGCTCAGAGTAGAGCTGAATCTGGATGTTGCCAGGAAAACAGTACAGTCTCATATGTTGACTAAAGAAGTGGTCTTTAGAAGTGGCCTTAAGAAATGGCTCAGGATGGGGGCTGTTTGGCTCTCCTGATGTTGTTGGACTGGCAGAGTTAGGCAGCAGTAGGCAACATAGCTAATGGTGAGGAATGGCAGCATAGCTAATAGTGCGGAATGCTTGGAGCTGCAGTCTAATTACATCTGGAAGGCCAAACAATTCCCACCTTTGCTTTAGGCTGAAGAGTTTGAGGAAATAATTCTATCTTATACCAAGCTTGCCAGCAATCAGTTTGTATTAAGAAATCATATGCTGAACAGCAGTGAACAGACAGTACATAGGGAGCCTACTGTTATTGCTCAATTTATGGAACAGCAATTTCCCATTGAAATGCAAATTCTGTGCTAGCTTTGGGAATAAACTGATAGGAAGATTCAATTTAGAATTCATTTTCATTTAAGATCATACAAAGAATGAGATCACCTATGTGACCTTGCACACTCTCTCGAATCTCACTCCATCTTCGTCAAGGTTTAACCTTCAGCAGAATGATTTACCAAGTGAAAGCAATTAAAGTGATTGCATCACTCAGGAAATCTACTGGTCATCCCATGGGTTTATCTTGGCTGCTCTTCTGTGGTGAAATCAGCTCTCTGGCCATAAGGTACAGATGCTTGCGGAAGGCCAGGTTAAGCTTACATTCATTAAAATGGGATTTGCATGTTCAGACTAGCACCTCTACCAGCTTAGGGATTCACAAAAGGTATACAAGTCAGGGATGCAAATAGCAGCAATTTGGTAGGCAGGGCACAGGGGGAAAATGTCACAGAGCAGGATTCATGGGACTGGTTGAGGCACCAGAGCAGATGAGGCAAGAAGATGAACAGCCAAGGCAGAGTTGGCAAAAAATGTTTTGCACCAGCTAAACTACATGTTCTATTAATAATGAGACTCATAAAGCCTTCTAAAAGCACTCAAAGAGATGGATCTACTGTTGTCATAAATGAAGCACAGTGAGAGACAGTAGCTCCTCCTGCATCGGGGCCTAATCCTTTTCTTGAACTTCACATTCCCCCTCAGAAGTGTCCTGCAGCTCCCACAGTTTAAGAATCACTGAATTAAAGGAATAACACCAGACTCTTTTACCAGGCTGGTTAGCAAGCAGCAGAGCAATTCTTCAGAAAGAGGTAGAATAGATTCCTGGGGGACCTCAAGGCATAAAGGCATCACTGCTAGGCATCAAACTTCATCATGCCTAAAGACAAGTTGAGGTGTTTCTTGTGGGAAAAGGCTTGACATTAGTAAGTGATATTGTGAGGGCACTAACCCTGAACCTAAAACCTAAAGCAATAGCTCTGAAACCCATCAAGCCCAATGAAATCAAAGGCAGAAAATGGCTGGTCTGGTCTTGAAGCTCATGCAGTGAGCTACCACTTCATGATGTACATGCATTTGCAAATGTGCCCAGGTTTTGAGGTAGTGCTGAGCACCGTAATGTTAGACTTCATTAAGTGACAGCTAAGGATCTATACAGACAGTTTCCATTAAAGCACTTGCTGTCCCCTGACACTACAGAACTAAGTTCAGTTAATTATTTGTGTCTGCATGAGTTTCACTTTCAAAAAGTTGAAGTAGTTTGTTCAATATGAGAAACTGGCCAACATCATAAAGGCAAATCCTGGAAAACCAATTATACACATTAGGATTATTGCTATCCTGCTGTCATGCACTCTGTGACAAATAATTCACTGTATTATTTATCAGCTGTAGTACAAGTGCTTGATAGATAATTGACTTCAACACAGAATCAGAATCATTCTTAAATTCGGTCTTCTGACACAGACACATGTTTGTCTAGCAGTTGGTAACAGTCTGTGACATTTTTCTGGGTACCTTTACACAACACTGCCATGATATCATCTATCTAGTCTGACATCTGGGGAATGGAAAAATGTATTGAGTGCTATGAATATATTAAGTGATATGAATTCTGTAATATGGTGCAAATCATAGGAAACCAAGGTTTTCACAAAGGAAAAGATAAAGAACACTCTTTCTGGTGCCCAATCACACTAACGCCTTTTCCACATGGAGGGATTAATTCATTTCCTGACAGATTATTTTGTTACCGCCTCAGAGTGGACATTTTTTACCTCAGTCCACATGTGTGCAGCCTCTCTCGACTCAAATCGCACCGCTCAGTACACACGTTACCCGTCCATTCCGCCCGCTCCCATCGGCCCGCCCTCCATGGCCGTGAGTGGCGTGTGTTTTTTCTTTTCTTTTTTATGTTCATCAGCGCGGCAGGTCACGTGTGCACACGCGCCCCGCCCCGCAAGTCCCCCTCGCGAGGATTGGCCAAAAACAAAGCGCGCCCATTGGTCGCAACCACAATTCGCGCCAAATTTGATTTTCGCGCCACCGCTTGAGGGACAGATAGCATTTGCTTTGCAGTTCGGGACTCCTGCAGCTCGCTGCGAAAATGGAGCGAGGGTTGAAACTTTTGCTCGCCCAAATTGCTAGTGCCCTTCTCGCCTTGCACTCGATTCTTGGTGTGGTGGTGACCGAACTGAGTCGCCAATGGGCGGCAGAGCGCTCGAGGAGGCGCAGGCGATTGGCCTCCACGCACAAGACGGTCGCGGTTTTGGGTTTCTACGCGACGATTCTTGGGCGGCCGCGGAGGCGCCTTCAACGCCTTCCACGCCAGAGAAGATGGTGGGTACGGCAGCAGATACGAAGAACCTGGTGGTCGGAGGAGGTCAGGGGGAAATGGGATGAGGACCAGTGGCTCTACCATTTCCGCATGACCAAGGAGACGCTGCTGGAGATTGCCAACCACCTCCGCCCCCATCTAGAGAGAAGGGATACGGAGATGCGGACCGCCATATCGGTGGAGGAAAGAGTCGCCTGACGATTTGGTGGCTGACAACCCCCTTGATTTATCGGAAGGTGGTGAACACCTTCGGCTTGGGGATCTCAACTGTGGCTGCCATAGTGATAGAGGTCTGCCTGGCCATTGAGCATGTACTGCTGAGACCCACAGTTTGTCCTGGCGACTATCACCAGGTAGGTGCTCCTGGGGCGGCGGGTTACCAATTCCCCCACTGGCAGCCTGCAGCTGTGCCCCCCCTCTCTCTTGAGGTGTCCTCCCTTCCTGTATCCTGCAGATGCAGATGCAGATACAGCCGCAGTGAGTTGCCAGGGGAAAAAGTGTGTGGGTGCATATCCCTTCTAGCCCCTCAGATCGCAACTCCCGGGACGTAACGGGGGAAGTTTTTCCCATCAGCGGCACAGGGGGGAGAGTCACGAGCCACCGTTTCCTTCCATTTGTTGCCGGAGCACAACTCGCAGAAGCAACCACCATGGCTGGGGGGGCATTGCCTTGTGACGGCAGTGCGAGGGCTGGAACCCACATGTCCCGGTGTATCCCACCTAATATTTAGATGAAACCGCATTGGCATACTTTGGATGCCTCCCTTGCAGAGCAATCAATTTGCTGATTGCGGGGAAACCTTTTATTGCCATCTGCTAGACAGAGGTGGATTCATAGGGTTGGATGCCTGGATGGGGGGGAATTTGATCTTTAAAAGCACCCCTTTAATGACCAGCCTGGCGGCTTGGATGTGCATGCACATCTGGTTTTGTCGGGGGAGGCATGCTGGCCCTCATGACATGGAGGATCATTTTCCACCTTTGCCTCTCGCGCGTTTTTCTTCCGCATTTTTATCTTGCTGGAAGTGGTCCCTATTTGGCATCCCATCAAATGGCGGTGGAAGTGGACTAAGTGAGCGATACCACTTGAAAGTCCCTGGAATCCCATGGGCACCTATTCAGTTGCTTTTACCTTGTATGCTGGCATGCTGGAATTTTACCAAGGGTGTCTTGTGTGGTCCCTGCTCTCCTCCCTCGGGACACTTGCCAGCAACCCCTCCAAGGGCAAACTCCAGCAGAATTGTTCCTGCAAATTGTATCAAGTGCATGTGGGGATGTGGTCCAGGGTCCCTCAGGTTGTCCTGCTCCTCCTTTCATTTGCCACAAGCAGGTAGGTGTATTTCTACTTGGGGAACAGAAAATGCAAGTTTGGCATTGATGTGTTCTCAGACCTGTTTTCCCTCTGTTCTATTATACTTCCAGGTGATGCATGGGTTTCGGCAGATGGGCTTCCCGCAGTGCATTGGAGCTGTGGATGGGACTCATATCCCAGTGAGGGCTCCCAAGGGACAAGGGGAAGAATTCATCAACAGGAAGAGCTCTTTCTCCATTCTCCTACAGGGCATGGTGGATCATGAGGGGAGGTTCCAGGACATCGTGCTCGGCTACACGGGGAGAACACATGATGCGTTCGTTTTCAGGCACTCAGCCTTGTACCAAGCCATGGATGCGGGGAGGTTTGTGCCCGGCAATCCTACCGTGACCATAGGGGATGTCCCCGTTGGGCCTTTGATACTGGGGGATGCCGCCTACCCACTATGCAGGTGGCTGATGAAGCCCTATGGAGGAAGATTGGACCCTAGGAAGATGGCCTTCAACCGCGTGTTCAATCGCTGCCGCAATGTTGTGGAGCGTGCCTTCGGGAGGCTCAAGGCGCGTTGGGGCTGCCTGTCTGCCCCGCTAACTGTATCCGAGGAAAACTTTGTTCCTGTGGTTAGTGCCTGTGTCGTGCTGCACAACATCTGTGAATCGAAGGGACATATCCTCCACCCTGGCCTGGCCCCCCCACCACCACTCGCACTACGGGCCGCAGCCCAAGACCTCCCTGACCGTGGCTCTGGACCTAGGATCAGGGAAGGGGAACTTGTGAGGGATGCTATCGCCACCCTGATAGCTAGTGAAAGCGAATAGGGGTGGAGGTTGTTTACCAAGCATTGCTAGGTGGGGCCTGCCAGACGTGGCTGCTTTTGGCCTTGTTCTGGCCCGCCACCAAATGTCAGCGTGGGCACTGCTTGACCTACAGTGATTCCCCTGGCAGCACAGTAAGGCTGTCCAGTTCTATGTCGCATGTTTTTGACTTTTCATGAGCATTGTTTTAATCTCTCTAATAAAGGTTTGCATAGTTATTCGTGTGTGAGAACTTTGCTTGTCTGGTCTACCTTGTGGAATCCACAGAGAATGTGTCGTTTCTTGCTAGAGACAAGGTACTAGACACTAGATACACATCCCGGTTCACATGGCTTGAGGCTCCAGAGGTGGGAACAAATCCTGTGTGCGTGGACCAATGGACAATTTTGGGTTTGCCCTTCCACCAGATCACCATGGGAAGCAGACAAACAGAAGTAGGTGCGGGCCGGATAGGGTCCACTGGTATTTAAGAGGCGGTAGTGTTATTTCCCCGCTGTTCTGGGCATCTTGGTGGTTGCTGACAGATCCCCATCCCCGGGCCCCGCCGGAAAAATCAGCAAAGGGACAAAACAATGGTGGGGGGCAATGGATTTAAACTACGGGGGGGGAAAGAATCCATATTATAAATAACCTCATGATGGTAAGAGCAACTTGACAGTGGCATACACCGCTTTTAAGTGTGGTGGACTCCCCTTTGCAGGCTGTAAAACCAAGGCCAGATGACCATCTGTCAGAAGTGCTTTGATGGAGTATTTATGCATGGGTGAATGGGGCCAGGCTGCATGTCCCATGTGGTCTCTTCCAGAGCTATGGTCTATCTTTTTGTGCCTCGGTCAAAACTGCCTGAACGTCAAAAAAAAACCTCTGGCTCAATGCATTGGGTGCTCCGAGAGATTCTGTGGCCTTAGAGGGAGCAAGCAGCTGGGCTAGATGGCAATCCCGTCAAGTCTGGGTTGCGACTCACAATGTTAGCAGCAAACAGCTACTAGAAAACCACGGGGAATATCCAAGAGTGTTGATTTGTGTTTGTGTTTTTAATTGCGGATGCACTAAAACCCTATATTGGTTCGTGGCTTAATCGAGGCCAGTGGAGGCCCTGATCTTCTACCACATCTGTAATGTCCACTCAGTGGCACCATTTTGGTTTTCGTCCCTTCCCACCACCTCTAATCTGTTTCTCCTTCTCCATGTTGTTCTCCCCATGGTCCAAACTCGGTCTGTGGAACAGAGACTAGTCCACCCAGGTTACGGCAGTGGCAGCTGCAGACTTCCAGGTTCGTGCTGTGATGAATCCGTTCCTGGTTACAGTCTGAACTTTGATGTACATATCCAGGATGCTGCTTCTATGTTTGGGGATAAAGATGAGCGCCTTGGATATCTCCCCCAAAGTTCAGATTAAAACCAGGGATGGATTTGTGGCCTGGCTGTCACCACACCACCCCCGGCTCTCGGTCCAGCACCACCAGTAATAACCTTCACATTACCAAACATCTCAAAAACAGTAGTTTTATAACCAGTAGTATATTTTCCCTGGAAACAGGTCAAGGATGCCAATGACACAATGGTAGTTTGGCCATACCTTTATTTTAGAAAACCCGGGGGGCAGATTTATAAAAGAACAATCAGGCAAGTAACTTGAGTGTGCCCGGACCACTACACCACCCTGGCTCTCAGTCAAGCTTTACCAGTCACAACCTTGGCAGTTCCAAGCATTTTAAAACCAGCTGTTTTCTAAAAATGAATACATTTTTTTTTTTTAAAAAAAACAAGGATACCGGTGAGACACTGCAAGTTTGGGCATGCCTTTACTCAAACAAACAAGAAGAACTCTCAACATAAGAACTATTGGGCTAGGGGAATTCGTTCGCGATTATTAAACCCAATGTTAACGTAGATTCCAATTTTTAACACAGGCAGAGACCTTTCCCTAAGGTGCTGGTAGCCACCACACCGCGGGCATCCTTTCTGGGGGAAAAAAGGTCTAAAAATCAGGGACCGATGTTTTCTGATCACAGAAGTAAGTGCAGGCCGGATGGGGTTCATTGGTATTTACCAGTTAGGAGTATTAGTTCCTCACGGAACAATGGAGCTTTGTGGAAACATTTTACTATTGCACAGCAATAAAGCATTCCGAAAAAAGGGAATGAAGGCCAAAAACAGGGAACTAGGCTGTCATTCCCAGGAAGCCAGTTCCGTGTTTGGCTAGGCAGGCAACGCGCTACAGGCTGTAGCGGTGTTTGGTTTTTGGTCCGAGGTCTCCTGCTGGGGCGGCCTGTGAGTCCTCGGGGTCCCCTTGTGATGCACTGCCACCGCGGCCACCTGGCGCCTCTCGGCGTCCAACACCATCCACGTTGTTTCCCAATGAGATGAATGACACTATCTCTTTCAGTGAGGTCGATATTGACGCCATCAAGCTGTTGCACCCCTCTAGCAGTGTGATCATCTTCTGTCTGTCCTCAGATGCCTCGGACCTTTCCTCTCGGAAATGTCGCTCGTTCTGCCCCCGGAACAAGGAACATTGGTCCCTGAAGCTGTCCATGGCCGCGGAGGGATTGTCCTGGTCGTCTTCGCGTGCTGCCTGGTGGGTCCTTTGCCGCAACAAGCGCATCCTGCTTCTTGGTGACAGACCCGCCCTGCTGTTCCCCGCCCCTGGTGTGCTGGAAAGTCGTGCCGGCACCTTCATCTGCAGATGGTGGAGAAAGATAGAGTTACACAGCGGGTCACGGCACCTTGTTGGACACTCCCACCACCCCGGGCATGCTCGGCACCGCCAGCAGGCCCCACGGCATCGACAGGTTTCGCCAGCGGAAGGAGAGTCGGGCGCGACCCACCTTGTCCATTGCTGCTTGTGCTGGTGGATTTTGAGCTGGCCGTTGGTGGTCTGGCGATGCAACTTTCCGCGCTACCTGGAAATTTTGGGAGAAAATTTTCCCTTCATGCTTCAAGAAAATATGAGGGCGTTCCACTCCAGTGCACTGGGTCGTCTTGAGCTGCGACTGCACATTCCCGGCCAACGCTCTGCCCCAGGTCCGTGCCGGTCACCACCCCATGCTTGCGCAAAACCCGCGCGCTTTCCTTCCACGCGGCGCCCGTCCTACCTGTCGTCGTGGATAAGTTGCTATCTGCTCTGCTTGGTTCCAACTGGCCCCGCGTGGAGACTCCCTCTTTACTCCCTACTGAAGGGAAAAAATCAGTAGTCCTCCCATACCATGGGCCGCCCTCCCGTTTTTTTCTAGATCAAGGGGGGGTTCCGGCTCACCCATGGCCCGGGACGCCAAAGGCACTGCCGCTCGGTGCCACTTACCATATGTTTCCTCGTCGGAGGCCACGTTCCCGGATCCAGCAAAAAGCTCCTGGCTGAGTTGGGTGAGTATTTGCTCAGCATCTGAAAGTCAGAGGGAGAGGTACGTTGAAAGGCCCGTGGAAACCGTATGAGTGCCCAGGAGGTTCACCCAACATGACTCCGCGGCCGCCGCACTCGCACCTTCACGCGGTCCGTCCGGCCCTTCCTCAAGTCTCCCGCTCTCCTCCGCCACGACCAAGCTCTGAACTACCCAGGGCGGGTTTGCGCTCGCGTCGCCGCCAAGGATGTGCGAGAGCTCATCAAAGAAGGGACAAGTGACCTTTTCTGTCCCCGTGCGCTTGTTGGCAGCCACCGCCTCCCTGTACTCCAGCCTCATTCTCTTTGTCTTTGTCCGGCATTCCTCGGCTGTGCGCTTGTGTCCTCGCCTGTTCAGTTCCCTGGCAATCTCCACAAAGATCTCTAGGTTCCGGTGGGACTCCCGGAGGTCCCGTTGAAACCTCGGTTTCCCCCCCGACATCGAGAAGGTCCCGGATCTCGGAAGCCCTCCAAGCAACACCGCGCCCCTTGCAGCCCTCCGCGACAACTGGAAACCCCCCTCTTCCATGGAGGATCTGGCCGCCTCTGAAAAGTTCGCCTCAAGCATGCCCCCGCTTCCAGGGGAGCTCTCTCTTCCGCTTCCACCTTGTTCCATCATCAGCGCGGACCAATTGCGGGCAGAGCCAGCAAAGATTTCCTCCCCCGGGAAACGGCCTGCAAGGAAACACACAACAGGAAAAGGGGTTAGGAAGCCGCTTCCAACCGCCAATGCGATCCCGTGCCCTGCTATGTTTGGCAGGGCGGCAAGGATTCCACGCAAGGGAGCCTAGGGAAAACTACTTTGGCGCCCACAAGTATGTGGGGCAATGAACAAAAGCAGGTGACAGAAGGGAGACGATGGGAGGAGGAGAGAGAAACCGGGGCACGTTAGCAGCAGGTGGAAAAGTAGAATGACAGAGTACCCTCTTTGCCAAAATGGAGGCACAGGAAAAGATGGTTCCCTCCCCTTTCAGTTAAAGAGGTGAACTGTCCTAGGAATTGATCCTCCCCATCAACACTGGTGGCGGGCAAGGGCCTCCCACTGTGGAGGAGACCAGCTGGTTTTGGCCCAAATTCGAGGCAAGGCAGTGCAACGACAGCTTTAAAAAGGTGACTTGGTGCTTACAGGGGTATCCAAGAGAGTCAACTCTGACAAAGAAGGAAGCCTGGTGAGAGGAGAAGGGCTGAGGAGCACAAGACCGGGCGGTGAGGTCCAATTACAGTTCTCCTTTGCCCCCCTCTGACCAAGGAGGATGGCAGGGCTTGGCTATCGGCAGGATGAGGACATCGCCCCCCAATAATTTCCATCGCCCCTGGAGAAAAACAACGGGCCCGGGGAATTTGGAAATGGGACGGCAAAGGCCCCGCGGGCCCTCCACGGAACCGTGGACACCCACAACCCTAAACCTTCCTTCCCTGGTCCCAACCTCCCCCGCATTTCCCCCCCTCTTCCTAAGATGGCCGCGCAGCCAGCTCGCGCACCGAAAGCAAACAGGGATGTCGCGGGGAAGGCACGCCCGTTCCCGCGAGCCCAGGATGTATGGGCGATGATCCCCCTAGTGGCGGAACGAAGTAACGGCAGCAATGTCTAGGCGGGAGATGGGTGCACGTGGGAACTTTTTTTTTACCGCCCAAACGCCAGGACGTGGCTTCTCCTGTTCCCCCCCAGCAGCAATGGCGGAAGGGGGAGAATGGGGGAACAGGAGACGGAGGAAATGCTGGCGCTTGCAAGGTGGAGCGGTGGGGTGAGGGAGCTTATGCACCGCGAGCACCCTTGCCAGGCACCGCACCTCGAGACCGTGGCCTACTGCCTCTCAAGGCGCGGGCAGGAGCGGTCACGGGCAGAGGTGGCACGGCGGTTGCGTGCAGTGAGGGGCGCCTTTTACCGCGCGTTGGCCCTGCACGGCGGCAACCCCCCTCCCACCGCGAGACCGCCGCACTACGAGACATTGTACGTGATGTGGATGGCCGCGGGCTCCCCAGCATGGGTGGTGCCGACGGGGAGAGAACAGCGTGAGTGACACGAAGTAACACCTACTCCACTGCCAGTCCTGCACCGCGGCAATCGCAGCAGCGAATAAAAATTTTCCTTTCCTTACAGGGAGAAGAACAGGGCCAGCGCAAAGGCTGGAGGAACCTGAGGGGACCGTGACGCGGGGGGAAGGTAAGGAAGGAGCGAGGTCAGCGCGCGCAAGGTTGTGGAGGAGGAATTAGGGGCCTTTTTCCGAAGGCTATTCCAGGACATGGGTTGATGGCCACGTTTCTATCTAACTCTCCACACAGGCTCCAGGTTACCTTCACCAGAGGAGAGAAGAGGGGCCGCTTGGGCTGCGCGGCGCCACGACGACTGAGTTTTCCCCCCTTCCCCTGTTTTCCCTGTTCCCAGTTCGTCCCACCCCGCCCCCACATCCCTCGACGCTCACCTGCCCCCTGTTCTAAGCTGTAAATAGTTTCGAGTGTATTTATTAATAAAAAATTACTATTTAACAAAAACCTGCCCCGAGGTGTTTTCATTTTGCATGGTTTGTGCTGGGGCACACACCATGCACACAACAGAGGTCGTGGAGGCGACACTGACTAGGGCACAAAAGGTTCCCCCGGCACAATGCCAGCGCCTGGTGTCGTCCTTGCCCTCCCCCCTCCCCCCCCGGGCCGGGTGGCCTGAAATGGGCGCCCAGCTTACCTCCTGCCGGCGGATACTTCGCGGTGGTGGCGACCGACACCTGTGGAGAGAGAGGTGTTTTAGTTCCACGCACAAGCACCCCCCTGTTGCACCCTGGCCTCCCCCCACCCTCCCGCGACCCCTCCCCCCGTGGTGGCCATGACAAGCTAAGGGCGGCAAGCAACAAGCAGGGGAATGGTGCAATCATCCTTTACGCAGTCACAGCACACAGCACACAGGCAAAAAAAACCCCACAAAACAACCCACACAACCCGACCCCCTTGCTCCACGCATGGCCACGCGTGGCTTTCCGCTACCCACACGAAGCACGCGAACCGGCCATGGTCACCCCGCTTACACCTTTCCACAGCATGTAGAAATGTTTGTCTTCTTCACCGCCTCTCCCAGCCACCCCCCGCGCACGGCAAGTGAGCCGCCCCACCCCCGTGGCTGCGCGGGCCCCCCAGGCCCAAAACACAGGCCTGGGCAAACCGCGGTTCGCGCAACAAGCGGTTAAAACTGCGGAAAGGGGCTGAACGGGGCCCCTACGGGGTCCCTAGCATTCCCCAAACCCCTACAAACCTTTCTCGGTAAAATTAAACACTTACCTGTAAGCTTTTTCCCTGGTCCTGGTGGGAGAAGAACTTCTTGCTGCAACGCCGCCCGACTCCTGAAAAAAAATGGCGCCCTCCTGCTCTCTGTTGGGGCGGGGCGACCGTTGGCGCCATGGCCCGCCCACCTTTTACGTCACGCCAAAATAAGCCCGTATTTTTGCTTCCACACATCCGGGAATGATCGCCATAGAGCGTTTAAAAAAAAAGAGCACCTTCTCTCCCCGGGTTTTTTAAAAGATCGCGCGCTGGCCGATGCTGCCGCCCGTATGCGCTTGAACGTGCGGAGCCTCAGAAATATATTCGACACAGAGCACTATAACGTGCGGATCGCGCTCTTCGGGGTCGCCCCATGCCGAATTAAACTCCCGTGTGGAAAGGGCCTAAATTAGTTATGTGCCTAAGCTTCAGAGTGAAGGTTTGGTAATAGGAAGATCAGGAACTCACTCCTTCAAAAACATTACCCTACCAGAATTCAAGCCCAGGTTACAGTGAACATACTGCAGGCCAGTGTTCCCTGCAAGCCTCCATTTTATTCCAAGAAAACTGCAATCTCAATCAATGCTTCCCCTTTCCATATTAAACATGGATGGGGAATTGGCAGCTGGGGGTAACAGAGGCTTTGCAAGCTTCATCTTAAGTTTGGAAACTCTTGTGCATGATTAGGCAATCCATTATCCCTAGGATGGAGAAGAATGGTAGGTCTGCATACAGAAATGCCTGAGAGAAATATTTCTGCCTAGGAAAACTTCCAGACCATGCATGCCAACAGTGAGTATTGCTGGTGAGTATAGCCTCCCTACTCTTTCAGTCACATCTTTCATATAGCCCCAGTCTTCACAACTTACACTCATCTGATATAGAGTATTCACCCCATACCATACCATCACTGGAGGAGTCCTTATCAGAGGGGGACCCAGAAACCTGAGAGGTTTCAGAAAGCAGAGGTTTTGGAACTTACCAGTAACCAAGATGCAAGATATCTTGGAGTCCTGTGGAGTACAAAGGATTTACTTTGTCCAGACAAAGGAACGCTGGAGAAGATTCAGAAATAGAGCAGCCCCAAAGTCCTTGAGATGAAATACAGAATGGGCCTACAAAGAAGAAGTATGAAACTGTAGTCCAGAACACACAGAGAATGAGGATTCCACCTAGGTATGTATACTTTGGTTAGATATAGCTGTGTTGTGGGTGGGAGTGAGTCATAAGTGGATAAAACAGTGATGTTGATATCAGACTTTCTAGGGAAAACAAGTATGTGTCCAGGATCTCTCTTGAGAAATAAAGATAAGTTCACTACCATTATAAGCATTATGAATATACTATGATGCCCTTTGGCAACACTCCTGGGTCTTCTCACACTTCATGAAATACATTTTGGTGTTTATCTGGACTGTTTTATGATTGTCTGTGAGAATGACGTTCAAATTTACCCTCCCAACCAGGCCAGTCGTTAGGCATATGTTCAAGTCATATTGTAACATCTGAGGGAACATCAGCTTTATGCCAAACGGGAAAAAAAAATCATGTTTAATTATATGCTTCATAGATGACTTCCTTGTTCATTGAATCCAACAAAAATGGAAATAGTTGTGTCCTAGTAGCCCTTAGAAATATTGAAGACATCCAGAGATTTCTTGGGCATATGAATTACTATCAGCTATTTATCAAGATAAAAATAAACTTTTCTTGTATGTTGAAGATATCATGTTCCTTCTTGTCTCCAATCTGCTCTAGGCTCATTAGTTGTTTTCTTGGAGTACAGCTGTACAACAAGACTTCCAAGAACTGAAGAATCTAGTACCATACACTCATTATACACTTTGTTTGGTTCAGTGCACAAGCAGAGAAGTACTAGCCCTAACCCTCTCTCCATCATTTTCCTCATGTGGAAAGAAAGAACAAATGAAAGGGAGAAGTTCCAGTTTATGCACAAGATAAACACATAAATATCTCTGGTTTTTGTTAAATCTTTATCCAATATTATTTTTTAGTATCCTATTGCAATCTTCCTTTGTTTGAGTCTTGGCTATATCCATATCCTAATATCTCTCTGTTTGTTTCCTTGCCACCCATACACACACACACACACACACAAACACACACAGATATATATACATACACACACACAATCTCCCTATCTACCTTAAACACAGAACTGGAGCGAGGAGTCTCTTATGTTGCCCCTTTCTTAAAGGGCTTGTGTCCTTTAATGAAATCATTTGATGGTATACCAATACATATCTCTAACAGCAGCTATTTTGGTCATATGGGTACCTCTTCAATACATTTTCCTTGCCCCATTACTGTAC
Source organism: Ctenosaura bakeri (assembly GCA_948474755.1). Classification (NCBI taxonomy): domain Eukaryota; kingdom Metazoa; phylum Chordata; class Lepidosauria; order Squamata; family Iguanidae; genus Ctenosaura; species Ctenosaura bakeri. The sequence continues at coordinate 145,972 of CAOLHI010000939.1, forward strand.
ATAGATGACCTACACTTCATATTTTACAAAGAATTTTCATCTATTTGAAGAGCAGTCAGGGGATAGTCCTATATTTGGACTTATCATATACAGTTGGCCCTTCACATTCTCTAGAGCTATGGGTGCAGGATCTTAGCAAAAGCAGAAAAATTGTAACTATCAAAATGTGTGTCTGTGTTTGTGGGAAAGGGACTGAGGCATGCTGGGGAGAACAGGCGCCCAGGGACCAAACCATATCCAGTAAAGGAGAGTGAAGGGGGAAGTTGCTCTCTTGCCCACCTCCTTCTTTGGATGTAGAGGGACAAGGTTTGTGATGCTGCGAAATCAGGCTGTGAGCTGTCCTTAATGGCCTAGGCAGCAGCTGGTGATGGAAGAAGAGGAGAAAGACTAGAGGCAGGTTTTTAAAGGGCTGCATGGCCTGATTGGACCTGTCAAGAGGGAAGGTTCCCCCTGAAAAAAAGCACCTAAGATGGAGGGACAGGGGTTGGAGAAACTCACAAATAATCAAATCCATTGAATTCAAACTTGCAAATGTGGAGGGCCAATTGTATTTGAAAGACCGCCCAGTTAAAACCTTTCAAGATGAAGAGCCATAAGAGACTCCAGGGACATTGATATTATACATCCATAGTTAGCACCTTGACTGAATAGCCATTTAGTTTATCTGGTCACCATCTTCTGCAGTGTGATGAAAAGTATAGTGTTCTGCTTTAAATTACAGCCAGCATTTCTAAATGCTGATCTATATCTAAGAAAACTACTATGTGTGGATTTTATGCAAACTGAAGTCCTCTTCTGCCCTTTCCTTTGATTATAAATTTCATCTTTGTTGGTAATCTGGAAATGGATCCATTATGCAGAATTCTAGCAGAAGCAAAAGAGAAGTGCTCCAGAAACATTGATGTCAATGCCAGCAGGATTAGCTCCAGACTGAGGCGGATCCATCGTTTCATCAGACTTCAAGCCCTGCAATTAAGCCTTTACTGGCTCTGTTTAGAGTGGCCAGATTGCTGTTTACTGGGAAATATCAAGAGGTGTTGAGAGAAATATCAAAGAGAGAAAATCTCAATTCCAAGCAAATGTTTGTGAAAGGGAGATGTGGTAACTCAGGTCATTTCCACATTAGCATTTTAAAATGGTGCAGAACGACCTCCAATGGAGGTCTTCTGCACCATAGTGTGGACTGGCATGGACTACTTTTTGTAGTTCCACACCTCAATCCACGCAGGAGTGACCGGAGCTGGTCGCGCAGCGTGGTTTTTAAAAACCTCTTTTCAGAGGTTTTTAAAAACCAGGGAGCGCACAACCCTGTGCCGCTCCGTCGCCCGGCTCAGAAGCAGATTTGCAGGCGCATGCAAGTGCGTGCCTGCAGATCTACCGGGGCTGGACTTCCAGCTGGCGAGCTTCTCCGGTTGGTGGAGAGCCTCCACCAACTGGAAGTCGCCATTTGGGATGCCGGACAAGTGTGGAGCAGTGAGCTCGCGCTGCTCCATGTGGCGACGGACTCGCCCGGCTGCTGGTAAGCTCCGTTTTTGGGCGTTTTCCCCATTTCCGCCCCCCTACATGTGGCAAGGGCCTCAGTCCCTTCTCTCCCATCACTCTCCTCACATAAAGACAGTATGAAGAGGAGAACCTCCACTATCTATAGGAAACACTAAAAAACCAAACTTCTTAACATGGAAGTTCTCCATTCCAGACTGTTGTCCTCCATATGTGGACAGTGACAAAGCAGGGAGTGGGATGAATGTGTTCATGGACAGCTTCCATGTCAGTAGTGTGATGATTCTGCATTGGCCATGCAAAGTACTGCAGCATTTGGGGAAAGAGTTCAGCACCTTGGTTGGCTCCTTTAAAGTCTAGAACAAAGCCAAGATCAGATTCATGTTACCTCTGACTCAAAAACCAACAGACACCACTAAGCATGCTTTCTCTCTTCATGCACTTTTCCAAAAAAAAAAAAAGAGAGAGAGAGAGAGAGAAAAGAAAAAAAATTAAGTTGCAAATACAGTTCAAAAGCTAGCTAACACTATAAAGTGGGGTAGAATACTATTACATAATCATATACAGAGAATTTTGACTCTCTGTATAAGTTCAGGGTGTTTATTTTGGGTCCATACTTGTTCCTTCAAATGTGACCATGTAATATGGGAAGGTGATAAAAATTTTCTAATTCACAGCTTATGTAACAGCTGAAAATAAACCACATTGCTTCAAGTGAGTCTGAATCTTGAAGTTGACTTGAAGGCGCAAAACAACAAAGGCTATGACTACAACCTGAGACTTTTCCCAAATTACACTTAAACCCCCAGAACAAAAAAAGTTTCTCTAATCTTGAACTAGGGTTTACCAATTAGTTGACTTACCAACCAATAGTTGGTTCAGTGTGCCTACTCTAGCTAAGACTAAACAGTAGGATTGAGATCTCTGTATATTTTTGTAGGTACACAATACGAAACTTTGGTGAAAGGGGGGAAATATAGAATAGGTGTATGAGTCAGCAGCAAATTTCACCTCTTCTGTCTCAGCTTGCTCTCCCTATATTACACCAGCTTCAAACATGATCGGAAAACTTTTCAGCCAAATGTAAAGACTTTTCCAAATCCAGTTGGATGCCCATCTTGTAATGTTCAAAAGAGCCCCAACTCTAAAAGCAGCTACATTCATGGCTATTTTACATGTCAGCTCCAGTCAACACTAATATATGGCCATTTTGTAATTTTGCCTACCATGCTGTCTCCTGTCTCAGCTAATATTGACTCACCCCTCCCTGTCAAATTCTCTCATAGGTTCCATGGAGGAACACGGTATGGCAGGTTGCTTCCATTTGTTTCTATGAGTTGCTTTTTAAAAAGAGAGAGATTTCAGTTTTTGGAATTGGCTTAAACTGATATTTAGAAAAACATTCCTCTCTGTCCTTTCAGGCTTCTCGCACAAGTACTGAATAAACAATGGCAAGCAGTCAAAATAAATGAGTTTGGCATTCACCAGAGTGACAGGTTGTAAGCTGGTTTCAATAAATTGGAAGAAAAACATCAAGGGAGCAGAAAAAGATTTAATATATACATGGCTTTATTTGTCTGGTGAGTTAAACCAGGTACTGGAATCTGATTGCTTTTATCTACTTTTTATTGAGCTGCCCTTTCTGTTGGCTGACAATGTGTCATTTAATTTGAAGGGTAACCCTAACATTGTCACCATGTTATGCAATGCCATAATGTTTTAAAGAAGCAAAATAAATATCTACCCAGAGTAGGTTATTTGCTTGTTTGCTTCTGTTTATATTTATAACCCTCCTGTTCTTGCAGTGAGCTCAAGATGATTTCCACGGCTATCTCCCTCCTTATTCTCACAATATATATAGGAGGCAGATCAGACTGAAAAAGAGAGACTGTGATTGGCCCATGATCACTGAACCAGTTTCATGGCTCAGTATGGAACTTGATCTTCCCAGTTCAATGTGCTACCTGCTACATCACACCACTTCTCTTATTCATTGTGACTGAGTCCATGCTCAGATTTGGAAAGTGTTTGTTTGTTTGTTTGCTTTTGTTTGAAACATTAATTTTTCTTAGAAGAATTTCTATTCACTTCCCCTGACCCCCAGAAAACACAGAAAAGCAGTCATGTTAGTTTGCTATGGTAAAACCAACAAAGGACAATGTGAAATGCATACAGATGTGGCACTGTTAAGCAATTTTAGGCTACGGGCCTAGTGACCTGACACCTCTTTCTGTGGCAATTTATTTATGACTAAATCTTATTAGTGGTCCTTATTAGTGACCCACAGAACTAATGACATGGAATATCCATGTGCAAATAGCATAATAAAGCAATCATTTAAAAGCAGGAGAGACTAAAACTGGTATCAGGAGAAAGACTAAAAAATTCAAAGATAAAGTCACTTAGGACACAGCAAAAGAGCCCTTTTCACAGGACACAACTGTGGTATCATGATTCCACTTTTCCTGTCATGGCAATTTCCTATGGAATCCTGGGATTTGGAGTTTAGGGGCATTTAGAATTCTCAGCCAGAGAGTTCTAGCTCTTGAGCAAGCTGCAAATCCTAGGATTCCATAGGATTTCGCCACAGCAGTTAGAAGAGGAATCTTAGGTCATTTCCACACTACACTGTTATAGTGCTATTATTCCACTTTCAAGATCCTATGGAATCCTGGGGTCTGCAGTTTAGGGAGGGGCATTTAGAATTCTCAGCCAGAGAGCTCTTGGGCCTCAGGAAACAACAAACCCCAGAATTCCACAGGATGCTGACAGTGGAATAATAGCTCTATAACTGTGTAGTGCAGAAATGGTCCTAGTGTTATAACTGTGTAGTGTGAAAGTACTCCAGGTAAATAAACACACAAAGGATTTAAAATCGTGAAAGAATAAAAAATGTCCCAAAGATGACAAACTGTGTGCTGGTCAGACCTCCTTGAGGAGCAATAGAAGTGGGCTGTGTTACCCTGTTCTCTGGGGGTCCCGGGAGGGGTGCCCAAATAACCAAACCACAAACACAACCTTTGGGGAAAATTAGCTGGAGCACTCACTAAAGCTAGCGAGAGGCAGGGTAACTTAGCAGGATCTTGCAACCCAGCGTCTATGGGGTCAGGTCAGTCAAGCAGTCAGACAGTTTAAAGTAGCAAAAACGATGTTTTATTAAATACAGACAAACAGTAAAGACACCACAATCACACAGCTAGCCAAAGAATTGGGAATAGGGATTTCGGAGGGAAATGGGCGATACGACACCTGTCTCGTAGTCCTGGAGGGGAATGAAGATTGAGCTCGTTGGGATGCGGGGAAGAAGCTCAGCGCGGTTCGCTGAGGGGAGCTTGCCAGACACAGCGGCAGCAAGGCTGGATAGAACTCGGGAGCGATCTGAGGGAGGTCTCAGAATTGGGGTCTTTTATAGGGTGAATTGTGACTGCAGGCCATACCTTACTCAGTGAGAACAATGCGGGTTTGGAGCGGGACAAAGCTTTGGAAAGGTCAGAGTTTAGCATGATGGGCTTAAAGCTGAATCAACAATAGTGCAGCAAGTATGCAAATGCGGAGCGCTTAGTACAGCTTTGTGTGGCTACCTGCTCGGGGCAGGGGAACCTTTGTTAGTATCACGCATAAGCAAAAAGGGTATTTGCCGGAGAGGTCCCTGAAGTGATGAACTGGCTCAGTTCGGCCTGCCTAGGTGGGGAATGGAATGTCCAGCAATTATCAGCCGCGCCTGTTTATGTGCTTGTCCGGAGGCCTCACAAACACGTGGATTGGGGTGGCAGAGGAAAGCCGAATGGTTTGATATCAAAAACGATATCAAGTGCTATCTCCGGGTAGGCCTGGACCACAGTAACAGTTGTTCTGATATCACTGGGGCAGTATGTCTGCTTTGGATTTTAGTACAGATTTTAAAGGAATTATCCAAGGGACTTGATTATTGGGGAGAGAGGATTCAACACCTTGGTTTGCTCCTTTACAGTTCAGACTAAAGCCCAGAGCAGATTCACCACCCCATGAGTCATCAGGCCAAGGAGCTTCCACTGCTGATGAGGGTATTCCATTACCTGAGAGCCAACAATGAAAAGTCTGGCACCTCCCTTGTTACCAGGCCATTTCTGCACTAGACTGTGATAGTGCTATTTTTCCACTTTTGACATTCTATGGAGTCCTGGGGTTTGCAGTTTAGGGAGACGCCTTTCAGGGACCCTTTGAGGCCCCTCCCTAAACTGCAAACCCAGGATTCCATAGGATGTCAAAAGTGGAATAATAGTGCTATCACAGTCTATCTCTCTTATACACCTGGTAGTTTCTAGCCTTCATTTTTCTTCCTTCCTGCCCCCTTACCTTAATCTACCAGGCAACCAGCTATTTCATGAGGGGGAAAACAGACCTGCTAATCAATCAGCTGGAAACCTAAGTCAAACAGATATGTTCGCAAAACACACAGCATCAGCAACCGGCACTGAATTAGCATTGGTGGTATTTTTTCATTAAGTTTTAAGTAAAATGCAGCAGAAAAGTCTAAATAGCAAAGAGTGATTAGTTCATCACTACAACTATTAATTGTCTTATGTGTTATTGGAAAGACTAGGGGACTGTTATAGCGCTGTTATTTCACTTTCAACATCTTGTAGCATTCTGAGGTTTGTAGTTTACTGATGCCAAAAAGCTCTCTGGCTGAGAATTCTAAATACCCTCTCCCTAAATTGCAAACTCAAGGATTCCATAGGATGTTGAAAGTGGAATAATAACACTTTAACAGTGTAGTTCGGAAAGGCCCCATTATCTCCCTAAACAAGCCAGCTTGAGTTTTAAGGTCTTTGGGGAAGTCTCTTCTCTTAGTACTACCACAATCACATGTGTGTCTAGTGGGGACATTGAAGGGCACCTTCCTGGTGTGGAACTCCCTTTCACTAGGGGATCAGTTAGCCTCCTCTTTGCTTGCTTTATGCCATCAGCTTAAAATATTTCTATTTAAGCAGGCTTTCAATTTTTAACCACATAGCAGAATGGTTTTTGATAGTGGTGTGCTAAGTTTTTATCTTGTATGTTTTTAATTATGTTTTATATGTATCTTATACTGTCTTAACAATGTGTTTTTGATAGACCTGTTGTTTAATAGTGTTTTTTTAAACATCTATAATGTAACGTTTTAGATCAACTCTTATTTTAAATGATTTTAAACCACTTTGTGTCCCATAGCAGGAGAAAGGCAGGATCTAAATTGAATAATAAATGAAAACAGATCACACTTGGGAAAGATGTAAAGGAATGACAGCTGAGGAAGAGGGGAAAAAATCTTCTAAGAATGACAGTTTAAATAGATTTGTTGGAAGGTTTCTTGCTTCAGTAGCTCTAAGCTCTAAGATCTTACAGTCTCATTCTAAGAGTCTTTTCTCTGGTTCAGTGGTTTTGTCCTCATCTCCAGTGACAAAGACATGTTGCATTTACCACCAATTACCTACAGTCCTGCAGATTATCTGGTTGCTGGTGCCCCATCCTTTCAGAGGGCATACACTCAAGACAAAAGCTTTGCCCAAAGCATTTCCTCAAAATTGTTTATCACACAGTAAATGGAACTATTGACACCGTTGTGTTGCAGAGAAGTATGCACTGTAAAGTATATGGGGGACCTTGAATGGAGGACTTTGAAAGTAGGACCTGAGTGTTTTATTCTCTTTACCAATCAAGACACACAGGCCATTTCTGCACTACACTGTTATACTGCTATTATTCTACTTTCAACCTCCTGTGGAATCCTGGGGTTTGCAGTTTAGGGAGGGGCTTTTAACATTCTCAGCCAAAGAGCTCTTTGCCTCAGTAAACTACAAGCCCCAGGATTCCACAGGATGTTGAAAGTGGAATAATAGCACTGTAACAGTTTAGTGCAGAAATGGCCACAAAAAGGAGCTTGCTAATGGAGCTTGCTGAAAGAGAACTAGTACTGAAGTTTCCAGTTCTATAGAGATCAAGTGACTCAAGGAGCCAGTGGGATCCCACCAAGCTTTGTGAAGCTGCTATTTATGGCTTGGTTTCTCAGCCTGGAAAATGTATTCCTTAGATACAGATCAAGCTGCTTTTACATAGATCATGGCCCTTTTCGCACGGGCTTTCCCGGGCGAAATAGCCCCGTGAGCCGTGCGGGAGTGGGAGCGTCGCTCCGCACGACGCACTCCCACTTCCGGCGCTCTCATGGGGCTGCAGCGGCGCGAGCGCGGGGTTTTTGATTTTCGCTTTCAAGCGAAAATCACCCCGTGCTCGCGCTACGCTCCCGGCGCCCACACGCACTCACCTGTAGTGCGGTGTGTCGGGGAGGCGGCCGGGTCGCGCCTCCTTCCCTCCGCCCGTGCGGAAGGAAGGGGCGGGGCGGGGAGCTAGCGCGGCGGATGCGAGAGCATCCTGCTTCGCACGGGCGGGGGGCTGCTCGCGACAGCCTCCCGCTCGCGCGCGCGCGGGGGGCGGGCGCGACTGTCGCTCGCTCCTGGCGCGCGCGGGGGGCGGGCGCGACTGTCGCTCGCGCCAGGAGCGAGGGACAGTCGCGCCCGCCCCCCGTGTGCGAGTGCGCGATCGGGAGGCTGTCGCGAGCAGCCCCCCACGCGCGCCAGGAGCGAGCGACAGTCGCGCCCGCCCCCCCCACGCGTGCCAGGAGCGACGGGCTCCTTTCTTGCGCGCGCGGGGGGGGATGGACTCGCGAGCCGCCGCCGCCTCCGGGATGGTGCCGTTTCCCAGCTGGTTCCTTCGGCTGCGGAAGGAACCAGCGGGGAACCGGCAGGCTCCCGAACTAGGCTTTTCGCGCAAGCCGCCCGCCCCCACTCGCGCAAAAAGCCTAGTGCGAAAAGGGCCCTTGTCAGCTCGGTCTTTTGTCTAGCTGAGCAGTTTTCTCCAGACTTAGGACTTCCACATGTGTTGGACTACAATTTCCATTGTCTCTAGGCATCATGGATTTGGCCACACTGGGAGAGGGATGACTGGACTTGTACTACAACATGTCCAGAGGACACTGGCTTGGGGAAGGTGGCTCTAGTGCTGTGCTATTCTAAGTGGTAATCCATGAACCAGTTCCAGTTCACATGCCATCAGCAGCTTGTCTATAATGAACTTAAAGGACAGATCCCTGGCACATTAAATAATGGTTCCTGGCACATTAAATAATAAAAGCCAGACCCCCATATCAAGTAGCCTGAGGAGCATTGTTCTAGAGTCTGTCTGTCTTGGCAACTGGTTATAGATATCTTTCCTCTAAGTATTGTGTCCCCTAAAACGAAATAACAGTTCCCCATTCTGGTAAAATAGGTATCTTTTTGTATGAACTGTAAGTTTTAAGTGCTATGTGGAATATAGTTGCATCTTTCTTTGAGTAGTTATGGTGATCCTTTTTTAAGACTTGATGATTATTTGCAATGAACAGAAAGGCACCCTGTGGAATTTCCTCTGGATTCATAGAAATAGTGCCTCCAGCAGCCTCACCTTGTTCTGGAGATGAAGCAGGCCAAAGTTAAAGGAAAAACCTTTGTTATTGCTGTGTGCTTCAAGTTGTTTCCAACTTATGGTCGTTGTACAGTGAACTTATCACAGGGTTTTCTGAGGCTGAGAGTATATGACTTGCCCAGGATCACCCAAGTGGGTTTTCAGGGATGAGCAGGGATTTGAACCACAGCCTCCAGAGCTGTAGTCCAAGACTCAAACCACTCCACCATTCTGAGTCTCAAACAGAGCATTTCTGCACTAGACTGTTATAGCGCTATGATTCCACTTGCAACATTCTATGGATTCCTGGGGTTTGCAGTTTCAGGAGGGGCCGGCTGCCCCCTCCTGAAACTGCAAACCCCAGGATTCCATAGGATTTTGCAAGTGGAATCATAGCACTATAACAGTCTAGTGCGGAAATAGAGCTGGTCTTATCAAATCCCTGTTTTGCAACACTGTGTGTATTAGTGAGTATGTGTGTGGGGTTTTGTTTTGTTTTGTTTTTTTGCGGGGGGGGTTGCTGGGAGGAATTAGATAAGGACCCTTTCTGATAAATTATATCAGTTGGATGCAAATATATTTTCTTCAGGAAAAAAAAATCAGTGCCTTTGGCTCATTAAATGCCCATATTAGATAGCACAGCAGTGCCCTTTCCCACTACACAATTATAGTGCTATAGTCCCCTTTAACTGCCATGGCCATACCTCCTGGAATCCTGGGATTTGCAGTCTAGGGAGTGGTATGTAAGATTCTCTGCTAGAGTGCCCTCATGCCACACCAAACTACAAGTCTTGGATTCCATAGGATGTTACCATGGCAGAATAAAGATGAATATAGTGATACAGTATGCATTCATAATCCGTGGATTCAGTTATCCATGGTTGAAAACAGCAGGCAGTGCAGGATCTCGCTGCCCGCTATTTTCCCGCCTCCCGCTTCAAGCCCAGGGCCTGATTGTCATGGCAATGGGTCTTAATTGCGCATTTAAGATCAAGCTACTTTCAAATACTTAGGATTACAACACAAATTGCTCATTACATTGTAGCTGGAAAATCTCACTCCTTCAGCTATATTATGAGAACTGAAATTAAAGTCAGAGGGAACAGGGAGACCTGAAGTCATTTTCCTTGCTAATCAATGAGTTCCAAGGCCCTTTTGCACTACACAGCTATAGCATCATGAATCCACTTTGACAACCATGGCAACATCCTATGGAATCCTGAGACGTGTGGTTTGGGAAGACAGTGGAGGAAAGGTCTGGCTGAGAATTCTAAAAGTCCCTCCCTGTACTGAAGATCCCAGAATTTCTTAAGATCCGCCCGTGACAATTGAAGTGGAATCATAGTGCTATAACTGTGTAGTCTGAAAGGGCCTCAGGTACTTCTGCCCTGAGTATAAATCCACCAGTGCTATAAACACCCTTTTAATGCTCCAGAGTGACTCCAAAGCTTCAGGATCAGCCTACTTCACTTTGTACTGCTTTGACCAAGGCCTGCTTTACTTTGGAAGAGGTCCAAGTACCTCCAAAGCAACCCATGTGGGTTTGATAAACAAGCACATGACTGCATCCCATGCATGTTTACAGAAACATAAATCTCATTGATTTCCTTTGGACTCACTTTGAAATAAGTGTTTTGCAATTGTGATGTGAAAACTCCTACATGAATATCATGTGTGGTTTATTTCTCCCACAATCTTGTGAAGAAAATATTTCTTTGAACAAAGAAACAAAGAAACTTACTTGGTTCTTGGGTCCCCAAACGCTTGCAGATTATGCTTGTTACAAACCAATCACTTCTCATTGCTTTCTTGCAAAGCAACAAGAAAAAAAATCCAGCAAGTTTTCATTCTTCAGAGGTCTAGAAATGGTAGTGCACCTGAATGATTTCTTTGACATCTGGGAAATGGATGGGAGAGGGAAATTAAAAAGAAGAAAATAGATTGGCTAAGGAAGGAGTTTCATAAACAAGGTAGAAAAAATGGGACTCGCAACAGAACACTATAGCATGGAGTGCTCTTCTTCACAGGTTCATCCAGTCATGCCCTATCCTGGGATACTCCATTTCCTTCTATCTACTTCACTCCTCTTCCTCTTCTGTCAATTAGAAAAACATTCAGTGGTCACTGAATCTGCTCAGGCGTTTGGCTTCTTCAAAATATTCCTGCTGGTACATCTTTCTTATGCATGAATGGATTTTTAACCCTGTCTCTTTAAGGAGGACTGGCTTCCTGAGAATTCGTTCACTATTAGCATGTAGGACTAGGAACACAATGTTGGGAAAAAAGTTAAATAGTCATGCAAAGAAGCAAGGAGACATTGAGGAACTTGAAGAAGGCTACTGTCCCCTGCTTCCTTTCCTTGGCCCACGCTCATTGCTTTCAAGACAGCTCCTTTCCTGCTGTGACACTATTTCAGACTTCTCCATTATTTTACCCTTCCCTTCTTCCTTACCTGATAACCATGTACCAAATGTCTGTTCCTACCAGATCTTTAATGAGTGGCCACTTGTACTAGTTTACAGAGGACAATCTTCTGTTGGAAGAGTTGTCTGAAGACAATCATTTATCAGGAGGTGTTTTCTATGTGAGTTGCTGCCTTATCCCATCACAGCAATGGGACTTCAAAGTTGCCCATCAGCATTTTGCTCCTGGACAACAGATTGATCAGGCATACATCTTGCTGGTCATCTTAAACACTGTTAAGACTTACTGATTGATATATTTACATTTAGAGATATAATTTATCACAAGAAAACTTTGGACTTATAAATTAGGACTTATAAAGCCCTAATCAGCTTTGGTCCAGACTATCTGAAAGACCATATCTCTGTATGAACCTGCCTGAGTCTTAAGATCTTTAGGTGAAGGTTTTCTCTTGATCCCTTCACCAAAGCAGCTCAGTTTGGTAAGGACACAGGAGAACGTTTTCGTGGTGGCTGATCACAGGCTGTGGAATTTCTTTCCATCTCCTATCTGTTCATTGGCAAATAAAATCTTTTTATTTCAGTAGGTATTTGATTAATTGGTTATGAGAAGGTCTTTTTATGGGTATTGGTGTGCTGTATTTTTTATTGTCCCGTTTTAAAATTATTTATAGTTTTTGAAATGAATGGTATTTCATTATGATAGCTTGTTTAACTGTGTTTCAACCTTTTTATTATCAGATTTTTTATTTTTTTTATGGTAAGCCATTTTGGTCCCATGTCAGGAGAAATGGGGGATATAAATAAAATGTTCCATCTATTGTCCTCTTTTTGTGGGATGTGGAAGGAGAAGTGATGATGATAATAATGTATTTCTAGTTTTTTGAAATTTATAACTGGCTATGCTGGAATACACAGTGAGACTACGCTCCTATGCTATACTTCCATAAATAAGAAAAAAATTTATGATTCAAAACCATGGTTTACCTGATTCTGCATATACTCAGAAAATACTTCAAATAAACTTTTCAAAAGCTAAACTTCATTGTCTTCCATAGTATGGAAGCATATATGCTTAATAGGTGCCAGACTATGGCAGCTTTAAGCTGCCAAGGTTGTTCCTTACATTTGTGAAGTCCCAGACTCACCACTTATGCATATGCTGGGGACAGGAACAGGAACTGGGGACAGTGGCTATGCATGTAAATGGCTTTTTCATTTTGTTTCTTTTCTTTTTGAAAAAAAAAAGATAGTTACTGTAAATAGAATTTTACAACATGGAATAAACCACATAACACAGATCATCAACACTCTTGCACACCAGAATGTGTCGTGGCCTTTCAGAATGAATAAAGGCAAAAGTGTTAAAGGCAGAACTGTAGGTTAGAAAGAGCATGGCTCTGTCACTTAAAATGACATCTAGTTTACACATCTTCATGGAGCTTTGTGCAATGTGGAACATTAGTTGAGAGAAACACCATTGTAAAATTATTGGAGAACCATTTGCTAGGAAAATGGAGCCAAGAGGATTTCATAACACTTGACTGCTTAATGTCACCCTCATTTCTATAACAAAAAGGAACTTATAGTATTAAAAGCATGGATTTCCATTTGTTAATTAAAGTGGAGATCTTTTGTAAATTTTTCAGATTCCCAGTCAAATACATCTGTGGCTAAATTGCTCTTATCATAAAAGCTTCCACTGAAAACTAGCTTTGGAAATGTTGACTACACATAGTAGTTAAATAGGTCAATGAGGAATGAAAGACTACCCTTTCTTCTTCAGGGTTGATCTTGGAAAGCTATATCAAATCAAATGTACTAGGTTATCTTCTGCCATATATCTCACCTCAAAACATATACATTTCTTAACCATGGATGACAAAGAAAAAAAAAGTTAATCTCAAATACTTTTCCCAAACTTTGAAAGTTGAAAATCAGCCTCCTGGACAGGTAGAATGAAGGGTCAGATGGAGCTGAGTCAATACTCAAGGAGTACAGGGGGCAGGTCCCAGGGAGCCTTACTGCATGGTGAGACCTCTGGCAGTAGATGCTAGATGGTGTGAATCTCCAGTCCCCTGACTTTTAAGGACCATGTATGTGTCAGGCAACCTGTGCTTCTTCCTTTGAGGTAGCCTGCTACCCTAAAGTGAGGTAGAAGATGCACATGTTGAAGCAAGATTCAATTGCCATTCCAGATGTCTTCTGTAGGTTTAATGGGAATAGTGTCATCTGTTACTTTTCAAAAGCTAAACTTCATTCTCCTTCTGGGGAATGGTGGTGGATAGGAGAATACAAGCTTGAAAGCATTGCTCTTTCTGTCAAGCCAGTATAATATTTTGGCCTAGCTCTGCATCAGGGGTGGCTTCTGTGATCTCTGGGATACAACCAATTCATGTGAAAGGCAGAGTCAATTTGTGGTAAGCACGCCATTCATCTAAAGTGGGCCTGAGCTATGTGTGATTCACCAAATGCTGCTGGACTGCAAATCTGTCTATCTGTCACCATCTGCTGTGGCGGCTAGGGCTGATGTGATTTGCAGCTCTGCAACGTTTGGAGGGCCATATACTCACCATCACTGATTTAAGATCTCAGAAATGCTGATGCCTTCAGTACTGAGAAAATTAATTCTGCCTTCCCCTTACAGTCTAGCTTTAATTTTAAAAGTCCCACAGTCTGATTTGAGGCTATGTGTTTTAGCAGCATTGGTGGGTCTCCTGACACACTCTTTTTCATTTCTGGTTATGATTCAGTGCTGGATACAAGCTCCCCAGTCAAAGATGGTCTCTCAAGAACAACAGTCATTGGAATTTGGGCATGAATTATAACGAGGTGGACAACTGTAGCCCTCCAGATCTTGTTAGCCTCCAACTCTCATCATCCCTTGCCAGTATAGACAATGGTGATGCATTATGAAAACAGAAATTTCAGAAACATCATTTTTTGCTAAAATAATATTAGGTCCTAATAAACAACTGATATCTAAGCTGTATAATCTATTGTTAGAAAAGGAGTTGGAGGCTGAACAGATTAAAGAGGTCATGGTGAAATGGGCCAAGAATGTTGGACATGAAATTCAATTAGAGTACTGGGAAGACAGCTGGAGAGTTACGAATAAATTTTCAGTTTGTCAAAAATTAAAGGAAAACTATGTTAAAATGTTCTACAGGTGGTACCTAGACCCGGCAAAATTATGCAAGATATATAAGTTAAAGAATAATAGATGTTGGAAATGCGGGAATGAAAATGGTACTTTTTACTACCTATGGTGGACCTGTGAGAGAGCCAAATCTTATTGGAAAGAAATTCATGGGAAGATGAAAGATATATTGCAGATTAATCTTCCCCTCATACCAGACCTGTTTCTTTTGAACATGACTCGGAAAATAGGGAGGATAGAGGATAGGAAATACTGGAGAGTCATTTTATACATGATTACTGCAGCAAGACTAAGCTATGCCCAAAACTGGAAAAGCAAAGATACACCCCAAGTAGAAGACTGGTTAATAAAGATATATGAAATGAAAGAAATGGATAGATTGACCGGAATACTTAGAGGAAATATGCAGGGTCGTCAGGTGGAGAGGTGGAGGAAAATAGATGAATATATGGAAGCAGAAAGACTTAAGAGGTGAAGTATGGGTTTATGAAATTCGGTATAAAGTAAGATATGTAAGAGATGCGGACATTAAGAAGGAATGAATTACTGATATAAAAGGATGACATCAGTTGTATAAGATAATGCATGAGAAGAGCAATAATTCATATAAAAAGGTGATTGTGGGAAGAAAGCATATAAAAACTGGTATAAAGTAACGGTTTTGAAAAGAATAAGAACATAATTTAATTTTGACTAAGATTCGATTATTCATTTAAGCAGAATTATCTATCAGAAGGTGGAGGGAATAAATTAACAATTTAGGGTTATAAAGGAAAAGTCACGGAATGGGGAAAGGTAATAGGAGAAACATTGTAAAGGTACGAGGTAATAGGGTCCACATGATATCGAGGAAGTCAAAGGAAGACTTTGCAAAAGATCATAGAAAAGACAGGATGTCTTTTTGTGTAGAAAGACAAAAGCTAATGGAATTTGAAAGAATGGTAGATTGAATGTTGGGGTGTGATAATTTCATTGGAATGAAGAGAAGATTGAAAGAAGTAACAGGAGGAAGAATATTTTTTTCTCCTGGGGATGGATGGGTGAGTAAAAGGACGGGTGGATGGAATTAGGATGATGTAAAACTAGTTTAAGATTATGTTAAGAGAACAGTGTATGATTGTGGTTCATGAGGTGATGTTGTGACGATGTTTTTTAAAAAAGAAAATGGATTGTAAATTTGAATAAAGATTATTTTTTTTTAAAAAAAGAAACATCTGAATAGAACACTCAATTGCCCATCTGGGTATTGAAAGGAGTATACCTAAGCACTATTAGAGGAATAACACAGTTTATATGGGTATGTTTAGTCTGCAGAAGAGGAGACTAAGAGGGGACATGATAGCCATGTTTAAATATTTGAAGGGATGCCACATAGAGGAGGGAGAAGACTTGTTTTCTGCTGCTCCAGAGACCAGGACAAGGAGCAATGGATTCAAGCTGCAGGAAAGGAGATTCCACCTGAACCTCAGGAAGAACTTCCTGACAGTCAGGGCTGTCCGGCAGTGGAATCTGTTGCCTCGGAGTGTAGTGGAGTCTCCTTCCTTGGAGGTTTTTAAGCAGAGGCTTGATGGCCATCTGTCGGGATTGATTTGAGGGTGTTCCTGCATGGCAGGGGGTTGGACTGGATGGCCTGTGTGGTCTCTTCCAACTCTGAATTTCTATGATTCTATGATTCTATCTGGAGGTCAGCCTCGTCTTCAACATAGGATGCCCTAAAAGTGCAGCTACATCTTGGTAAGCCTCAAAGACAGAGTCTGCATTATTCCCTGTGTTTTTGGCAGCCCCAGACTCCTCTTTTAAAGTGAAATTTAAAGCATGAGAATTCACACAAGCAAGGAAGAACATCACTAACGTATCACCAACCACGATAAGTAAATAAGAATTAATGGCCTACATGGCCATACTCCCTCTCCATACACTTTTGAACATGAGAAGAAATAATTTCAGTGGCTGGTTTGGTATGTTTTGATAAATTAACAATTTAGGGTTATAAAGGAAAAGTCACGGAATGGGGAAAGGTAATAGGAGAAACATTGTAAAGGTACGAGGTAATAGGGTCCACATGATATCGAGGAAGTCAAAGGAAGACTTTGCAAAAGATCATAGAAAAGACAGGATGTCTTTTTGTGTAGAAAGACAAAAGCTAATGGAATTTGAAAGAATGGTAGATTGAATGTTGGGGTGTGATAATTTCATTGGAATGAAGAGAAGATTGAAAGAAGTAACAGGAGGAAGAATATTTTTTTCTCCTGGGGATGGATGGGTGAGTAAAAGGACGGGTGGATGGAATTAGGATGATGTAAAACTAGTTTAAGATTATGTTAAGAGAACAGTGTATGATTGTGGTTCATGAGGTGATGTTGTGACGATGTTTTTTAAAAAAGAAAATGGATTGTAAATTTGAATAAAGATTATTTTTTTAAAAAAAAAGAAACATCTGAATAGAACACTCAATTGCCCATCTGGGTATTGAAAGGAGTATACCTAAGCACTATTAGAGGAATAACACAGTTTATATGGGTATGTTTAGTCTGCAGAAGAGGAGACTAAGAGGGGACATGATAGCCATGTTTAAATATTTGAAGGGATGCCACATAGAGGAGGGAGAAGACTTGTTTTCTGCTGCTCCAGAGACCAGGACAAGGAGCAATGGATTCAAGCTGCAGGAAAGGAGATTCCACCTGATTCCACCAGCACTCACCAATTATCCAGGTAAATCCAAGACTAGTTTTGACTGTGTGAAACAGATATAGTTGGAATCACGTTAGTTAGGCCCTTTCTGCACAATGCTGGCATGCTGGCATGGGGACATAAGAAGCAAAACCATGATGGGACTTCTGCAAAACATCGTCACAGTACCAGCTGGCACATTACCAGCATTACCAGCTGGCACAATTGCAGGGTAAATCATTAATGGAATTTCTCCATCAATGACCCCCAATCACACAATGGTCCCATACTTACCGGCCATGTGGAAGGGCCAGAAGCATGATGGAGGCACTTCCTGCCTTAGCACAGCAATGGAAAGAGCCCAGCAGTACTGCAGTAGGAAGAAGCATGTCCCTCACGCCCTCATCTGCAGGGAGCTGGTTGGATGTAGAGGAGAGTGTTCCTATCATGCTCTATTCCCTCCAAAGGCACTGCTGAGATTGCAACCAGAGGATGACAAAACAAGGTAACGTGAGGAAATGACTTTAGTCTCAGCCAAACTAAACCCATTCACTCAATTGTTGAATGGTGAGTAAATATATAGATACATCAAATTGATTTAATAGGTCTACTTTTTTATAAATTTTATAATTGTGACTGTTTAGTCCATATATGTGTCATATATCATTAGTTGATCCTGGGAAGAGCTGTCTCTAGCTGACTGGACACATTCCTTACTTTATTCTCTGTTTTCTTTTTCAGTTAAGAGCCATTTTATTCCTGTATACATATGCAAATAACTTGCCAGCCATATTTGCAAGTCATTCATTAATTTATTCCTTCAACTTTTCAGGCTTCCTTTTTCTCTGTAAAATGTGGGTGCTCTTCTGGTTTGTTCTCATAAAACATCATATTTTCTTCTCCTCTGGTGCAAAGAACAATGAACTGCCTTTTTAAAATGTATTTTGTATATCTTTTTATTTTCTGTTTTTAAGCTGAACAATAATTCACAACATAGCTGTGGAGCTATTGTATGCAAATTCTGGTATAGCATAGTAACTTTTGCATTAGACTCTTCAAGCCTTTTTCTTGATCCTGATTTCCCAGTGTTTTTGCTTGTGTGAAGTCTTTCCTTCTGGGCTGCAGTACTCAGAATCCTTGCTGTCTAAGGCCCTTTTCGCACCTTACCTTTTCGCGCTGCTGGGTTGGGGTTCTCGCACGAGAAAGCTCTGGAGGAATGCTGCCGTGCCCCTGCTGCTTCAGCTCCACAGCTCCTTCCTCCTCACACGAGTGCCCCACCTCTTCCAGGCTGCAATGAGGAGAGGACGTGTGACCAGCCCAGCTCCTGAGGCATTGCACGCCAGGTAAGTGCACACGAGGCCCCAGAGCGATGAGCAGGTGTGCAGCATTTTCGGCTTTGAGCTGAAAATGAAAAGATGTGTATGCAGTCCGCGTCAGGCCCTTGAGTGTCGCATAAATGTGAGTGCGTCATGCAGACCGCTCCTCACATTTATGCAACGCTCAAGGGGCCCTTTAGCTTCAAAAACGCTGTTTGAAAAGAGTTTGGGACTTCTGTGAGCTGAAGTCCAACGCACCTGGACAGCCAGAGTCCTAGAGAGTTGCATGTCCTAGAAACTTGAAGCCAGTCAGTGGCCACAATCTCATTGCCCAGCATAACTATGCTGGTGTAGCATTGGATGGAAGTGAAAGCAGTGGTGTGGCAACAAAGGAAAATGGCCAGGAGCAAAGCAATAAGAAAGGGAGGAGGCAGGATATGCTATCTCTGTCAGGAGAATAAAGCTGCCCTTTCATTTCTGTGATATAGTTATATTTATTAATCTCACATTGATGTAAATCAAAAACATGTTCCATGGTCTGATGGTAATGGATTCCCCAACACCAGCCCCCAGATGGATTAAGGGATATTAAAAAATACTTAGAAGACTCAAAAATATTAACAAAGACTGGTTGGTGATAAAGTTACCATGAACATAAATGATATATTGGGTGCATGCATGATGAAATCTGAATGCATTACCATTATTATTACTACAGTCAGCCCTTCACATTTCCTAGGGTCAGGAGTACAGGACTGCCGCAAAAGTGGAAAAACTGAAAATATCAAAATGTGTATTCGTGTCTGTGGGAGGGGACTGAGGCATGGTGGGGACAACGGACACCCAGAGTCCCAAACAGGTCAGGGAAAGAAGGTGAATCAACATGGTGGCCCTCTTCTTCCTCTTGCCTATCTCCTTCCTTGGGTGTGTGAGGAGCGTTGAGAGAGGGTTTGTGTTGCTGAGAAATCAGGCTATGAGCTGTTCTTAGCTGGCCAGAGAATGACTGGTGGAGGGAGAGGACCAGAGATGGGTTTTTAAAGAGCTGTACAGCCTGATCACAGTCATCAGGAGGAAAGTTTCACCAGAAAAGAAGAGATGGGGGAGCAGGGGTTGAAGAAATTCACAAATAATCAAATCCATTAAAGTGAACCCTGCAAATCTAGAGAGCTGTCGTCGTCATCATCATCATCATCATCATCATCATCATCATCATCATCCCTTTTTTCAATATTGGAATTCATGATGGCTTACAGATTTTAAAAAGTACAATATACTTAAAACATACAAAATACCAAGTTATTGACAACACTAAAAACAATTTAAAACAGTGCTTCTCGGACTTCTCATGTGGGGAACTCACAGATGTTTTTTTTTTCTAGTGTGCCCTATTTGCACCCATTTGCTACAAATTGTTTCTTTATTTCCTGAAAACTTGCCTGGGATCAGCAGCCAATGCTTCAAGGAGTGGCACCAGTCTGGGAACCACCTTCAATTATCAAAAGCCTGTTGGAATAATAAAAAAGAAACATTTCCTTGCTGACAGAAGGGCAACAATTTGGGGGTCATCACAGCCTCCATAAAAAAAGTATAGGAAGGGTGTTTCAGAGTCTGGGGTAACCACTGAGAAGGCCCTATCACAAGTCCCCAGAAATCATGACTGACAAGGAGGTGGGATAGAAGGACCTCTTCTGAGGATTGTAGGGCCTAATCAGGTTCATACAGGGAGAAACAGTCTATCAGACAGCCTGGACCTATGCTGTATAGGGCTTTATATGTATAGGTTTTACAGAATAGGTTTACATTAATACATGAAAGATACCTTTATTTCAAAATAAGTGTCCACCTACTCCATCTCAAGAAAATTGGCTGATGAAGTTGCTTGACTTGGCAGAAATGAACAAATTAATTACTCAGATTAAAGAAGGATAGGAGTAAGTTTAAGAAAAATTGGGGCATGATAATTGTATATTTGAGAGCTCATTGGGGGAGAATATCAAGTTTGGATTTTGAAGAGTAGTAACTTTTATTTATATGCAGAAGTATACACTAGTGTTCTAATGCTGAAGAAGTATGTTCAATATTGTACCATATAACGACCAGCTGGTGGGGGGGACCACTAGAAGTCATGTGTTTTATCTCTTTTCGTCCAGTTTAATTTACCTTTTTATGTTCAGTTTAATTTAGTTTAATTCTGTCTTTAGTCTTTCTAGTCTTATTTAGGTTAAGTATTTTTTCTTTGCTGTGTGTGTGTTTATATCTCATTATGTGTTGTTTTGTATGTTCAGATTTGGTGTTCTATTAGATATTTTTTTAAAAAGATAAATGCCCATTTCAAGAAGTGAGAATCCATAAAACATGGGGCCAATTTTAGTGCTGTCCACCAGTCATGGACCATAATAAGCCAAATGGTCCCGCTTCATTTTTGCTCTATCAGATCAACAAAACCAAGAGATATTTTTATCTCTTATATCTCTTTATAGGGTGTTCCTGCATGGCAGGGGGTTGGACTGGATGGCCCCTGTGGTCTCTTCCAACTCTACATTTCTATGATTCTATAATGTGTATGGTCCCTACCACCAGGCAGATGTTTTCTAGGAGCTTTTGTTAGCATCATGGCTAAATGTTGACAACTGTTGAATGATATAAAAGGTGTTATGTTATTTTAATAAGCCTTGTTATATAGTTCTACTTCAGACTGTTAGGAACAGATGGGCTGCTGAGAAATGGCAAGAGAGTGTCTTGCCAGAGGCAGTTGGCCAGTTCACCAATGGCAAGGGGGTTCTTTTTAGAGGATCTAGAGGCAATGAAAGACAATAATTGTAGGTGAAAAAGTTTCAGATTTATTCAACAGCGAGTAGCTTAAACAAAAGCATGTAAGCAGTATTAGCATATAGTTACGGATGAAATCCACTTAAGCCTACCATGCTTAGATAACATAGAGATCGATGTTCTCACCCAAGCAGATTCCTTCAATCAGCTGCTGCAGGAACCTGAACAGAAAGTGGTAAAGGAGACTCCTTCTGGTAGTATCTACACACAGCACTCCATCTGTCAGGCCATACTGAGCTCCCATTCTGAGAGCACAGTCTAGGAGGTATTTATAGCCCCCTGGTCGGGGTGACTTGGCCATCTTCCATAGAATCCTCACACATTTGGGATAGGCCAACTCCTTTCAACTGTTAAGGTCATCACTCATATAGACACCTGGAAAGAGCTAGATGCCTTTTAATTGTCAAGATGACCAATTAAATTATCATCTTTTGGGTTCATCCCCATGTCCGTTGTCTAGTGCTGTTTGGCTATTGATCTCAAGCCATGGGCAGATGCCAGTTAGCAAGTATCGTCTGCAATTTACGTTTTGTCTACATTCTAACAAGCATACAAGATACAAGCAAGAATACAGAAGTCAAGGAAGTTTAGTGTGCCTAATTAAGCAAAATTCTTAGCAGTAGTAGACAGGAATTTAAAATATGGAGGCAGAAATTGGGGTCAGGACATTCCTACACCTCCTCAAGATTACAATGGTCTTCTGGTTATTTCTCATACAGGGAGTCAACTTTCTTATCAACAATTTGATTGTACTATTGCCATAGCTAGAAGAATGATAGGTCATGCCTGCACAGTTCAGTTTCCTTTACATTGTACTGAACTATACACCCACAGAGTATCCCATCTGACCTCAGAATATCCACCTTCCACTTTAAGGGGATATTTTCCCCCAACCCAGAGGACTCATTATCTGTCTATGGGAATCTACAGTGTTGTCCCTAAGACAATCTGGGTAGAATTTATTGTTTAGAGATCCAGTTACACCACTTTCTAGAAGGGGATGCTGGAATCTATTAGCTAAAGGACTGGAATTATTTCATCTGTCATGGATCACTTGCTGTATCAATTTACCACCAAGAAGGTTATCTTTATAATAGTGCTGAATGTCAGTTTTCAGTATCAAACAAAGTCTTAGAGAGGAATTGCAGCCAGTTGCAGCTCAGAATAGCATTATGTTAAAGTTCCATAAATGTGCCTAAAGGTACCAGTTTCTATTGGATCTTGGAAGCTAAGCAGGGTCAGCCTTGGTTAGTACTTGGATGGGAGATTGCCAATGAATACCAGGTTCTGGAAGCTGCATTTTCAGAGGAAGGAACTGACCAAACCACCTCTGATTATTCATTGCTTAAGTAAGCCCTATGAAATTCATGGGGTCACCATAAGTTGACAGGTGACTTGTAGGCACATACATAGCTGAGTGTCCCACATGGCTGGTATCTTCTCTAGCCTTCGTGGATGATTGTCTGTTATGCAGACCTGAATTCATTTTACTGTGGGCTTTTTTTTAAAATTCTGCCAATCAGGGCAACTCATAAAATGTCCTTCTTTTCTTGACAATGTTTTACCCACTGAAAGATAAGTCAGTCTAGATCTTGAACAATACATTAAGACACTTTTAACAGCTCTTTAATGGCTCCCTTTTTGCTTCCCTTATACATATGCAAATAACTTGGCAGAGACATTTGCAAGTTAATGAATTTATTCCTTCCATTTTAAAGCTTTTTTCTTTCTCTGTAAATGTGGGTGCTCCTCTTTGTTGTTCTCATAAAACATCTCATTTCCTCCTCCTCTAGTGCAAAGAACAATGTACTGCCTTTAAAAAATGTTATTTTGTATGTCTTTTTATTCCTTGTTTTAAAGCCTAAGAATAATTAACCACATAGTTGAGAAACCACTATATGTCAATGCTATAGGCACTGTAACTTCTGCATTACAATGACAGTCCCTTTGTGGGTTTCAGTTCCATCTCAAAAGTTATTTCTGTAGCATCGCCTGACCAGTGCCACAAAGATTTACTTTTCTATTCCAACCTGAAATGTAATAATGATTCGAAACTTTAAAGAGAAGCATATAAAATAATTACCTTTGGTGCCTTTTAAACTATGTGGGCAGGAAGTTTTAATTAACATTAACATGTTTCTCACCAAATGGGATTTCTAAAATACAAAGATCACTTCATTACAGCGAGGGCAAACCATGATCAGAAACAGAATTCAGTGAGTGGCTTGGCCTTTTGATTTCTTATAAGGAAAATCAGACTTACATGCAGTTTCCAATGGCGCCTGCTGGAGTTTGTCTCTTGTGCTCACATCAAGAACTGTATCTATATCCTTTCTGCTCCCCTTGCTCTAACACAGGAGTGGGGAATTTATGACTCTTCAGATGTTTGACTGTGAATCTCATGATCTCTTAGCACTGATTGCTGTGCATAGAGTGTGTGAAACCTCCATTGCTTTGGAGCTGTGAAGCCATACTCAGTTTTATAGAAATGATGTCTAGTTTTACAGGTGTCTTATGAGATGTATCCAAGATGCTGAACCTTACTCATAAAATAGGTCCAGCACTGGATAGCATCTGTAAAACCTGGGAATGGCTCCCATAAACTCAGCATGAATTCATAAACCAATCACCTCTGGGCTGATAGGAGTAGTGGTGCAAACAAAATCTAGAGGGCCATATAGTTCCCACCTCTGTTCTGAAAAATGATTAGCACTCTCCCAGGTAACAATACTGGCTTTAAAAAAAAAGTCTGATGGAACCATAAGAACTAAAACATTTTGACCTCAACAGATTGGAGAGCTGGGCCATGGCTAACAAAATGAATTTCAAATGTAAGGTCCTACACTAGGCAGAAAAAATGGAACGCACAATATAGGATCGGGGACACGTGGCTGAATAACAGTACATGTGAAAGGAATCTAGGAGTCTTAGTAGACCACAAGCTAAACATGAGTCAGCAGTGTGATGCAGCAGTCAAAAAAGCCAATGCAATTCTTGGTTACATCAATAGGAGTATGATGTCCAGATCAAGAAAAGTAATAATATTACTCCATTCTGATTTGGGCAGAATTCATCTGGAATACTGTGTCCAGTCTTGGGCACCTCATTTCAAGAAGGATATTGATAAGCAAGAACATGTCCAGAGGAGGATGACCAAAATGGTGAAGGGTCTGGAAGCCATGTCCTATGAGGAGCATCCTAGGGAGCTGGGTATGTTTAGTCTGCAGAAGAGAAGGTTAAGAGGGGACATGATAGACATATTTAAATATTTGACAGGATGTCATATCAAAGAGGGAATGGTTTTCCACTGCTCCAGAAACTAGGACAAGGAGCAATGGGTTCAAACTACAGGAAAAAAGATTCCACCTGAACCTCAGGAAGAACTTCGTGATGGTCAAAACTGTATAGCAGTGGAATTTGCTGCCACAGAGTGTGGTGGAATCTCCTTCTTTGGAGGCTTTTAAGCAGAGGCTGGATGGCCATCTGTTGGGAATCCTTTGATACGTGTTCTTGCATAGCAGGGGGTTGGACTGGATGGCCCCTGTGGTCTCTTCCAACTCTGTGATTCTATGATTCTTTGAACACTACTGATAGTTACAACTGAAGCAGACACATTGCCTTAATGTGACTTACATAAGTGTTGGCTCACCATTTAGTATTTGATTCAGTTGATGTACTATTGTTGACACTACCAATATCATTCAGGCCCTATTATGGCACAGACTTGGATGGGACATGATCTGTGCCTGAAGTACTAGACTTTAGTTCACAAAAACAAACAAATTTGTTGGATTTTTAAGGCTGTCTCAAGAATCTTTATTTTATTTGCTTCAATAGAAGAATACAGCTATTGCTGTGGAAGTATCTGACATATTTGATTAAAGAAATCCTTGTGTGCAATGGCATCCATGCATATATAACTGTTATTGGCATGATGAATCAGGCAAGCAGCCGCTATTATTAACATATCCTTGTTGAAAGAAATGGTGCCATCTTATTTGAAAGTAGAAATAGTGAACCTATGATTCATGAAACTTTCTCTTCACCCATCTTCCTGTGCTAGGGAATTATAGGTCGGCAAGGAGTCTGAATGACTTGAACTGACAACTTAGAGCCATGTCATTTTGATTTTGGAGCAGGAAATGGGATCAAATCTACACTGATCAACCTCATTGACAATACTTACTGGAAGGATTTTGAGAGAGACAGGGCAACATAAGTTTGTGGCTTTTGATTTCACTGACAATATTTATCCCTGTAGATTTTATGGGTATGATATCGGAGCATTGCTTTGCAGTTCTTCCAGTTTCTACTCTTAGTCCTGTTGTTGTTAGCTGTGTCAAATTGCCTTTGACTCACGGTGACCCTATGGATGAGAGACTTTTAAGTCACCCTATGATCAAGAGCCCCACTCAGATCTTGCAGATTCAGGGATGTGTCTTCCTTGATTAATTCTATCCATCTGTAATGCAGTCTTCCTCTTTTGCTGTTGCCTTCTGCCTTATCAAACATTACTGTCTTTTCTAGTGCGTCATGTCTTCTCATGATATGGGCAAAGTACAATAGCCTCAATTTAGTCATCCTGACCTCCAAGGAGAGTTCACCCTCTATTTACCCCAGGACGCATTCATTTGTCTTTTTAGCAGTCCAGGGTATGCACAGGACTCTTCCCCAGCATCACATTTTGAATGAGTTGATGTTCTTCATATCAGCTTTCTCCACTGTCCAACTTTCCCAACCATACATAGAAATCAGAAATATGACAGGGACAGTCCTAACTTTGGTATTCAATGATATATCTTGACCCGTCAGGATCTTGCCTGATTCCTTCGTAACTGCCATTCCTACCGCTAGTCTTCTTCTGATTTCTGGACTTCAATACCCATTCTGATTAATGACTGAGCCAAGGAATGGAAAATCTTGAACTATTTAAATGTCTTCATCATCTACTTTAAAGTTTATACAACTCATCTGTGGTCATTATTTTTGGTTTCTTAATGTTCAACTATCAACCTG
The DNA here is from genome assembly GCA_948474755.1 of Ctenosaura bakeri. Lineage (NCBI taxonomy): Eukaryota > Metazoa > Chordata > Lepidosauria > Squamata > Iguanidae > Ctenosaura > Ctenosaura bakeri. Next base: position 172,344 of record CAOLHI010000939.1, read on the forward strand.
CCTTGGCAATTTCTGCCTTAACTTTCTTTAGTAATGTAGCATTGTGTGTAGCATTGTGTGTAGCAATGTATGTAGCAGCCCTGATCCAGCCCTGTTTTTTCACACTTCTGGAGATCTGAAAAATAGTCACTTTTTGAATAAAATAGACTCCTGCTTCCATTGAACTGCTGCTGTCAAAGGTGTATGTGTGTCAGATTTCACAACCAACAAATTACTTGTGATTAATTCTTTCTCTAATAACAAATAAATAACTATGTCACATTGCTATTGTAATGTCATTCTTTTTTAGTTACTTTTATAGCTAGCATTATGTAGTGTTTTGAGTGGTGAGGTTGGACTTCAAGAGAACAGAGTTCAAATCTCCATTGAGCAATGGAAACTCACTGGATGGCCTTGGATCAATCACAATTTCTCAGCCTCAGAGGAAAACAGTGGTGAACTTCTTTTGCATGAACCTTGCCAAGAAACCCTGGGACATGTTCACTGTATGTTGGAGTTGATGTGGAGGCAGATAACAACAAACTGCTTCAGAGATGTGGCCTTACTAATGGAGGAAAGATTTCTCATAGTTCCAATATTATTCCCACCACTTCTGCCTTGTGTTCTGTTATGAGTGCAGAGGCAAGAATGAGGTGAATAGAGAAAAAGAATACTTTGCACCACAGGCTTGCTGCAGTCAAACATTATTTAAAAAAAAATATCTAAAGGCAACTTTTGCTTACTTTTGTAGGAAATGAAAGTTGTAAATATATAGATATCTAACAACTTTTGGGTCATGGAACTAGAACAGTACCTAATTATTTTAAAAGTAACTTTCCAGGCCCTGTTTATACAATTTGGTTTGATGTGTACTTCTGTTGTTAAGTGGAATATTCATAGCTAATAGCACTAGCACTGCCTCACATATGGAGCAAGGAGATACTCTCCTTCTTGTCATTAAAGCAAGTGAACCACAGTTTCCCAGTTTGGCCTGCTTCCTTCATACAAAATGCTTCTGAAACCATTCTGAGTCAGGTTTGTGCTGCCAGAAGGCAGGAAGGAACTGAGGACTGGGCTATGTATAGAACTGTAGGGGTTAGTGGACTGGCTTGAGAAATCAGTTTTTCGGAAAATCTACCTAATGAAACTGAGAATAGTAGACATCAATAAATCATGCCAGAACAGCATTATTGCCTTGGAATGACATTAAAACCATGGTGAATGATGGGAACATTGAATATTCAGAATAGTGAATTTAAAATGAAAGCATCTACTTTGCATTTTACATAATCTTGCTTCACAACTGAGTATGGAATTGTTTTGAATAGAAATACTGGCATGAGGCTGGAATAATACAATCAAAAAGTCTTGAAGCAGATGATGCAGATGATAATGATGCAGACAATGATGATAATTAATGATGGAAATGATGAACAGGCAGACACAAGTCTTTTCCTTTTACTAGGTCTTTAAATTAGGTCTTAAATGGAAGTACTCCTCCCAAGTGAAACCTTCTGTATTCCAATGTTTCTTAGAAGACAGCCAAAGGCACGGATTTATTACATGCATTTTTTTGTCTTGGGAGTTTGGATCCTGTCATGAAAGTCTAGGGAAAAAAATCCTTTTGCTCAGCTTGCCTTTAGAGATAGATTACTTTGTAGCCACAATATAGAAATGCTAATTACTGCTTGTAACGAGTGTGTTGAATATGAATCACCTTCCAACAATGTATTGTATTTCAATGGTGGGGAAGATGGAGCTGAGGATTAAAGGTGTGAAGTTGTAATACCCAGAGGCATCTGGTCAGTAGTAAGAAGAAAGAAACATCAAGGCCAAAGAATGTGAGACCCCAGAAAGGCATTGTAAAAACAACCTGAAGAGCAGACAAGGAACATGTGAAAATTTTATGTTCTCAGGATCAAAGTATGTAAACATCTGCCTTGTATGTGAACCATTTGAAGTTTGGGAAAATGGGATGATAGTTATGGTCCCATCAGTCAAAGCTGTTCACAAACAAAAGTATATGCTCCTATATAACCTGATTGCTAACCAATGTACCTCAGCCTCAGCCACTTTCTCAAGCTGCTATGTCATGTGCTTTACATAAAAAAAAAAAAAGGTGCTGCTAGGGGTGCGTAAGGGGAAGCTAGTTAGCCAGAACATGACATTATGTGATGCTGTTTAATGAAATGATACAAAGTCTTTCAACTGGACTATCTTTCCATTAAAGAAGATGGTGCTCAATGTCTTATTCCCAAATAAAATTAAAACCTCACTAAGCCAGTGCAAGGCAGCTTTTCCTTGCCATAAATGCCAAACCCAGACAAGCTCCAACCCCTTAAGGGCTCTTGCTGCTGGTGGGTCTTGTAGCCTGAATCCTATTGGTAATCCTGACTAGAGAAGTCCCACTGAATCAATGGAATTTACTTACATGTTAGCAATTGATTTAGTGGGTCTATTCTAGGTGGGACTACTGATATGACTGAAAATGATGGGTTCTAGCAGACTAAAAACTAGGGTATAAAACATAGATCTACGCAGCAGAATATAGTTACAATCCAAACTGTCACAAGGCCCCACTCTCCACTGAAAACTCCATGAAAGTAGGTTCTGTCACTTCTACAGCAAGAAAAGTGCAATGTGCCGATCATGGCTCCACACTTCCCACAACACTAAATGGGGCAGATCCTGCTGACACAGAGGTCCACAGTCCTATTCATGTGCCCAGCAAAGTAACAATGCAAATGAAGGGGTCTAGCTCTCATGGACACCTTTGAGTACAAGCTCTTTATGCAGAAAAGCCCCCTCTACAAATATAGCTCTATATTTGTGCTATCTAAGTAGATGGCAGTCAGAGAGGATAGCAGGATGTATGGTATGTATGGTAGGACAACGCAGTGCAACTCTGATCCTGGCTAATATGTTTGCAGCACCATGTTGTTGAATATCTGAATAGTGTTCATGTATGCAGTAAAATACTGGAGCTTTTTATCATAGACTGTCTGGGTGATGTCATGGACTTTTGGTGCAGAATGCTGTTTAATTCATCACATATCAAGGTGATTTGTAAGATATGCACTGTGTATAAGGTAAGGAGCTGTCAGGAGTGAGTGAGAGAATGGAATATTGAAAGTGAGTGGTGATTGAAAGGATATCTGAGACAGTTAGTTAGAAAAAAGAAAGGAGTGGATAAAGTGAGGATTAGGGTCAAGAGAGCCAGTCAGCTGGGTTTAGGAATTGAGTGATGTTTAAGAGTCTGAATTAGCTAGGAGTGGAGTGTGTGAGGTGTGTTTTAAGTGTATTAAATAGTTAATGTGTTTTGTTATAACCAACTTCTGTTACTAAAGTATAGTTTTTCTATTTATACAACTTTTGCTTCCTGGAATACTATATATTATAAAGGCTAGATTCAGACATAGTGTCTGGTGGCAGCAGTGAAAAAGGAGGGCTGATATCTGGAAAGGATATAAGTTGCAGAATATCTCATGCAGGTACCTTGAGGGAATCTGGGAGGTCCCCAGAGTTGGTGGACATGAGAATAGGACAGGAGGAGGTCCTTACATTGGTGGCAGAGGTGGGGACGAGCCCTTGCTTTTGGAGGGTGAGATTTGTGGAAGTAGTCATATGAAGTGACAGTGGAGGTTTAGATACAGCCTCACACCAGGTAGAAAAGCAGTTGGTTATGTGGTTAAGCCTCTACAGTCTACTTAATCACAATGTGCTGTGTTTTTCAGATCTCATTTGTTTTGCATATCATTTTCTTGGGTTTTCATGTGGTGAAAGTAGAACTTGGTGAAAAGTTTTCTTAAAAACAACAACAACAACACAAACCCCTCAAAAGTTTACAGAATATTTATTACACATTTTTTACACCAGTAGCACAATAAAATTATGGAGAAAAACAATTTGCCAGCTTATAGGAAATATCTGAAAGACTGTTACTTAGTTGCTTTCTCCATTCAGTGAAGTTGGCTTTCTGCCTACAAGGCAGAGACAATAGACCTTACAAATAATATATCCAAACATACTGTGGAAAAAGAACAAGTTTAAGTAAAACAGACTTTCGCATTTCATAAAACATTCAACAGACACTTGTCATCTGTCATTTTCCAGACCTTTGGTGGTGAGTGGCATTAAGCAGAAAGGTACTTCAGAGCTTGGAACATTAGGTCTGAAAATTAATTTGATAATGTTAATTGGAAAAATTGATTCACAGCCACAAACACTGGTGACTGAAACAGTTTAATTAGTTAACTTACAATCAATTAAGTCATTGTCTGAAATGACACTTCTTGGGCAGGCCATGAGATTTACCAAGTATGGCGTGGAGTTTGTCAGTGCTGTCCTTAGCAGAGAGAGGGAGAACTTATTGGTGCCTTCAGAAAGGTTCTTTTTGTCTTTCTAAAGCTGCCTTCCTTCAATCTAGGGTTTTTCCCACATATTATGGTTTTAGCTTGTGATTGGTGAGAGTCCATCATGCTGGCAACTGTCACGTTGATAAAGACTATCTCAGATGTGGGCTCTCACCTTCCAACCTCTTCAGTTGAGTTTGCCACTCACCTGCATATGTCTTTTCTTTCCACTCCAAACAACATGTACGTTTCATTCACTCTTCAAATCAATTGTTTGTTAAACGTCAATAAGAAGTGATGTATTTTAGTCAGAGGGCACTATTTTGCTGCAAGTACAAAAATAAATGGATAATTACAATGATTAGTCAGTGAATAAACAGCAGAGGGTTCTTAATCTGAAATCTGTTAGAGTCTCTGAGCACATAAAGAACATTTTTTCTGCATGGCTGAAATAATGAAATCTTTCTGCCCCCCAACTCCCAATTAGAAAGTGTGGTTTTCTGTTTTCTGCATACCTCTCAACATAATTGTATAATTAAAAGGGGTGGGTGAAAAGCTGAATGAGATAAGTGAGAGCAAGAGAGAGGGAGAACTTAAGAGATGGGAGATCTACCCAAGATACGGGGTGTGACTTTAAAGAAAACCTTTACACTAATTATCCAAGCGCATAGCATTGTGCAGGCAAGCTAGCAAGACTGTATGAGCAAGATTCATTGCAGTTCACCCCAATAATATTATACAAAAATGTGCATAATACAAAAAGATGGTTGCTGAACATCTGATTGGATAACCAACACACTGAATGGACATAACAAAGTTGAAGTGCCCAGACATTGCTACATCTATAAATAGCCTAAAATGGTTCCCAAAGAGTCTCTTCTTTCCCATATAAAGATCCTGGAACTTCAAGACTTGAAAATTTTTAAGTGAAAAATTCCTCTTGTAATTTGCTATACAGAGGAAAGGGGAAGCCAAAAGCAATCAGACAGATATTCCAGCTTTCAAGAAATCTGATTTCAGTACGCTTAGGGAAATGCTGGGTGAGATCCCATGGTTGGAAGTGTTCAAAGGTAAAGGAGTTCATACTGTTTGGGACTTTCTTAAAGGGGAGATATTGAAAACACAGTTGCAATTTCAATGAGGAAGAAGTGGGAAGTGACTAAAGAAGCCAGGATAGGTGTACAAAGAACTTTCAGGTGAACTGAGATTTAAAAGAAAAATGTATAAGAAATGGAAGACAGAGGAAATCACACTCTTATTTTGTATTGCATATGTAGTACTGGAAGAATGAAAGGCACTACTGCCCTTAGAATTATCTGTAGTTAAATTAATCCCATATGTCTATATACTTTAACAGGGAATATGCTCTCATTTGTTTATTTTTTTATTCATTCATTTAATTTAAATTCCCCGTTTCTACCTGAATGGGAACAAGGTAGGTATATGAAAGATTCACATCTCAAAATTCAATGAGGTGAGATTTTTGACACCCCAAAATTATGAAAAGAACAAGAGTATCAGAATTTTTTTTAAAAAAAATAAGCCTCATCTTGTTGTGTTTTGTGACATGTCTGTTTCATTTGACAAATTGTTTTTGCACTTGCTTTGGCAGTATGATGATTTGGACATCTTCCACTATGATCAGAAGTGCAAACTGCCAGTCAAAAAAACTATGCCACTCCTCCATGCTTTCTTTATAATAAGAGGAAGAAATTATTAATTCCTGGATTGAACTCTAAAGTACACACCTACTTTCAACCTCTCATCCTAGGTCATTTTTCATAGAAGAAATAAATACCAAGCTTCATTCATGGCTTATTCCCTTCTACTATTTGGGAATTAGACTAATTTAAATACTTTCCAATTTCTGTCTGTATAACAGTAGGCAGTCTGTTCTGAACATTAAGGCTGGGTGCTAACAATATGTTTCTTGAGGCACTCCATTCTTACAGCCGACATAGTAATTATCTGATAACATCATCAGAATTATCTGGTTATCCTATCTTATTTCAGTATGCTGTCCAAATTTTAATTCTTAAATAAAAATGAATAACAAACAGATTTCAAAATCATTTCTGACCTGATCATGTTTGTCTAAGAATATTTATGAATTAGTAGCTTAGGTCACTGAGGCATGATCTGTGTATTTGTTCTACTCTCTATGTGGCCCATTGAAATGCAAACGCAGGGAAGCAGCTCTATACATCAGTAGTATGTACTGAGTCTTCAACCAATCTGAATTATTTGAGCCATATAAATAAAAAAAAGAAAAGAAATGCAGTTATCTCAGTCAGTTGTGTCAGTCCATTATAACAGAAGAGAAGGGTGGCCTGTGTCATTTCCTAGCAGGTTTGGTCAGTTTTTGCTACTGGCTATTAATTATGAAAATTGTTGTGTTCCTTCAAGTTCTTTCCAACTCTTGGCCCCTTTTCGCATGGCATTTGCCCTGTGAAAGGGCCCCTTGAGCGTCACGCGAATGTGAGGAGCGGTCCACATGACACATTCACATTCATGCGACGCTCCAGGGCCTTGCAGGCGCCGCTTGTGCACTTTTTCATTTTCAGCGCTAAGCCGAAAATGGTGCAAGATGACGCATTGCTCTGTGGCTCCGCACACACTTACCTGGCATGCGGAGCTCTGGAGCCATGCCAGTTGCGCTTCCTGCCCCAGCGCAGCCTGGGAAACTCCCAGGCTGCACTGCAGAAGGAAGAGGCAGGGCTCTCGTGTGACCAGAAAGCAGCTGCAGAGCTGAAGCAACAGGGACACGAAAGCCTCTCGCTGGAGTCTGCTCACATGATCCCCGCACCCCAACACTGAGAAAAGGTGAGTTGCGGAAAGGGCCATAATGACCCTAAGGTGATCCTATCTCATTGTTTTCTGGGCAAGTTTTGCTCAGATTTGTCATTGCCTTCCTCTGAAGCTGAGCAAGTGCAACTTGCCTAGCATTACACAGGGGATTTGTATGGTGAAGCAGAGGTCTGAACCCTTGTCTCCCAAAGTCCTAGTCAACATTCAAACCACTGCACCATACTTGTTCTCAAATTCCAGACTTCTGAATGTCAGGTTATGAAAGATTAACATGAAATACTAAATCCATGGGTGCATTGTTACACTGACCCCTTCACAACTAAATAGGTCAAAATTTTATTTTGTTACGAGTTAATTTTCTCTAATATGCATACATGGAAGAATTACTGAGCCCAAGCATGCCTGGGGAAATGTATAGCAGTTAGCCTCCATATAATATTCTAGTGGACTTAGGGAAGTATGGAAGTTGACCTGCTCTAAAAAAAATGGAAGTTATACTGTATGCATTTATGATACTGAAATATGGGACTTCTGTTGAGCCCAAAATCAGGAGTATTTAAAAAAAAAAACTGGCATAAGGAATGCAAATACACTTGACAGGATTGTTCAACTATGTTGAGAGTCAAAGTGGGGATGTTATCAGAAGAGATGAAAATCCATTTATATTTATTTAAGTTATTGCTTCTGAAGGTATACCCTGTGTCAGAATCTTTGTTCCAAATACTGGTTTATGTGAATAGACTCAATAGAACAGCAGTTCTCAACCTGTGGGTTGCGACACCTTTGGGGGTCGAACGACCCTTTCATAGGGGTTGCCTAAGACCATCAGAAAATATGTATTTCCGATGGTCTTAGGCTCCATTCCCTCCTCGGTGGTGGTGTGCAAGTGTGAGCCACGCGCTTGCGTCCTCCTGCCCCCTGTTCAGAAGGGACTGAAATCGCTCCCCTTCTCCACTACCGGGAGAACCTCCCATCTGACGGGCCAGCTTGGGGAGGTGGCGGCAGCACAGGGGGCAGGCCCCATCCTCGCCACGGCCCCTGCCCCACTTGCCATGGAGGGGAGCGCTGCGGAAGGGCCGGGGGGCCACAAGGCTGCGCTTTTCTGGGGGGGGCGAGCTGCACCCGGCACAAAAGACAAAGGCGCTGGGATTCCTCCCCCCTGGCCAGGGTCGACACTCTGGAAACTTTTCCCACACTGCCCCCCCACCAGAAACAAGAGTGAAGGAGAAGCAGAGCCCGGGGGAGTTCTTGGAGTTTTTTCCTAGGGGAGACGTGCGGCTCCTCTTTCCCTCCCTGCCTGCCCCCCCCATTCCTGGCTGGCAAGGCGGCCTTTGCTGGGGGGAGGAGGCATTGTAAATAATAAATAAATAATTTTATGGTTGGAGGTCACCACAACATGAGGAACTGTATTAAAGGTTCGCAGCATTGGGAAGGTTGAGAACCACTGCAATAGAATCTCTTCAAACCAAGAAGGAGATATTAAAACTGACTACATGATTCAAATTTATGACTTTCTCATGTATTATTTCAAAGGAATGAGGTTGCAAGCCACTAAACTGTACATTTTAAAATACTTTAGGGATATTCTCGTGCAAAGAGATTTCTCACTTTTGGCAAAAGTTAAAATAGCATACACATATGTGATGAATAAATCCCATTATGGGCTGGGAAAGTAGCTAATTAATTTGCTTCAGTCCTGTTTAAGAACTGCTCTAACTTTGCTGAAATTTTCAACAAATGCTCACCACAGTTCTGTCACAGATATTACACAATGTAGATCTCAGATTGTGTAGCTGTATTTATGGCAAGGGAGATAAAGAAGGACATTCTCTATTGTAAGTATAATTTTTTCTTTGCTAAGAACATATATAAGAGATGTATTAGTTACCTGGCAAATTCCACACATCTGCCAAGTGACATTGACTGAGTTTTTATTTCAATTATCCAGAAAACAGGCTATCCAAATAGTGTTGTGGCATAAAAGTAGCTTTATGGCAACCTATAGACCCCACATAGCAATTTATGAGTATCAAGGGAAAAGATGGGTAAAAAATGGAAGGATATGTCAATCACAAAGTCATGAAATGGGCAACAAGCCTTCAGAATAACAATCCTGTGATTAAAGATAAGATAGGCAAGTTTCTTCTCTAGATCAGTGACACTACACTGAGGACTGATCATTGGTAAACCAGATTTGGAATAAACAGAAATACAAAGGTTATAGAAAGCCCAAAGACCATTTCTGCCCTACACTGTTATAGTGCTATTATTCCACTTTCAACATGCTGTGGAATTCTGGGCTTTTTTTCATAGTTTGCTGAGGCCAAAGAGCTCTCTGGCTGAGAATTCTAAGTGCCTCTCTCTAAACTGCAAACCTCAGGATTCCATAGGATGTTGAAAGAGAAATAATAACACTATAACAATGTAGTGCAGAAATGGTCAAAGCCCCTGTAACTCAACGTACAAAACTGAATATAATATAAAAATATAATTCTTCACTAAATTTTCTTCTCATGGGAAAAAAAATTAATTGTAGCAATTTTCTTCCCATTATGCACTTTTCAAAGTCTGTTTGCAATTTGGGACTAATTCTATGCAAAATCCACATGAGATTGTTTTGCACAGAAAACAGCATTTTCTGGGTTTGTTTTTCTTTTTTGTGGGGGGGAAAGCATGCAAAGTTTGCATAAAGTAAGAATGGAACTGAGAATGGAACTTGTCCGTCCAGGATTATTCTCCTTTGTAGGATTTCTCAGCACTCAAAAAAAAAAAAAATTTTTTTTTTTGACAATTTTTGGAATACTGCATTTTCAAATATTCTTTCCACCCCTAATATAAAATCAACATTTTCAACAAAGAGAATTATATTCCAATTCACCAGTGAATGCTCTCAAGCATTCTATGCTTCAGGAGTGGCAACTATGTTCAAGTGTATTCTCTTTTTCTCATCTCTTTCCCTTTCTCTACTTATTTTGCTAGAGCTTGATCCAGTTTTAAACGTTGATCCCCTGCCACATACACATTCAGAAAAGGCTGTTTGACCTTCTCAACTCTGTCTGTACTTTCTCTGAAATGCATTTGGAAGTGGGGTGTATAATTTTTCTCCTTTTCCAGAGTTCTACTAACCATTTTTCTTTTCAACATCATTATTCCCTGGTGACCAACCAGTCCTCCCTCATTCAGTTTGCTCCTCAGCCCTCCTGTGTGGTTCAGACTTGATTTTTAATGCTTTTGCATACTTCTCTCAACTTTTCTTTTATTCAGCACAGGGTCACACATCATCTCTGCATGATTACAGTTAGTGGTAGGTAGGTGGAATTATGTATACCTAGCCTAGATTTTTTTTTTTAATGAAAGCAAGTAAGCTGGGTGCTGATTTCATAAGATCTCATTATATTGAACTATCTGTATAACATCGATTTATTACATATGTGTATTACAGTCTGTTTCAGTGTTATAATATTGCAAACTGAATTCACTTGACTTAGAGTCTTATAGCTTCTTCAGACACTAAATTTGTTGGGAGGTGTTGGAGCTTGTGGCATTTGCCACTGTAGTTCTAGTGGGTTTTTAAAAAAAAAATACACAAGCAATGTTTCTGTTGTCCATGATAATTTCAGGCAACTCCAAGCAATAGCTGCAACATTTTATTCCCATCCTTGATTGGGTTTTGTTCTAGTTCTGAGTTGTAGAAGAATAACAGGAAAAAAAATCCATTGTCTTTTCTCTTAATTCTGAAAAAAGAGTTGCAGTGATTTAGTGTATTAGTGCATCATTGAAATGACACTTTTATGCTATAACACTATGAGTCTAATGTTACTGCAGGTTAGGCCTCCTTAGAGATAGCATAAAGATATCATTTTGATATCAATAATTTGACTCTCTTCCACCATCCCTCTCCATGTGTTTGAGAGGCCCCCGGACAAGCACAGAACTACGCTCGGCCACTAAACGCTGCAATATCCCAAAACAATACAGGCAGGCCAGAAATAGCCGGATCACCACTTTACGAGATCTCTCTGCAAACACCCTAATTATGTATGCATTCTGTTTACAAAGAACTCCCTGCCCTGAGCAGGCAACTTAGCAAGCTGAATACTCAACCACCAAGCATTGAGAATTTGCATACTGTCTACCTCTTTGTCAATTCGGACCTAACTCAGTCATGCTAAATTCTGACCTTACCAAAGCTTTGTCTCGCATTGTTTTCCCCAAGTACAGGATAGCCTGCAGTTACATTTCTCCCTATATAAACCCCTGATTCCAAGACCATCCTTGGACCGCTTGGATCACTTCGGACTTCCATCCAGCCTTGCTGCCGATTTGTTTGGCGAGCCGTCCCCTCAGTCCCCCATACTGAGACTCCATACCAACGAACTCAATCTTCAGAATATCCAGGCTTCAGGACAGGTGTCGTATCACCCAATTCAACAATCCTTCTCAAAAATCCCTCTATACCACTCCAACCTTTATTTTCTATAGTTACTTGTGTGAGTGTGTTGCATACACTGTGTATCTGTATTTAATAAAGATCTCAATTATTCTTAAACTTGGTGTGCTCCTTGGCTTGGCCTGACCCCGTAGACATTGGGTAAAAGATTCCGCTGCGTTGCCCTGACTCTCACATTGCTAACTTGTGCTCTAACTAATTTCCCCAAACTTAGTTAATTGAGAGCGCATATAGGTGTCCCTCCCGGGAATCCCCAGTAAACAGGGTAACACTAAGGGGAAAAAAAGCAAGAGAGGAAATAGAGAGCTGGACGATAAGACCATCTCAGCAAACCATGCCCTGAGGGTTTTTTTTAAGTTGCCGACAAAATCACAAAACCGGGAGCCTCCCCCCCTCAAAAAAAAACCCAGAATGGAACTTGTGATATGTAGGTGACAACAGTTGACAAGTCCCAAGGGTGTATATTCACATCTCTTTAATCCATCCTAAAAGAGCATAAGTTAGGTGTTCAAACATCACTTGGACACCAGCTAAAAATTTCATAGTCCTGGACTGCAAGACAGTTCTGGCCTAGGATTGTGAGAAAATTCTAGCAAATGTATGCTTAAGTCACGAAACTTCGACCCCTCAATCTCATTCCAGCTAACATCCCCATACCACTTCACGGGAAAATATGCCAGTTATGCTTTGTCAGTTCTTCAATAATAAACTGAAACTAAATTCTACCCCATTGTTTCCCACCAAATTGTTCCCGGCATGAGGAAGAACATAACATACTTGTCTGACATATAAGTATTTAAGATGAGTGATGAGAAGCTTCTTACAAAGAAGAGGTGACAACCATACTTTAGCAACAGAATAGTTTAATATAGTGGTTCTTAACCTTTTCTTTACCTGAGACTTCCTTTAAATATCTTTTGTTGCCACAGATCCCCCCCCCAAAAAAACTTAACTCAAGATTAAAACCCTGCGGTGCACCAAATATTTATTTAAAGTTGCTCATCAAGGGTTTTCAAATTGCGAGAAAAGGGGAAAATAAGGAAATGTTCACACTCCTATTATATTTGTATTGGAATGATTCCATACAAATTTAAAATAACAACAACAATACCTGAACACTGAAACATGGTCTTATATTACCTGTTCATTTTAAGTAAATAATTAATGAGAAGGCTGGTGTTGCATTTCACTTACAAGCTTTGGCCTGAACAACTGATACAGACTGCTATTCCCATTAAGAATACTATACCATCTGTTAGGTTAAACCTTCCTTCAGAGGTGCTAAAGGACAAAGGAAGACTTTTTCCCTGCTTCTTTTTGCCAGTTTACCACTGGGGTAGATTGAACAACAACACTCAGGCTCAGCTTCCAGCCAACATTGCCTTGGCTCCTTTCACATGACCCCTCTGCTGTTGCTCAGCTGCTCAGCCCACCACCTCTCCACAGCAGAGTGGCTACATGACAGGAGACAAGGCAAAAGTGGCTGTCAGGCTGGCTGGGTCTGTGCACTGCTGTTCAATCTGTTGCAGCCACAAACTGGTGGGAAGAAGCAGGAGAAAAGTCTTTCCTTCCACTCCAGTGCCTCTGAGGCTGCAGTAAATTGAAGGGCAACACACAGACCTAGCTGGCAATCCAGCCAGCACTTACCCTTCTCTCTCTCCCATTCCCCTCCATTCTAGAGCAGAGCAGTACAATTTACATTAGAAACACTCCAACACTACCTTTTGTTTTGTCTTTTTATCAGGAGTGGAGGAGACCTAGATGAGAGAAGGAAGGAGAAGAAAAGGAAAAAATCTGGGTGTTGGAGGCAGAAAGAAGGGTTGCAGCAACCCTTCCATAAAAAGATTCCAAATGCAACTCATTGTTTCCAGGCATAAGCTACATGTGCTTTTGTTTGAATTGAGTGGCAGCTTATTTTGCTAATGGTGATCCGTCACTCCCACTTCCAGTTTCTTGCTAGTTAACTTTTGAAAAGCATTTGGTACTGCTTTTCTCATTTGGTACTGCTCCTCCATGCTAGACTTTTCCAGAGTTGGTTCCTATACTGCATTGAGGATCCAACTCTCCTTCAGGCAGAAGGTGGATTGAGCAGCTGAGCAACAGCACCCCCTGGCAAGAAACTGGAAGTTGGAGTGATGAATCACAGGTTCAGAATTGCTGGTTTAATATAAACAGATTCAAATCCAGACCTCTAGGTAAGCCATTAAATTAAAGTTCTGTGGTTACTAGGAAGAGTCAGTGAAGCTACTAGAGGCAAGAATGTTTCCTTCAGAAAATGGCAGTCTTGTCCAAATGTGGAGAAAAAGTTTGAGACATGAACTTGTATAGATCATGCACTGGCAAAAGAAATGTCAGCAGATGAGAAGAGTTGTGGAAAAAGAAAGGTTTTTAGGGACATATTTCAGAAAACAGGTTTAAAACTTCAGAATTCCTTAAGTCATCAGAAGCAAAAAATAATCTAAGAAGACTGTTGGACTTTTGGATGACAAAGAACCTGTGCTAAAGAAAAATAAGCAGTTTAGAGACAAGTTGAATGAATTCTTTAAGTCTGTACTGCACACTCTATAGGGCAAACATCTGAATCAGCAATGTTTTTTTTTCTCCAGGAAACCAGCAAATGTGTACCAGATTTATGGTGGGGGGAACAAAATGGTTGGCAGATGCAGAAAATTATAGGCTAGTTATAATAACATGTACTCTGGATTGGTAGATAGCACTATTAAAGAAAAAACAAAAAACACCGGGCATGTTCTAGCAGCCCTAAGCTAGTATAGCCAATATTACTAATATTATTTATTATTTATTTGATTTATACCCTACCTTTCTCCCAAAATGGGACTTAAAGCAGCTTACACTATAACTTGAAACAAAATAGTTAAAATAATATGTGGTACTAATATTTTTAAAAAGTAGTGGCGAGGACTTCTCGGAACTGCACTCCACCAGCATCTGGAGGACTTCATGGTTCCCACATATGATAAAGAAAGATAAGATGTACTGAAGGAGAATATGGCTTCTATACAGGAAAGTTTGACCACACTACCTTTTTACAGGACCTGTGGAATGTCAACAGGTGTGGATGGGAATAATATGAAAGACTTGGAATATGCAACATCATTCTCCCAAGGGCCAAATTCAATTTCAGACAAGTTTTCTGCAGATGGAGTGATGGGTAAAACCAAAGCCAAAAAGGTAGAACAAAAGTTTTTCACTTAAAACTCTTTCTGGAAATAAATCTCATCAGATGGAATGGTGAAAAAAAATAAGCACAAAAACTGGGAAAAAATCATGTGATGGTTTTATGAAAAGGGGGAAAACTCTGGGGGCCAGCCTGGAACCTCAGGAGGGCCAAATTTATTTGGAAATCATACAGAAATCATTTCTATCTGGATATCATGTGTCTTTCTTCTTTGTGTGAGTCTACATAAATTGATTCTTAAGTTCATTCTGTCTTGTTTCAATATGCATTTGTCATCAAAACAAACAAACAAGCATCTTTTGAATACATTTACACCTATTTTCTTTCATGGGTTTTATCCTGCAATAGCTACTTTGGCATGCCTTTCTTCATGTTTAATTGAGCCAAGAGGTGGACCGCAAAACCTAGACTTAATTAAAAGCTTTCTGATTCATGCATTCATCTGTGAAGTTGCTTAAAAATTCAGTCTGATTATGACAACTGGCAAGGGGACTATAGGAGTTGTAGTTCAAAAATTAACATTTCTGAGCCTTGTCCATAACGTAGTTCCTGATCTTGTACTCTGCCCACTCTTAGGAGGCTGTAAGTGTGTATTCTTGCTTTCCTACACTTGCTCGTGCCTCTCCAGCAACACCCAACATTTTGCTTAAAAATAATAAAGCAAGTTTGAAATGGTGAATCTTATCAACAAGATGTGACAGCCATAATGGCTTTTTGCTTTTCAAAGGTTAACGAGACTATGTTTTCACTCCCTTTGCTGTCTGTGCTTTTCATGAGTTATGCAAGCAACATCTGAAACAAGCAACATCTAAAATGCCCTTTACATGTAAAAGTTCAGAAGGATCTGAAGAAAATGGCATTTGCTATGCTATAGAAGATATACAATGAAAAAGCATTTTTAAGTAGGCAGGAAAAGGTATTGGATAAAATACATTTCTGTTTTGGATCAGAAAAAGATATCTCACCATAAATAGTGATGCTTCAAAATGAGAGATATTTAGTAGGGTTATTATATGATTGATTCCCACCAATGGCACTATCTTTCTGTGGTGGTGGGATTGCATGCTCCTGTGAGACAAGAGGCTATGATGACAGTAGCAGTGCTGCTGCTGGTAGGGTCTCCCATGTCAAGCAAGCTTTTGCTGAGATACCTGACTAAATGAGCCAAACAACTGCTGGGCAGCAACAATAGTAGGAAGTGCCACTGGTGGAAGATCTCTTGGAGACAACAGCAGTGGCACCATAGCTAACACTTGTAAGTGCTGTACAGAAAGACGCATGGTAAACACCCTTGGAATGTCTTTTACCAAAAACTTGGTGATAATAAGTCCAAAATGAAACAAGAGATAGTGTCAGAGTATGAAAAACCCAGGTCAGATGGCAATCAACAGGCTACTGTGGCCAAGCAGAGGACAGCTATGAGTAGTGCTGTGGCTAATGATGCAGCAAGATGCAAGCAGAAAGGATGATCAGCTTTTGACATACTCAGAGGTGAAAGGAAAGTCTGAAGCTGCACAATACATGCTATAGGAACATGAAACATAAGAAGTATCAATCAGAGGAAGCC
Organism: Ctenosaura bakeri; assembly: GCA_948474755.1. Taxonomy (NCBI): domain Eukaryota; kingdom Metazoa; phylum Chordata; class Lepidosauria; order Squamata; family Iguanidae; genus Ctenosaura; species Ctenosaura bakeri. The sequence goes on from CAOLHI010000939.1 coordinate 188,699, forward strand.
ACACAAAGTAAAACAAGAAATGAAATGGATAAATATTGCAATACTTGGGATGAATGAGCTATAGTAGACAGGGATAGAACATTTTGAGTTAGATAACTACACAGTGTTTTCCTCAAGAAATGACAATCTAAGAAGAAACGAGATGGCAATAATAGTTGAGAAGAGATACAGCAAAAGAAGTCAAAGCTTACAATGAAAAGTCTGGCTGAATCACATCAGTAAGGCATCAGGGAAAATCTATCAATACAACTATAATCCAAGTTTATGCTCCAACTATAAAGGCAAAAGAAGAAGAAGAAATTGAAAGATTTTATGATGGAGTCCAGGAGGAAATTGATCACTTCATCATAGTTGAATGGAATACAAAAATAGGAAACAGAGCAGAATCAGAGACAGTTTATTCATTGCAAATACATTCTTCAAGCAACCAAAGAAGAGACTTTATACACAGACATCAAATAAACTATAAAAATCAAATAGACTACACAACTGGAAGCAGGAGATGGAGAAACTCCATCTTCTCTGTAAAAACAAGACCAGGAGCAAACTGTGGCACAGACCATGAATGCTGATATAAAAAATTAGAGTGAAGCTAAAGAAGAACCATCATACTAAACCATCATACTAAAATACAATGTGGAAAACATCCCCACTGAATTTAAAGATAATGTAAAAGAAAAAGATTGGCACTAATAAGCCTAATTGACTAGGAACCAGAAGAACTTTGGGCTGAAACCAGGGACATTGTCAGGGAAGAATACAAAAAGACACTGCCTATAGCCAAAAAGAAAGAGAAGCTTCAGTGGGTGACAGAGGAAACCCTTCAAGCAGTTAAGGACAGATAGAAGCAAAAGTAAAAGGAGACAGAAATAGTCAGAACCCTGAAAGCAACTGTTCACCAATTTGTGCACAGGAACTGTTTATCTATTTATTCATCAACTTGTGCATGAGAACTACTATAATATTCAATGCAGAGAAATAGAAAAGGACAACAAAAAAGGAAGAACAAGAGCCATTTTCTACAAGATCTGAGAAATCAAAGGGAAATTTAAACCAAAAGTGTGGATGGTCTAAAACCAGTAGGGGAACACATTACGTGACCAAGTAGAAATTTAAAAAAAGATTGAAATGACACACTGAAGAACTATATAAAATACATGAAAGGATGACAGATTCATTCAAGGAAAAACCATTTGAAGATGAACCTACAATTTTAGAAAGTGAAATGGAAGCTGCCCTCAGGGCACTTGGGAGAAACAGATTAACAGGAACTGATGGCATATCAACAGAGCTGCTTCAAGATACAGAGACAGAATCTACTCTAGTTCTAACTAAAATCTGTCAACAAATATGGAAAACAGAACAATGGACCACATATTGGAAATGTTCCATAAAAATACCAGTCCTCAACAAAGGGGACACCAAGGATTGCAGTAATCACAGAACCACTGCATTAATTTCCCATGCAACCAAAGTGATGCTCAAAATTCTACAGCAAGGACTTTCATAATATATGTAGCAAAAAATGCCTGATGCCTACACTGGGTTCAGGAAAAAAAAAAGGATATGAAGGATCATATTGCAAACAATGTTGGACAATGGAATGCACAAAAGCATTTCAGAACAAAATCAACCTGTGTTTTATACATTATAGAAAAACCTTTGATTGTGTAGATCATGAAAAGGTATGGATTGCTATTACACAAATGGGTGTACCATTACATTTGACTGCCCTGTTGTGTAACTTGTACTTAGGACAAGGGGCTACTGGAAGCAATAGCAATAGCATATGTATTTCTATACAGCTTATCAGTTAAGTGCTCTCTAAGAGGTTTAGAATGTGTTACCTAATTGTCCCCAACAAGCTGGGTACTTATTTTACTGACCTATGGAAGAACGGAAGACTGAGCCAACCTGGAGCCTGGCAGGAAGAAACTTACAACCTTGTGGCTGCAGTACCATCAGTTACCCACTTTGCTGCCAGGGCTCTTGGGACAGACAGAATAATGAAAAACAGAATGGTTTCCAGTTGGCAAGGTGTTCAGGCAAAGCTGCATTTTATTACCTCATTTGTTTAACTTGTATATAGACCATATCATACGTAAAGCAGGAGGAAGGAGGCAGGAAAATTTAAGATATTCAGATGACACCATACCACTAGGAGAAAATAGCAAAGGCCTGGAACAATTACTGAAGAAAGTCAAGGAAGAAGGTGCAAAGTTGGATTTACAGCTGAATACTGAGAAAACAAAAAAAAAATAATGATCACATGTGATTTACATCATATTAAAGTGGACAAAGATGACATTGAAATAGTTCAAGATTTTCCATATCCCAGTTCAGTCATCATCAGAATGGAGACTGCGGTTGAGAAATCAGAAAAAGGCTAGGACTTGGAAAGGTAGCTATGACCAAACTAGATGAAATCTGGAAGGATCAAGACAGATAATTAAATACTAAAGTCAGGATTGTCCATTGCACTATATTTCCAATTTCTATATATAGTTGTAAAAGCTGGACAGTGAAGAAAGGTGATAGGAAGAATACCAACTCATTTGAAATGTCGTGCTGTAGAAAAGTCCTATGGATACTCTGGACTGCTAAAAAACCAAATGAATGGGTCCTGAAGTAAATCAAGGCTGAACTCTGCCTGGAGGCCTAGATGATTAAACTAAGGCTGTTGTACTTTGGCCATATCATGTGAAAACATGACTCACTAGAAGAGACAATATTGCTTGGTAAGGTAGAAGGCAGTAGGAAAAGAGGAAAACCATATTACAGGTGGATAGACTCAATCAAGGAATACACAACCCTGAATGTGCAAGACCTAAGCAGGGTGGTTGATGATACAATAGTTTGGTGGCCTCTTACCCATGGGGTAACTGTAAGTCCAAGTCCACGTGACATAGTTAACAACAACAGGACTAAGAGTAGAAACTAGAAGAACTGGAAAGCAATGCTCGCACATCATAGTCATAAAACCTACAGGGATAAGTATTGTCAGTGAAATCAAAATTCACAAACTTATGTTGGCCTGTCTCTCTCAGAATCTTTCCAATCTAGGGTGACCAATGTAGATTTGATCCCATTGTTAGGCTTGAAATGTGGTGCTCTGTAATTGTCTATAGAATTGATGTGTATTAACAATTAACTGTGATATTAATTGGCATTTAGACACTCAGAGCTCTTCAAACAACCTTGCTTCAGAATTGTTTAGAGCATGTCAGTGATCAGTATGTACAAGCGAAGGACACTGCTATTGTAAAAGATGTCTTTGGGAATGACCCAGGATGTTGCCTTGAACACACAGACTTAGGAATGTTAAAGGTCAGATAGAATGTAACAAATGTACAAGCTGTGACTCTGTTAATGTTGATGCATGAATCTTTTCTTTTCTGTAAGCATTTTTTTAATATAAACATACAAATGGTATAAAAAAGGAAGCGTGAAAGAATAAATCATCTTTCCTTCCTTTCTTGGATGGATCCTTTGGCCAAAGTTACTGTGTAGGTATGTTTCCTTTTACTCTTTACTTTTATATTTACTCTTCCTACCTTCTGTTTGGGGTTCAAGTCAGATCCATTTCCACCTGGGGATATGGTGAAGGTGTAGTTTGTTTATCTACCCTAACACCATTGCCGGACCCATAACCAAAATAAAATGGATCTAAGTCATCAGTTCAAAGGTTTCTGCACTAGCAAGTCATCAGACTCCTTGTTTCGGAGTCCTCTCCGAATTTCCTCTCATGAGGTTATGGGTGAAGGAGAGGTTTCATGCCTTATAGGCTTACTATTTTTACTTTCAGATATATGCATGGATACTATTGTACATGAGGATCTCTTTGGTAAAACATGCCAGCTACTTTCCGAGCAATGGTCATAGTCTTCTACTGAAACAGATACAACAAAGTTTCTTGAGACAGCTTTAAAATCTAGCAAGTTTATTTATAGACACAATCAAGGAAACCACAGATCTGAGTCTGCAAGACCTGAACAAGGTTGATGATGATAGGGTGACTTGGAGATCTCTCATTGATAGGGTTGCCATAAGTTGATGTTGACTTGACAACAGTTAACAACAAAAACATCAAATGTTTACATTGTTTTGTTCAGTGATTTGTCTAGAAGGTGATTGATTACGGAGACAAACATAATAGTTTCTCTTGATTAAATAATCCAGACTACACAAAATCAAATTATGGTGCAGATTTTTGGACAGTTTTCTTAAATGCATTGCCCTAATACAGATATGCAGTGAAATTGTTCACTGTGTGTCATCTACATTAAATATATTGAAAAGCCTAAGTGAAATCCTGTTACAAGTGTCATTTAAAGCAGTTGTTGAGTAATTCTAACAGCTGTTGATTTCAGCCTCATTTTTTATTGATTAAGATGCTGAGGAATGTCTGTAATAAACTTTAAGACTATCAGCTAGTACAGAATTCAACATTTGAGGCTTGCATTGCATATGTTTTGTTGCATGGGATCCTCATCATTGCACAGGTTTATACACAAATAAAAATAAGTACTCAGAAACTTATGAATCATCTGGTTACCTTTCAGTCTGTTGACCTGAACACAGAAACTGGGAGCAGGTTTTCTAATGAGCAGTCTGGTAGGATCTTCTCTACACTCTTTTCTTTATACATCTGTGAGTAAAAGAATTATAGATTTCTCTTTTTAAAAAAGTTGAGGATGAACAATCCAGGACAAAGATCATAGGATCCCATCTAGTCATGTAGTGAATTCAATTGTATTTATTATAGGACTGTAGCTAACACACATAGTAAGTTAGGAATAATACTCTACTCATGCATGGTCCATGAGTTATTCATATTAAACTACAGTTTTGACATCCTCTAAATGCCAGCTGTTCTCCTTTCAAATCAAACAGTGCTCCACAACCAACAAACTGAGATGTGTAGTCTCCAAAGTAGTCATGTTATTTGGGATATGCGTCTAAAATGGAAAATGCCACTAATTGTTTGTCTCCTCCTTGTAGTCAAGTTCTGATAATAATAAAAAATCCAATACTAAGCATTTGCTCCCTTTTCATGATACCCAAAAATCCCCCCCTGCCTAATGCTAGAACCAGACCTGAATTACTGGACTGTTGTAACAGACAGCTTAATGAAGTGGCCAACCAAACAGCAATGATCCTACTGAATTCAGTAGGCTATGGGCATGGACAGAAAGCATTTCTATGATTTACAATTATGTGGCCACTTGTAACATAGAGGCTTTTTGCACGTTACCTGTTTGTGCAACTGGGGAGGGCATCTCATGCGAAAAGCCTCATCCGGAACGCTGCCGCTTCCCCGCTCCTTCGTCCCACAGGTCGCTTCCTGGTAGCGTGACCGTTGCGCTAGCGCCCCGCCCCTTCCTTCCGCAGTGCAGTGTGGGAGCTGTAGGCTGTGCTGGGGGAGGAAGCATGATCGGCCCAGCTCGTTCGACGCACCACACACAGGTAAGTGCATGAGGGCCCCGGGAGCATTGCATGACCACGCAGTATTTTTGGCTTAGAGCCAAAAATAAGAAAATGCATGTGCGTCCTGATTTAGGCTTGTGAGTGTCGCGTGAATGGGAGTGCGTCGTACGGACCGATGCTCCCATTTATGCGGCGCTCAAGGGGCCCTTGCTCTACAGAAACTGCGTGCGAAAAGGGCCATAGTTACGGATCCAAATCCATTCTTTTGCTGCATTCATCTGTATGCATATTACATGCTGATCATTTGCCCTGGTAATTGTAACTAGCAAAGTATAAATAATTTAGCAAAGCAATTAAAGTAATCTATTGCTGCTGAACGTGGTTGATAATTCATAAAAATGATGTTTCATATTAATATACAGTTTTGGTTTGGTTCATATGCTGTGAATTAAGAAATGAAGAATTCTATCTTTCTTTTACTAAGCTTTGAGAGACTTCTGTGTAGCTCATAATATTAATTATACTTTTTTCAGATGCCAGCACAATAAATGGTGATAAATCCAAGTGCTTCCTCACCGAGTATTTTAGGTAAAATAGCTATGCTTTTTTTCTAGCCACCTCTAGGTACCTCCCATAGTGTGGTTCTTCTACCTTTTCCCATCTGTTTTAGGCTTCAGAAAATTCTTACCTTGTATAGAGCTATGAGATCTTTTACTCAAGAGCAATCACTTGTGACCAATCAAGGAGAATAAGGCCAAGATCATATATTGTTTCAACATAGTATAAATATCCACCAGTAGAGTTATGTCATGCCATGATGAACCAATGCTGATACCGAATAGCACCGTAGCACAGCATATCAGAAACAATGACTGTGCATAGGTGTTACCTCATTGTACAATGTGCAATAAACAGAGGGAGTACGCATTGCACACTGGAACACTACGCTAGGTATATTATGGTGCATCTGCAATGTTCTACATGTGGAACTCTGCTCCTGCCAACATCAGTGAGATACATCCATTCCATATTGTCCAAAACGTCACTCTGCATGCATAATGCAATTTATGTCTGCGTATATTAGAAAACCCTGTGATAGGGTCACCTTAGGGTTGCCATAAGTTGGAAATGACTTGAAGGCACACATCAACAACAACAACAATAAGAACAACAATATTGTTTACAAGATTCTGTCCTAGGACTCCAGTTAAAGTAAATGAAATGCAATTTATTATAACACTGATAGGGATTAAAGAGATGTACACTAAAGCAGTGACATACATGTAAATCAATTCAATGAAATCCTATACAGTCAGAATCAAGCCTACTTTGGTCTTAAATTGTGCATAATTCATTCGTTTCCCATCAAACATAATGGAGAGATGGGTGTAAAACCCTCTCCAATAGAACAGAAGTTGAAAGGAATTTGTAAAAGCACCAAAGGTTAAGACTTTATCTGTCCACAAAAGAAAGGGAGGAGGAAGCTGAAAAACAGACTAACAAAGCTGTGGAGGCTGGTTGTTTTATTTATTTAGTTATTCATTAAAATATTTATATCCCACCCCATATCTGAAGATCTCAGATATAAGAATAATGCTGTCAGAAAATAATGAAGTTGAGGAGAAAAGAGACTTAGCGGAACTCTGGCAAAGGAGAGGAATCATGAGGAACCTCTCCCAAACCTGACCCAGAAAAGGTACAAAAAAAAAGAAAAAAAAAGAAGGGAGAGCCTAAAGCCATTTCTGCACTACACTGTCAGTGTTATTATTCCACTTTCAACATCTTATGGAATCCTGGGTTTTGCAATTTAGGGAGGGGTATTTAGAATTCACAGCCAGAGAGCTCTTTGGCCTCAGAAAACTACAAACCCCAGTATTCCACAGGATGTTGAAAGTGAAATAATAGCACTATAACAATGAATGTGGTGTGTGTATGTGTGTTAGGAAAGGGTGGTTCTGAGGCTGAAGCAGTCTTTAGCAAAGTGGACAGAGGATGGAAGGGGAGAGAAATGAAGCTTCACAATGATTGCCAATCTTAAAGTGTAGGTATGTTATTTTTAGGATGTTTGAAATCTTAAAGAAAGCCCAGTGCAGTGCCCACCCATGAAATATACTACCATCTGCAGAATAGTTATTTTTATGCTAAATAAAAAAAGTTTCTTCCATCTTCTACATGATATCTCTTCAGATAGTTAAAAATGGCTAAGATGTCACCTTCTCCTAGTTGAACTACCTATTTCCCTAAGTTTTTTTCTCATAAGGCTTGGTTTCCAGACCTTTGATCATTTTGGTCACCCTTCTTTGGATGCATTCCAGCTTGTCAACATCCTTCTTCAGGTGTAGTGCCCAAAAATAGATACAGTATTCCAGGTGAAATCTGACCAAAGCAGAATAGAGTAGCACCAATATTTTCCTCAGTCTGGCCACTGTGCTCCCATTGATGCAGCCTAGAATTGCATTGGCTTTTTCGGCTAACTCGTCACATTGGATCTGCAGTTTTAAAATTAATTTTTACTTCATTTATATTTGCAAGGTATATTTGCCATATTTGTCACACAGATATTTCTAATATGGTGTCCTGAATTGGCTGTATTTCACATTTTCTAAGAGCCACTTTGTGAGACCTATGTCTTCAAATTTAGCCTACAAATAGATGCATGAGTAGGGAATTGTACATAAATCCATTAAAATACATTAGACTGAAGTCTCCAACTCCCCCTTTTTTTCAGAAAAAAAAAGCCTGTGGGTAAACCAGTGCTGATAATAAATTTCATTGGAGTCAAGAGTCTGAACAAAAGTAGCTTTTTTTTCACCATCTCCTGAGACTTCTGGGGAGAAAACATGCAGTTCACCTCAAGCATTTGCACATTTCCAAGACTATCAGAAAATAAAATGTGCATAAAGTGACATGCCTATTTACAATGTGAATGACTAAAACATACATAATTTTAAAATATGTGGAAACATATTTTAGATCATTGGGGAAAGATGCATAAATTAAACAACTTGTCCTAATAACATGCATCAATTGTGGAAATTGTGTGTACATTTTAGTGCAGGGAGAAATCATAAAGTCTTGCAAACCGTGTTGGCTATCGCCTTCCATAGGAGTGCTGAAGTGAATCTCCTCTGAGTTGTAGTTTAAATTTTACAAGAGCTACCCAAAGTGTTCTACCTATTTTGGACATAGAACTCACCAGCTTGGATAGTGCCTTTAAAGCTAAAACATGAGCAGAATTCCCTCATGTACCCACTGGTATGGAAGCACTAGCTGTCACTGCTCACATGCCAATAAGAAATAAGAATGAGGATAAAATTCAGCTGGGATTCTGATAAACTCAACACAATCAAGACTGAGAAATATTCACAAGCCTTGGCTAAGCTTTTTCTGGCCACAGAACTTCCTCTGATTTTAAACAGGAACCTGTGTATTAAGAAAAGCTGCAGTTTTAATCACGCTTGCATGGCAGCAAGCCAAACTTAAAACAGTGGGGCTTACTTCTGCATAAATACGCATGTTAGACTGTAACACTGGGGAGAGAAGGAAACATCTGTAGCAGTAGTGCACCAATGGTGAAGCCTCCATCCTGCCCTTGAGGGAAATATTGACTGGGATCCTTCATGTATACGAAACTCCACATGCCTAATTCCACATTCTCCCACAACCAGCAGCTGTCAAGCTCTGAGCGGGGCCCCTGCTGCTGTCGTGTGTTAGTGAGGAAGGAGGGGAGAAGCTGTTAACAATATGGAGCAGTAGCTAATCTTAGCTTGGTTGGAGAGTGGAAGAAATGAGAGTGTACTCTCAAACAGACCAAAATCCAATATCCACAAAGCTGCAATACCTATATTGGGCTGACTTCAAAGCATAAAATACATCAATCAGGCTTTCAGAGCTTCACTGGCTTCATCATAAGGCAAAGATGTTAAAAATCATACAGGAGAAGAAAGGAGACAACGTACAGAAGAAAAAGAGTGATGATGTCAAATAAAGTACACTCATCTTTTCTTCCCAGAGGCCAGAGGGGTCAGATCTTCCATGTCTATTGCTTCTTTCCTCTCCCTTCCACTGACAAGAAGAAACAACAGCCCCTCTCAGGGCCTGATGCTGCCAGTTGGGGGAAGTTTTTGCACAGAGCACAATGGAAAGAGAATAATCGTCTACATCTTACCCAAAAATGGATCTATGTAAGCTGCACTTACATGCATGTAAGTCACTAAATGCGATGACAGCCAATCTTTACCTTTGGACAGTCTTGTAGATAGAACATGGCCTCAAACATAAGACTGTCCTCTAACAGCCCTTCAAACAGAGGGTTCGCCTCTGTAAAATATGGAGAATTTTTAAAATTCCAGCTCCAAGAATCCTTCAGCCAAAATGGCTATTGGTCATAGTCTCAAATAAGCTTACAAATCTATCCTAACAACATCTACATTGCTACGGGCTTTAAAATGCTACATTATTTTTGTGCAACAAAAATACTCATTTCAGTGCAACAAGATCAGTTTAATGAGGAAAGATTTTGCAACACAGAATACTGGATCATCCAAAACTCAAGGTGAGTCGCCATCCCAAAACATTCCCATACAACACTGTTATAGTGCTCTTATTCCATTTTCAACATTCTATGGGATCCTGGGCTTTGTGGTTTAGGGAGGGGCATTTAGAATTCTCAGCCTGAGAGCACTTTCACCTCAGTAAACTACAAAGCCCAGAATTCCACAGGATGGTGAAAGTGAAATAATAACACTGTAACAGTATAGTGCAGAAATGGCCACAGTCTGCCACTCAGATTGATTCTTTGCATTACTTGGTTTAAAGAAATCCAATTTATTACTCATAACCTAGTTTCCTAAACATCTTTTCAAGTCTATAATTCCTCTCAGAGGTTGTAAGTGCAGTAGAATTACAGACTAGTTTAGTTATCTTTTTTTTAAAAAAAAAGAAAGAAATTCAATCTTTCAAACATCTTTGAAGATCTGATTAACTTTCACTATGTTCTCATCTTGAAAGGTCATTCCTCATTGGTTTAATGTCATCTTTTCAATTTTCCAATTATTTTACAAAATGATGTTTCTTTTTTCTTTTAAGCATTTGTCTCCACTTCAGAGTATGAATAGAGAATATTAATTCTTAATATTCATTTATGCAAAAAATATATATTCTCTTACAGTGCAACAAGTCAGCAGCAATCCTCACTGAATTCAAAGGAATTTATTGGAATAAGATTGGTACTAAAATGAATCTTCAGGTGGACTGGGAATTGTGTGGCCTCCCAAATGTTATGGTCTTCCAGATGTTGCTGGACTGCAATTCTCAGCATTCCTCATCATGGGCATTACTGCCTAGGACTGCTGAGAGTCACAGGCCAACAACATCTGGAGAGTAGCACAACTCAATCCCAACCCTGATGTTGGGTGACAACAATGAAAGAATATCTAAGTGCATAAAAGAGAAAAAAATGAATTAGTAGTCACATCATACGAAATAATAAACAAGCATTTCTGCATTTTTATTGCTATGTCACAATCATTTAAAGAACAACAGATCTCTTTTATAACTAAGATTTTTATGCAACTTATCAGCCTGGTAGCCCTGTCTCTAACAAGCATTTGAAATTCAGTCGAAATATAGAGATACAGATGGGATGTGTAAAATTTCCCTGTTTTCAGCATTACTGGATGCTGAACATATATAAAAGGGAACACCTCCCCCATACTGAGAAACAATAGTGTAAGCCTTGGTTGTGCAAATCTCTATGTGAAAGTCAGATGAATTTAGATAAAATTATTTCAATGTATAACTACTACTATAACTACTAAATTCTTACCAACTCATTCACCTACCACTCACACTTATTCAAGAGAATCATTATTTTCTGCTGAACTAGCACATTTATCATATAACAAAAACTGATACACCGAGAATGTATGGGTGGGTAGGTGAGGGAGATGAGGTTTTAGGTAGGCTAATTTAGATAGATAATTTAGACTTGATTTTGCAGTTATTTATGAGGCTACTTCAAGCATGGTAGATTGACTAGAAGGATGAAATCAACCTTCTTAACTATCAAGTGGTTCATGGTGCTCACTGCCCTCCTCCCAGGTTCTTTCACTGTGGTCATTCCATTGTTACCCTGATCTCTGGGGGTCCCGGGAGGGGCGCCCAAGTAACCAAACAACAACAACAACAACAACAACAATGACTTGGGGAAAATCAGCTGGAGCACTCACTAAAGCTAGCGAGAGGCAGGGTAACTCAGCAGGATCTTGCAACCCAGCACCTACGGGATCAGGTCAGTCAAGCAGTCAGATGGTTTAAAGTAGCAAAAACGATGTTTTATTGAATACAGACAAACATTTAAGACACCACAATCACACAGCTAACTAAAAAATCGGAAATAGGAATTTTTAGAGGGAAATGGGTGATACGACGCCTGTCTCGTAGTCCTGTAGTTTGAGAGCGACGTTGGGGTGCAGAGGAAGAAGCTCAGCGCAGTTCACTGAGGGGAGCTCGCCAAACAAAGCAGCAGCAAGGCAGTCTGGAACTCGGGAGCAATCCCGGGTTGAGCGGGCTCAGTTACTGGAACTGAGGGGACGGCTTGCCAGGCAAAGCAGCAGCAAGGTGGGATGGAAGTCTGGAGCGATCCGAGGAAGGTCTCGGAATCAGGGGTTTTTATAGGGTGAATTGTGACTGCAGGCCATACCTTACTCAGTGAGAACAATGCGATTTAGGAGCGGGACAAAGCCTTGGAAAGATCAGAGTTTAGCATGATTGGCTTAGCGCCGAATCAACAATAGTGTAGCCAGTATGCAAAAGCCGAGCGCTTAGTACAGCTTTGTGAGGCTACGTGCTCGGGGCCGGGAGCCTTTGTTAGTATTGTGCATAAGCAATGAGGTGTTTGCCGGAGAGGTCCCTGAAGCGACGAACTGGCTGTGTCTGGCCTGCTTGGGTGGAGAATGGAATGTCTAGCAATTATCGGCCGCGCCTGTTTACATGCTTGCCCAGAGGCCTCACAAACACGTGGAGTGAGGTGGCAGAGGAAAGCCAAATAATTTGATATCAAAGCGATATCAAATGCTATCTCCAGGTAGGTCTGAACCTCAGTAACACCATCACATGCAGTCAGTTATACATTTGGCTGCTATTGGCCTTGGACAACCAGGAAGTAAAATGTTATGTACCATATTTCTCCTCAGATCAGTGTTTCTCAGAACTGTGTTCCAGAGAAGACTGGGATTTTGTTTTTGAAAGTATATGAGCATTACCTTAGTGGAATTAATAAAGGTGGGTGCATTTTTCTGAAGGATATCTTATTAGTACCAAGACTGATCTTCATTTTCTAGAGAAAAGCATTAATTATATTAAATAAGGGTGTGTTCTTAATCTAATGAGTTCAATAACGACGCTAAGTGCTTGCAAAATGTTGGTTTTCAGTCAGACCCCCCAGAATCCTCTAGCCTACATATGCAGGTGGACTTTGGGATCTGCAGGGCAAAAATGACTTTTCAAAGCTCTTGATGAGGCTCCAGAAAGCCTGGCCAGTAGACTATAGGAACTCTATATGGCTTCTAGAATTTGCTTCAGAATCTTTTACACCACACAAGAAGGAGGAGGTATCCATGGCAAACATGCAGACATTATTTAGGAGATGAAACGATACAGAAATGGATTCTGTCTTATGGTTAAATGTTTGAAAAACACTGATCACAAGCAAACAAGCAAGATAGATACACACAACATTTTTCTATCATGAGGTGATATTTAATGGGATCTCTATGGATCAGGATTGTAGAAAGGTCCACCTTATATCAAGTGTCTTTCCAGATTCACTTGAATTTCAGAAATTTGATACAGTATGAACATGTTGGCCTGTAGTGTTAGCACAAGAGACCTATTCTTTCATCAAAATATCTTACAAATCTTTGGGACTTCTGGTGGAGAAGACGCGGCGTTAGGTTGGGAACCTGCGGAGCTGCAGGGGACTGATGTCCCAGAGAGGTCGGATTCTCCGATAAAAGATCTAAGAAGGAGAAAATAAAGAACCCCTGGTAAGGGGATCTCAGGGGCGACTCGAGGGGGACCCGAGATCAGCTGCGGAGTGCTGGAGAGTGGAGAGGGAAGATCGGCACACAGAACGCACTGAACGGGATCGCAGAGCCGCCATTACCTTTCTGGGAAGCCTTTTTTTAAGGCTTGCTGCGAACCACCGTTAAAAATCTGTAGTTTGATAAACATCTGGACTTAATATAAATTTAACTCAACATCGGGGTAAGTGGATCCAACGTTATCTTTATGGTGGAGATCGTTTGAATAGTGGACTCTAACTTAACAGAAAGCGTGGTCGGGAGAAGAGACTCCCAGACACGTGGATTGTTGAATGTGACTCAAATGTCTTAAAGGTTTAAAAGGCTTAGAATCTACAAATACTGAAAGCAGTTTATATAGCTGGCTACAAGACGGGATTCAAATTGAACTGTGTTAAGAATCCTGATATAAAAGGAATTTGAAGTTTAAAGATTAAAGTTGTGGGGACACGTTGAGATAGTAAACAGATAAGCTGTTTAAAATGGAGGCTTGAAAAAGTACGGAGAAGCAGAGACACGGAGAAGCAGAGGGAGAAGTGGAAAGATAAGGAGATAGAGATTGAACGTTGTGGGAGAGTGAAGGACGGAAGGTGGTGAACGAAAGAGACGTGGAAAAGGGACTAAGAGAAGGACGAAGGATAGAAAGTGAGAGAGAGTGGACAAGGAACGGTAGAAGAGAGACTTAAGGACAATCCGCGGCAGATGAGAGAGACGAGTGGCGAGCCTGAAGCTGGGAGAGGAGAGAGAGCGGAGAGAGCAGCGGCAGGAGAGCGACAAAGCCTGATAGACGGGGGAAGTTTGGACGCTTGTTAAAAGACTTGGAGAGAGAGGCACTGGACGGTTAGCTAAAGAGTGGGGATGAAGAGCAAAGAGGAAAGAGGTGGAAGGTGAATTAAAAGCTTTATAGAGAAGAGCGGTCTGAGAACGTGAAATAAGAGACGGAGAGAATTTGAAAGTGGGTGGACGACTCAGACCGGAGGAGAGAGTTAGAGAAGCCAGAAAGAGCGACGATTAACAGACCAGTGGGGGAGAGATTGTAGCCGCGTCAGAATTAGAGGGAAGTAGAGTTTGGAAGACGAGAGCCAGGAGGCATTAAAAGAGGAGGTGTGTTGCCGGCAGAAGAGTTTTTGTGGAAAGAAAACAGATTAAAAAGATCAAAGAGGAGAGAGATATTGAAGGTTTAGAAGTGATGGTTGGGAGGTGTTAAAAAGGAAGATTGACAGATTGACAGAAGATAGAGTTTGGAAGACGAACTGAGATAGTGGCGATGGAGTAGTTGAGTGAGTACTGGTGGAGAGAGTAACAACGAAAGGCGGAACCCCCCCCCCGAAGGGATAAAGATAGTGGAAGAAGTCCTCCAGTACAGTCTCTCTTATAAGGAAATTACAAGGCAGTGGTCTATATTTATCTTTCAAGTGCGAGTACCTCTCTCATTTACGTGGGGCTTAATTTACCCAATTTTTTCTTAATCCAATTTTCAAGTCACGATTGACAAAATGATGGGAGCTGGAAAAAGAAAAGCTGCAGCTGGCGGTCAAACACAGATCCAAACCTTATTGCAGAGACGAGCTTCAATAGAACTTAAAATACCAACCACAGAGATGAAAACAACATTACCAGAAAATCAAGGAGCGAACCAAAGTGGAGGATCAGACATCATGGAAGAGATAAGAAGACTAACCTTGACTTTTAAAAATGAAATGAGGGACGTAAAGACAGAAATGAAACATATGAGAGCCGAGATAAGAGCAGATGTGAAAAAAGAAATGGATGTATTTAATAGCAAATTGGATAATATAACGACAGAACTAAAGTACGTAAATGAGAAAGTAAAAGAGATGGAAGGAAGAACAACAAGATTGGAGGAACAGGCAACGAAAACAGAAGGGAAGACAGAAGAATTAGCTAGAACAACACTATTAATGGATATAAAAAGTAGGAATAAATCAATTAAGATCAGAGGAATGAGAGAACAAGTGCAAGAAGATTTATATGAGAGCTTAATTAGACCACTGGCACAATACATTGATTGGTCCCCGGAGCAATTAGACCTGGAGATCGATAGGATCTTCAGGGTGAACTCGGCTATAGCGAAAAAAGAAGCATGCCACGGGATATCGTGATTTACTTCCTTCGGGAGAGAGTGAAGGACTTGTTCCTACAACAAAGTTACGCAAAGAAATTCGTGATAAACGGAGTAGAACTTAAGATTTTCAAAGATGTACATCCAACTATATTAAAAAGGCGAAGAGAATATAGTTTCATGACACAAGTTCTAAGAGAGCAAGGAATTTGATACACAGGGGAAAAGACAGAAGGGATCTCTTTCCTGTGGAAGCAGAGGAAGGTCGTGTTGAATACAACTCTGAAAGCAAAAGAATTTTGGAAGAAACATAAGGAGGAATTGAGTAATATAGAGAAGGAGACACAAGAACAAGAAGAAGAGTGTGTTAAAGACAATTTAAAGTCTACACAGGAAATACAGAAATCGAGGAGAAAGCAAAGAGAAAGGCGGGAGCAAGCTGATCTAAGGTAGGAGGAGGAAGCAGTTGGTGGACAAGAGACAGAGTCTGAAGAAGAAGGAAAAGAAGGAGGAGAAGGTGAATTGAATTCATCGATCCGGAAATAGAAGAAGAAGAAACAGAAGAAAGAGAAGGAACTGAATAGTGGACAAAAACTTTTAGGTGGGAATGAATTTAAAAATTTTGACATGGAATGTTCGGGGAATAAATTCCCCATATAAAAGAAAATGTGTATTCCATAAGTTAGAAAAATTAAAAGTGGATATAGCGGCGATACAAGAAACCCATATTAAAAGTAAAGATCTAAAATATCTTAAAAACCCAAAACTAGGACAGTCATTCTCCTCCTCCATAGATAAAAAGAAAAAAGGGGTGACCATATATGTAAATAATAAATTAGAAGCCAAACAGGTGTTTAGTGATGAATCAGGACATTGTATAATTGTTGAGGTAAATATAATTAATTTGAAATTGATGATAATTGGAATTTACGGGCCCTTAGAAAATAAAAGTAAATTTTACTCAAGATTGTTAGAAAAATTGATAGAATTAGAGATATATAATTACAAGACGATTATGCTGGGAGACTGGAATGGAGTATTAAATCCACTCTTAGATAGATCAAAAATTAAAAGTAAGCATGATGTTAGCAAGAAAAATCAAGGGAAACTCCCTAAAAGTTTTTTCAATTTATTGGATCAATTAATATTAGTGGAGGCCTGGAGACAGGTAAATGGGGAAAAAGAAGAATATACTTACTATTCAGAACAATTCAAGTCCTGGTCTAGATTAGATATGGTTTTTCTCTCAACAGAATTAGTTAAAAATATAAGAAAATTGGAAATATTACCCAGAATGATTTCTGATCATTGCCCAGTTTTAATAACAATTAATCAGGGGAGTAGGAAATATAATTGACGATTGAACGATAGCATTTTGAGAAATGAAACAGTGGTAGGAAAAGCAAGAGAAGAGTTAAAAAATTTCCTTGAAAATAATATGAATAAGGGCCAATCAGAACAAATTGTATGGGAAACAAGTAAGGTAGTAATGCGGGGCTTTTTTATAAATCAGCAAGCATGGATGGTTAAATGTAAGAAAGTGAAAGAAGCAAAGATACAGGAGATGTTACGTGATAAAGAAAACGAATTAAAAAAAGACCCACAGAATCATAAAACTTTAGAAGAATTACAGATATTAAAAAAGCAACTAACATTAATAATGACCAGTGAAATAGAAGAAAAAATGAAATACGCTAAACAAAGACAATTTGAACATGCTAATAAGATAGGAAGGTGGTTGTCATTCAGAATTAAGAAAGAAAGAGAAAAACGTTACATTAAGGAAATAAAAGAGGGCCAAGATACCTTTTATCAACAAAATAAAATTAAAAATATTTTTGTTAGATATTTTGAAGGATTGTTTAAAGAAAAAATTCAGTTAAGGGAGGAAGAAAATAAGATGACGGAATTTTTGGAAAGAATAAAAATAAATAAAATCTTAGATAAGCAAAGAGAAAGATTAGATAATCCGATTACATTGCATGAGGTTAAGAAGGCGATTGGGAAGTTGAAAGTAGAGAAAGTCCCAGGACCAGACGGGTTTACGGCCCTTTATTATAAGACATTTCAAGACGAATTAACGCCATTACTTGTTCAGGTTATGAATTCGATTGAACGTAGTAGATTTCCTAACACTTGGAAAGAATCAAATATAAGTTTAATCCCTAAAGAAGGGAAAGACTTGATGGATAAAGGGAACTACAGGCCCATTGCATTGTTAAATATTGATTATAAAATTTTTGCATGCATATTAGCAGATAGATTAAAAGAGATATTAGAAAAATGGATTCATGAGGACCAAAATGGGTTCCTCCCAGGAAGGCATCTAAAAAATAATATTAGAATCATTATAGATACGATAGAATATTATCAGAAGCATAATCAAAAACAATTGGCATTAATATTTTTGGACGCGGAGAAAGCTTTCGACAATGTTAATTGGTCATTTATGTTTGCAATAATGGAAAAAATGGGAGTGGGCAACAAATTCATGGAATGGATAAAAGCTATTTATAATGATCAAAGAGCAAGTTTAATTGTAAATGGGGAAAGAACAAAACAATTCAGATTGTATAGAGGTACACGACAAGGATGTCCACTTTCACCCTTGCTATTTATCATTTGTTTAGAGATTTTGAATAATAATATAAGGAACGAAAAATTATTGAGAGGAATTAGAATAAAGGAACATGAGATAAAGATTCAAGCGTATGCAGATGACTTAGTTATAATTCTGGAAGATCCTTTAAATAGTATTAAACAGCTGATTGAAATATTACAACAATTTGGGGATATAGCTGGATTTAGAGTTAATAAAGAGAAATCTCAAATAATAACAAAAAACTTAACAGTAGCACAAGAAAATGATTTGACGGAGATCTCAGGATTTAAAACAGTCAAAAAGATACGATATTTAGGGATAACAATATCAAAAAATAATTCGGATTTATTTGATAATAATTATAAAAAGATTTGGAATGAAATTAAGAAAGACATGGAAAAATGGAATAATTTGCAGCTCTCTTTATTGGGTAAACTCTCAGCTATTAAAATGAATATACTCCCTAAAATGTTATTTTTATTCCAATGTTTACCCAGAATAAAAAATGAGAAACCGTTTAAAATATGGGAGCAGGATATGAGTAAGTTTATTTGGAATGGGAGGAGACCAAGAATCAAATTTAAGTATTTGAAAGAAACAAAAGAAAGGGGAGGTTTAGCACTGCCAGATTTGAAATTATATTATTATGCTTCAACATTGAATTGGATTAAAGATTGGATAACGTTGGAAAATCGGAAATTATTAAATTTGGAAGGATTTAATTTGTACTTTGGATGGCACGCATACCTTTGGTATGACAAGCATAAGATAAATAGTGAATTCATGGATCATTATGTTAGGAGATCAATATTAAAGACCTGGATAAAAATAAGAAATAAATTATATATAAAAATGCCAGGTTGGGTATCCCCACATGAAGCATTTCATCTATTAGAAAAGAATCAATCTGGTAATTGGATAAGGTATAAGGATATAATTAAAAGAGAAGGGAATAATATAAAATTAAAGAGTAGGGAGGAACTAATGAAAGAGGGATATAGATCACACTGGTTTCTTCATAGGCAATTGGCTGAAAGGTATAAAATAGATAATAAAGAAAGGGGAATAACATTAGAAGAGACAGAGTTAGATAATCTGATGAAAGTGGATGTTAAATGTAATGTGAGTAAAATATATAAGATATTAATAAATTTGGAAATGGAAAATGAAATCATAAAGGAAAATATGATAAAATGGGCCAGAGATATAGGATACCCAATAACATTGCAACAATGGGAACGTACATGGAGCCTAAATATGGAATATACAAAAAGCTATAATTTGAAAGAAAATTTCTTTAAAATATTTTATAGATGGTACCTAACCCCGGTGCAGATTGCCAAGATGAAGAGAATGAAGACAACAGCAAAATGTTGGAAATGTCAACACACTGGTTCTTTCTTCCATTGTTGGTGGACGTGTGAAGTGGCAAAGGGGTTCTGGACAAAGGTGCATGAACAAATAATGAAATACTTAAAAATTAATTTTCCATTACTCCCAGAAATCTTTCTGTTAAATATATTTGAGAAAATGGATGTGAAAATAAGGAGGAAGTACTCAAAAATTTTGTGTTATATGACCTGTGCTGCAAGAATCACCTTTGCCAAGAAATGGAGAGATGAGAGTGCACCAACAATGGGGGATTGGATAAAAAAACTGTACGAATTAGTCGAAATGGATAAATTGACAAAAAGATTAGAAAACAGAAAGAATAATGTATTTAAAGAGGAATGGGAAATTTTAGACCCTTTATGGGAGAAATATTGGGGAAAGTTGGCGACTTTAGGATTATGCGATTAAATTATACAGATTAAACGGATTATATATGGGGTGATATGTGTAAATAATAAATTGAGATACAGATACAATATAATATGGAGGTTATATGTAGATAGATTATATAATTAAAGGATATGGAATACATGATTTAATTATACAGATGAGACAACTTATATGTATATAGAGGATAACTAAATGAATTACGAGAGATACATGTTAGAAATATGATATATTAAATGGTATAAAACTAAATATTTGGAAATAATGACATTTGAGAATTTGTTAGAAATTAAATTTAAAAATGTTATTGTAGTTGGATGTAGTTGTAAGAGACGTGATAAGCACATAGAAGTTAGAGTACAGAAATTGCTGTAAAGATTTAGAAGAAGCTTAGATTACATAGCAGGATAGAAAGGAAGAAATAGGATGTTTTACCCGATGGATTATGAAAGAAGTCAAGGTATGTATGAAGTATTTGTATATGTTTGTATGTTAGGGAGTTAGTTTGTTAGTATATAGATAGGTATGTATGTATGTAAGTTTGTATGTATGTATATGTTGATGTTTTTTCTTTTGTTTTTGTTTTTGTTTGTTTTGCTTTTTGTTTGTTTTGTTTTATTTTATAATGTGAATGAAATAAAATTTATTTTAATAATAATAAAAAAAATATCTTACAAATCTTTATCATGATGCAAAACTCATTTCACAATGGGCAAAACTTTTGTGAATTAATCCATCTTTAGCTGCCTCCAAGTCATCAAAATACAAAGTAATTATTCTTCAATAGGTTACTCATGCAAAATTTAAAATTGCTTAACATTTACTAGGCTGTAAGGCTTTCATATGCTTGGATAATATTTGTTAAAAAATGTTTCTTAGCCAATGAATTACAATCGTCACAAATATATGCTTGGCTGAGTTCAGAGTAATTATAAAAAACACAGATCATTAACAAAGTTCTTTGAAGTCAGTGTCATTTTCTTTACAGTATGTGTGTGTTGAAAGGAATGGGATTCCAATAGTTACTTGGAAGCTACTTTGCACTATAATTATGATTATAAAGATTTCAAGACATATATATTATTCCCGGTATGTTGAGATTCTGAAAGCACCCCTTTCAAACTGTATTAGAATACAAAACCCACACAGCAATGTTTGTAGTTTAATCATAGAATCATAGAATCATGACCACAGGGGCCATCCAGTCCAACCCCCTGCCATGCAGGAACACCCTCAAAGCACTCCTGACAGATGGCCATCAAGCCTCTGCTTTAAAACCTCCAAGAAGGAGACTCCACTACACTCCGAGGCAGCACATTCCACTGCCGGACAGCCCTGACTGCCAGGAAGTTCTTCCTGAGGTTCAGGTGGAATCTCCTTTCCTGCAGCTGGAATCCATTGCTCCTTGTCCTGGTCTCTGGAGCAGCAGAAAACAAGCCCTCTCCTTCCTCTACATGGCATCCCTTCAAATATTTAAACATGGCTATCATGTCCCCTCTTAACCTTCTCTTCTGTTAATACATGCACTGTTTTCCACAGTCTTCACTGTGTTCTCCAAACAACAAAATAATAAGCTTCTTCCTTTCAAGAATCCAAGCCCATCTCTCTAACTGTCACACAGAGAATCTATTACCTTTATATTTGTCACCATGTTGTAGTGAAACAGTGCTTGGTGAAGCTTTTGGTTCTGGAGGCTTAATGGATTGTTTGAAATTCTTCAAAAATCTAACTAGTGTGACTAATGAAATTCAAAAGATTCAACACAAGATTGTTTTAAATGTAGGTCTGTTTGCATTGAAGAGATGAAGTGGTGAAAAGCTTATGTTTCTCAGACCAATTAATAAGACTCTTGGCTTATTTAAAAGAAGCAAATATTTATTGTATACTTTCATTTGTGAGAGTACTTGTTATGCCAAGATGTTTGGATTTTTATTTCAATATAGGCAATCTTCATGGGATTTGTTAACATTTATGTGCTGAGGGTAGGAATTAAAGACACCTTGAAATTCTTTCCTAGGATTAGAAAAGAGGTGAGAAAGGCTGAAACAAAAGACAGTGAAGCAGAGGAAAATATTCTTTATTTTCTGCTCTGACAATGACACTAATGCAGAACTGGGGAAAAATACTTTCTGAATTGCAGCTCCCAAAATTCTCTAGCTAGCATAGGCAATAGCTATAGCAGTTAGGGAATTCTGGGAGCTGTAATCTTAAAAAGTAACTTTTCCAAGCTTTTCACTTATGTTTTCAAAGATTTTGCATGAAATACTTTGGTCACAATGAAAAGAAGTGTTTAGCAGTGTTAAAATCAGTGGGACCAGTTCATCATGGATGACTTAATGCTAATTAATTTCCGCGAGACTTAATGTGAATGCTGCCTTCCCCACTCAAATTTTTGAATTCTTAAACTACAGTCCCATATATATTTACTTGGAAATAATTCTCATCGAACTCTTACTTACTTCTAAAGGGTACATATAGGGTTGCACTATTAACTTATTTCCAAAGTGGAACCAATACAGTAGGAATTCTCTATTCTATCATTTTATTATTTACAAATTTAGAACAGAGCATTGTGCAGGTACTATTAACTGTACCTTTCAGTTTCTTCAAGGCTTTCTTCTCCCAGATGGACAATGAACCTGTGTGTGCTCACGCTTGAATTAATCATTTGCATGATAGCATCAATCTTATTTTTGTGAGAAGTTTTGCCATTCTTTACACTTCTGTGAAATTAAAGCAAACCCAATAAGACTGCATAGGCACCGTTACATGTAGGTTTTGTTTTGTTTTTAACCGTTATGCAGGAACGTCAGTAAAACACCACACACAAAGGATCTTAACATAATGAACAAATAATCCTATCAAGATTTTTTTTTTTTACAGTATTGTACTAAAGTCCATGAAAACAGGAAAATACTATTTTACAATTAGAAACAGTGCTAGTTAAATCAGATGCCAGGAGAACTGGAAAAAATAGCAAGCAATCCTTCCCCTCCTTCTCCTGGAACAGGAAAAATCTCTTGTCGTTATAGGGCAGATATGAGGCACTTGTGGCCCTCCAGATCTTGATGAGCTGCTGCTTACATCACCTTTCACTATTGGACTATTTCTGAAGTGCTATTGATGTTGTTGTTCACTGCTTTGGGAAGAAAAGGGGAAAAAAGAACCGCTTTTTGTGAATTGAATCCTGAACCATTTTCACACTACACTGTTATAACACTATTATTCCACTTTTGACATCCTATGGAAACCTGGGGTTAGTAGTTTAGGGAGGGACATTTAGAATTCTCAGCCAGAGAGCTCTTTGGCCTCAGCAAACTATAAACTCCAGAATTCCACAGAATGTTGAAAGTGGAATAATAGCATTACAACAGTGTAGAGCAGAAATGACCTTCCATTTAATCCCATGAAACACAATCAGTGTGCTTTGTATTTTTATAGCCATTCACTGTGGTCTCAACAGTACAGCTTGTGGGCTAATCCTTGGATGGGAACAAGGGGCAGCAGAGCCTACTTCAGGTTTGAGGGGACCTTGGGAAAATGCTATCTGGTGGCTTCTCTCTCAGTGGTCTCTGGTGGTCAACGCTGGTGGCAACAGTCTTCCAATTAGTGCTAAATAGTGTGTTTGTTCACTCCAGCTTCCCTCAATCCACCAACGTTATGCTGGGAAATTCAAAAGGAAGCTAAACCCAGCTGACCTTTGTTGTTGACCTTGTATAGATTTTTTTTCCGCCACAGAGTTCCTGTCCAGGTGAGGGATCAGCAGCATTCGGACAAATCAACAAGAAACTGTCTTGTATAGGGATATTCCAGTGGTTTTCTCCTGTTTGTATCTTTAAAAAACGAGGAGGGGGATCCAGCCTTTTCCTAAAGGGGGGAAAGTCCCAATAAAAAATAAAAAAGGAACATGTGGCCATTATTGCCATGTTTATTTTCTTCATTCTCTGTGGAAAACAGCCATGACTATGGGGAGTGTTGCCACATTATAACAACTGGTTTCTTTATGAAACTCATTGCAGAAGATTCCTGTAACAACTTTCCAGAGCTAAGAAAAACTAGTTTTCATCTCAGCTGAGACAAAGAAAAGACCTCTATGAAAAGCAAACAGCTCAGCTTTAGAACACGGAATTCTAGTTAATGACTTATATAGATTTTATGAGATTCTAAATATTTTAAATCAATTTAATGTCTGAAAAAACAGATATGATATATTATAGGTTTTGTCAGAATTCTGTGCCAATTCTGATTATATATAATGATCTCAATCATAAGGGATCCAAATTTCTACAAAAAAACATGAGTTTGCATAAACGTGTCAAACAATGCAATTTTTAACAAGTTGTGAACCTTAATGGATGGTGATTAATATCCAGAGATATTGAAGTGGAAAGATTTGATTACAGTTCCCAAATCCCCTCAGCCAGCTGCCTGAAAGATTCTGGGAGAGATAGTACAAAATAATGTTTCCAGTATCTGGGCTCAAATGATTCAGCATACCTGATTGACAAAGGCTTCCAAATTATATTGACCCATTCTCAAATCTGGGATTTGTGCAACCATTTATTATGAAATTATGCAGAAAGTCACTTACCAGCAGTCAAAGGACTAAATATTTATAAACTTGTTGTGATTCATCATATATTTTTGTGATCAAATATTTTCTTATTAAATTGTGGAGGACATGTAAGTGTACCTCCAATTCCAGTGGCAATACAGGGCATGAATCCCTGAGCTAAGCAACATTTATGAAACAATCACTGGGAAATCCACGTTCTGTGGATATACAAGTTCTAAATGCCTCTGGACGCAGCATGCATTTTCAAGTCATCAGTTCTTTAAAAGGCTTTGTGACAGCATGAATCATCATGTCCTTATGTTGCCAGTTTAAGAATACTTGGAATTCATTTACCAAACAATGTACACCTTGTTACTGCCTGTTAATACAAGAGAGCAGAGCATATTAATTAACAGCATAAACAGCACTGCGGGGGTGATGGGAGTCGAGAGAAGAAGAAAAAGTGGACCTTTGCAATGTGCTATTCAAAGTGCCTTTGCTGCTTTAACATCCGTTTGTGAAAATAAAAGTACGATAACCATCTGTGAAAACAAAGGGAAAATGGAATGAAAAGAAAAGAGAATAACAAAATTAAGGGATTATAACAGCTTCCAATCAAAAGAGGCTTTCAAAAGCAAAATATTTCTCTGTTTTGAGTTCAGTTGTGAATATTTCACAGAAGGTTCACATTTGTGTTTGTATGAGCTTTATTTAGAGGGTGTGTGTGCTGATGCCTTCCTCATTTAATCTCTAATTAATGAAGGATCACAAGCTGTTCTCAATTTTTTGAATGAGTTTGAAACAGAAGCCATTTTTCCTAGCAGCCTGAAGTGTGTTTTAACAATTTCGTAGTCTATTTTAAGTAATATACCTCCTGTGGCGGACACTTGTGTAAGTGGGTGTTCTGCATACACACAGAGAGTGCTTGTTCTTGTTCTCTTCTTCATTTCAATACAAGAGGAATGCAATATTGTGCCAGGCTGTGGCAAAACTGAGCAATAAGGTGACACATTTCTAGGATTTTAGGGTCTGAATGATGTAGCTGCTAACAGTTTAAGTGAAAATGAATAATAAGTACATGCTGAAAATCAAATACATACACAAAATACTAGAGGAAAAAAACAGTTTTCAAAATCCTAATGCTACCATCCAGATTTCTAATTTAAATCTGAGCTGTAAAATGGGAAAATTTATCATCTCAGAAGCTGAGACCCAAATGGCCTGATCCTTAGTATTGTATGGTCTAGGAACTTCAAACTGGATTTCAGTTCTTTTACATTGTAAAGCTCATAATTAGATTGTTAGGCATCCCAGAGATTTCAATGTGATCTTCTGGCACTTTTAGGACTAACAAATTCCTATTAGTATTAGTTTTGAGGGATTCAAATCCACCTTTCTCGAACACAATATTGAAGCCTCAAAAAATATGCACAGCACCGTAGCTGAATGGGTGGGATCCCAGTAAAATGGAAAACAGAAAATGACACCCGTATTATTAATGTCAGTTGGCATAAACACTGTTGTCTGTAAAATAATACAGAATTGTGTTAGAATGATTTGAATGCAGCAAGGGAATAAATGGATTCTTTGTTCAGACCTATGTTTAGAGTGCTGCTTAGTGGATCCATATTTACCAAACAACTGCTAATGTCTTTGATAGTGAAGATCACAGCCAGCATCTGCAGTAGGATCCCCATTGCTAGGATCTGCCAGATACATGTGTAGCTGTACTTTGTGGTGAGTTCAATCTTGAGGACCTAGAATGACTCCATGCACCCACATTGAATGCTGTGTGAGCAGGATGGGTGGAGTCATTCCAGGTCCTCAGGATGGATCTCACCACAAAGCTTCCTGTTTTAACTGAGTTTTTCTTGAGCAACATGATTTTCTGGACTCCTGTGTGTCTCTCTAGCCTTGGTTGTTCTTGGTCCTACCTCTCACTTTGTCCTCCAGTTCTATCACACAATTTTGGCCCTGACTTCTAGTTTCCTTTGGATCCTGACTCAGGTCATTTCCAGATGACATTGCAGTCCTGCTATGGGGATGGGATGACAACGATCTGCAGGTCATGCTTTCGCACAATGTCGTTGCGGTCCCACTGCCATACCATCCCCATGTGTTGCAATCACAGGATATCAGCTTAACAGGTTAAATCCATTAAACACCTGTGATCACATTACCTCCCGTACTTACCTGCCTTGCAGAAGGGGAGGAAGGATGATGGAGGTGCTTAGTTCCCTAGCACAGCATGGGAAAGAGCCCGGCTGCACTGCGGAAGGCAGACACATGTCGCTTGCGCTCCCTTCCACAGGGAGCTGGTCGAGTGCTAGAGCAGTGTTCCTGTCATGCTCCCTCCCCAGCAAAGAAGCTGTTGGAATTGCAATAGGATGACGTGGGAGAGCATTGTTGTCCAGAAATTGTGTTAGTCTTTTGTCCTGGCTATGTCCTAAGGGTTGTGTTCACCAGATGGTTCATCTGAGGCAGCTTCCTATGACCCAGCACTGAAAGCCAGTTTCTCAGAGTTGTAGCCTGTGCTTCACCACAAATGCAACTTGGTATTATTTGGTCTAATATCCAACATTGTATTGTTTTGATGTGATTTCAAGTCATTTTTGATGTATGGTGACCATGAGTCAAATATATCATAGAATTATCTTGCCAAGATTTGTTCAGAGGGGATTTGCCATGGTCCACCTCTAAGTCTGAGAGAAAAGAATTTGGCTAAGGTCACCCATTGGGTCTCTATGGCTAAGCGGGAAAAAGAACCCTGGTTTTCCAGAGTTAACACTCAAAACATTGCATAATGCTGGCTTTCAACTACTATATATAATATTATACACAATATACAATGTTGCAAGTTTAATACAAATAAATATATAATGTTAAAGCACACTTTTTAAAGAGGTAGCTACATTTGCAATGTCACTTTCATCCAGAGAGAAATAGTTTCTCTTTATTTCATGGGATTTTTGCCTGCAAAATGAGAATCACTTTCCCTATAGAGCAGGTAAATATACTTTGATATAGAAAGCTGATAAAGAGAGCAGACATATTGTGTTGTTTTCATAGAACTTTTTTTTTTTCAATTGTTCCTCTCAGGAAAAAAAAGTTGTGATATATTCAGTGTTGGTTCAGCAGCTAAACTTTAGTTCTTCATTCTTTAATCCCACAGTAGGTATAGTGTAAGGTAGTCCTGATAAAGGTCATTTCATTTGAGAAGAAACTAATAAATTCTGCAAAGTGTTCAGCATGCAATGCAGAGATGATAGTTTCATCAACAGCAGCACAAATTTAACCAGAGTATTGCTATTTGCCAATACTCAAAGGTGATGTACTTTACTAGTTTGCTTTATCTCCAGTAATTGTCTTTCAGACAATACAAACCAGACAATCCAAATCACAACATTTTAAAAAGACAATAGAAATGGACCATTTTATTGTGGAGCTGGTGGAGGTGAATGGGGGAGCCACAAGACCACAGAGGCTGGGGAAGGTGAGACAGAGAGCCACCAGACCATGAAGGGTGGGGGGACAATCTCTGTACCATGTGGGGTGGGGCAGGGGAGGTAGCAAGGGGAGTTGCCAGATAGCAGAAGACTGTATAGGACGCAGGGGGAACTTGAGACACCCTGTGGCTTGTGTAGTGATGGTGAGCTGCACAGAGACTGTGGGAAGGTGAAAAAGAGAGAGAGAGAGAGAGAGAGAGAGAGAAGAAAGAAAGAAAGAAAGAAAGAAAGAAAGAAAGAAAGAAAGAAAGAAAGAAAGAAAGAAAGAAAGAAGTTAGGAGAGGAAGAAGGAAGAAAGGGGAAAAACAAGAGAGAGAGAGAGAGAGAGAGAGAGAAGAGAAAATAGTGAGAATAGCAGATTCCAGGAGGCTGTGAAAGGCAGTGAAGAGGAAGAGGAGATGAACAGAAAGGAGCAGAGAAATGATGAGAGATGAACCAATAAAGTAAGAATGATGAGAAATTAAAGGAGGAGGCATGGATGAAAGATGAAAGAAAAGAAGCAGTAAGGAAAGGGAGAACAAGAGGGAAGAAGCAACTGCACACCCTGTCCCGGTAGAGACCTGCCTCTTGTGAAACTTCCCAACCATGGAAGAATATTAAATGAAAAGGAACGAAGGGAGAAGGGCAGAGGTGAAGGATGAGAGAAAACAAGATAGAGATCTAAAGCTTACCTCTGTTCCTTAGCCTGAACAGGCCACATGGCAGGCTGGCCAAAGAAAGAGTGGACTGACAGCAGCATGAGCTGCTTGTGCTGAAGGCCCAGATGAAAATGGCTGCTCACCATGCTTGCTGGGCTATATATAGGCCTGCCTGAGCTCCTGGGAAGTCCCATGGGATTTATAGTTTCATGGGACTTCCCCTGAGATACAGTTCAAGAATCACACTAAATCTCATTTCAATTCAGATCCAGGCCTACCCCGAGCAGCCGCTTAGTGTGGCATGGGAGTGATGGCGCTGGCCCTCCTGGGCTTGATGTGACACAGCCTCCTCTGAGATAAGCCATGTGCTTGTGTCTTAGTAGTGTTCCAATAGCAGATTTGCAATGTTAACTAACTTTTGAAGGAAGGAATTAAAATCATGTTACACCATTGATTAATTCCCTACTAGAATCATAAAGTTGGAAGGGGACTTTGCAGATTATCAAGTCCAACTTCATGCTTGAGTGAGGAAATCCAGAGCTAGAGTTTCCCTAATATGTGAATACTTAACAATTACAAGAAAATGTTGAACAAGGAATAGTCTGTTATTCTTCTAGGCAAATAGTTCTGTTGTTAGACTATCTTACTGATAAGAAGTTTCTGCTGCTATTAAACTAACATTTTGTCTCCTGCAATTTAAGCCGTTTAAACCCATGGCCTTTCCGCACTACACTGTTATACTGCTATTATTCCACTTTCAACATCCTGTGGAATTCTGGGGTTTGTAGTTTACTGAAGCCAAAAATCTCTCTGGCTGAGAATTCTAAAAGCCCCTTCCTAAACTGCAAACCCCAGGATTCCATAGCATGTTGAAAGTGGAATAATAGCACTATAACAGTGTGGTGCAGAAATGATCCTAGTTGTCTCCTCGAGGTAGCAGAAAACACATTATTTTCTCTCTTTATTGTGACATCCCATCAGGTATCTGAAGAGTCCTGCCAGGTCCCCCGATCCTAGCTCTCTCTTCTCCAATGCCTAGTTCTTTTGGCTTTCACTCAAAGCACATTTCCACCCACATGATAGGCTGGCTGGATATATTTTGCCAATTTGAGACTGTGAAATTAGAGTTAAAAATGATTGTGCACTGGTTGATGGATGGTGACTTTATAAAGTTAAGAGAATTAGTTGTATTTAGGTGGATGGAGCCTCTGTTTCTCTACTGTCCAGGCATATCCCTAGGGACTTGCTTGCTGACAGTACTTGCTGCCAACCAGCATTCTAAGGTATCGTGTACAGCCTAGGAGGCAACCCCACGAAATTGTTGGAAGCGTAGACTGCTTGCTTCTATCCTCTTGAGGCTGGGCTATATTTTATGGGTTACCGTTATGCTATGGGTTATAGTTATGCTATTTTAATCTATGATTTGTGTTTGGAATAGCAAACAGCGTGCTCTAAATTCACTGCTAGTCAGGTTGCATGATCACTCTGTAAGTACAGGCACAAAGTCCATAAATTACTTCCTGTTCGTTCACATCACTCTCTTCCTATAGCACATAATCATCCCTGGTACTTGGAGTCCCTGTGTCTCTCTCTTGTTTTAATTCTTCCTTCAAGCATGTGGCCAGGAGCACTCCAGAGGAGAAGCCCCAGTGAAACCATGTACCATAATTGTTTATCTTTTTTCTTATTTTCTTTAAGAACATGAACCTGTGTTGATTGTGTTCAACTATCTGTAAGTAAACTACTTTTATATAACTTTTTTTAAAAAACAGTTTGTGTTTACTTCTCAGCTAGAGCTAAGTTTGTGGGGGCAATAAGATGGGCTGGTAAACTGTTCAGATTTCTGCTTAACATGCTAATTGCTCTATGCGGAGATCCACCAAATCTCCCTTGTTTTCCAATAATTGTATGATAAGACAGATATTATATTGCTCAAACATATATGTTGATATGATATGTTAAACTTATCTGAGAGGAACTTATAAATAGAGATCACAGGAGCAATGTTGTGTAGTAGAAAATCTCTATGATAAGAAAATGTGCTGTGGTGCTGTACAGTCTCTATAAGAATGGGCCAAGGCAATGAAATGTGTATGTAATGTAATGTTCTTCCCAAAGGGAAGTGTATAAATACTTCACTTTAACAAATTGCAAGAAAGATTACATATCCACTTATGTACTCTCTCATTATAAAGTGTTTTGAAATTCTAGAACCTTAATGGAAGTCTTGATGTTAATCTAATGGACAATACTACTGTTTACAAACTTGGGAGGTCAGGCCACCAATATGACAAAGAAGAAGGAACTGCAGCTAGACACACATTGGCAGACAGATGCCAAAGAACTTTCAATGTTTCCTTAAAGAGACAAAGGTGGGAGAACCATGCTAGAAAACATGACTACAGTTCCTAGTTTGCAACCAAACTGCATGACCCAGGCTTACTTCTGACTTAAATGGGCTACAAAGAAAAACTCAAGAATAAAATACAAAATGCCAAGGATCAATTATCTTGCTTTGGCACCAACTTCCTCTCTTCTCTAAGATGTATGTATGAAAAATGTGGCAAATTATATGGCTGAAAATAGCTTGTTCTGAGGTTGCTGATCTGTTCCTCCTACAACACTTTGACAGTGCTGTTTTTTCACCATTCATTCAGGAGAGAAAAAGGAGACTTAATTTATAAAAGAAAAAAATTATGATATTTAGCTTCAACATATTTTTAAAGGCATACAATAGATGCAGAAGGGATATTTAAATATATCCCACAGAAGGAAATATAATTATAAAAATGTTCCTCATATCTATTATCTCTAGGCAGATAATTACCAAAAAAGATAGTGGGACCTTTGCTCTAAGCCAAGCTCTGCAATGGAGATGTTCATTGTACTCCATTGTGTACAAACTAGAGATGATAATGCTCCCTTTTTTGCCTGACCACCTCTCTCCTTTTAAGATTAAAGCCCTGTAATATGCAGACTTCTCTGCAAGTAAGGACATTTCTGCACTACATTGTTATAGTGCTATTATTCCACTTCCAACATTCTATGGAATCCTGGGGTTTGCAGTTTAGGGAGGGGCCTTTAGAATTCTCAGCCAGAGAGCTCTTTGGCCTCAGTAAACTACAAACCCCAGAATTCCATAGGATGTTGAAAGTGGAATAATAGCATTATAACAGTGTAGCGCAGACATGGCCTATGTCCTCAGCCCTTTTCGCACAACATTTGCCATGCAAAAGGGTGCCTGGAGCATCGCATGATTGTGAGGAGTGATCTGCATGATGCACTCACAATTGCACGATGCTCTAGGGTAGGGCAGGTGTCACTCATGCACTTTTTCATTTTCGGCTTTCAGCTGAAAATGGTGCGCAATCATGCATTGCTCCAGGGCCCCATGCACACTTGCCATGCATGTGGAGCCTCTGGAGCCGTGGTGGTCGCACTTCCTGCCCCAGCATAGCCTGGGAAACTCCCAGGATGCGCTGTGGAAGAAAGAGGCGGGGCTCTCACGCTACCTGCTTGGGAGCAGGCAGCTCATGTGGAGCTGAAGCAGTGGGGACATGAGAGCCTCTCGCTGGAGGCTGCTCACATGATCCCTGCATCCCAGTGCTGAAAAACTAAGCTGCGGAAAGGGCCCTGTTCTCAAAGGAGCTTATACTTGAGTAGACATATACAGGGTTGAAACACAAATCCCTCTTCCTTGAAGTAGCTGTTGTTGTTGTTGCTGCTGCTGCTGCTGCTGTGTGCCTTCAAGTTGACTCTGACATATGCCAATCCTTTAGCAGGATTGTTTTGGCAAGATTTATTCAAAGGAGGTTTGCCACTGCCTTTCTCCTAAGCTGAGAGAGTATGGTTTGCCCATGATCACCCAGTGGCTTTCCATGAATGAACAGATTTAAACCCTGGTCTCCTGCAGTCTTAGGCCATTTCTGCACAAGAGGCCATTAGTGAAATGCTGTTGGATTAGGGATGCTCTTTTCACACCCTTCCCCTTTAAACAGATGGGTAGCAGTATTGTCACCAGTGTTCCTTCCACATTACAGCATCCTTGGCCATTCCCCTGCCCTACCACCACTGATTGGGCAGTGATTTTTGTTGTTATTGTTGTTTTGTTTGAAAGCTGTACTAATACAGCAATGTTGTAACAGCATGACATGCCAGTTCACTATTGCACTTTTGTCCTAAAATCATAGAAATCAGAGTTGGAAGAAACCACACGGGTCATCCAGTCTAACCCCCTGCCATGCAGGAACACCCCCTGCCATGCAGGAATAGTCCTATATTGTTTTAAAATATGTTTAAAAAATAAAAAGTTTTGACTCAAAGGAGACAAGGAGAAGTGATAGGAAGTTACCATGCCATGGAGTCACTAAGGGAGAGACGAGCTGGGCATGCCCACACCCCACCCACAGCTGGAACCACCATAACAGGAAGTGCTATCAAGTGCTACAATGGTACCGCATTATGACAGCTGATGGGATTGAAGCACTATAGAAGGCTTTTAATGATTCCTATAGCCTTCTGTAATGCTATAGCATTATAGTGATATCGTGTGGAAATGGCCTTAGTCTAACACTCAAACCACTACATCACACAGTGAACTTGATGTAGCTTGAAATTTCGAGAAAAAAAATCAAGAATTTGAAAAAATTGTTTTTGGGAGTGCACTTCCTAGAATCCCACAAGTAACTTTTTCAAGTTTTGATGGAGATACTGTTATACACATAGCTATGTGATCTGTATTTCCTCTATTTGCATCAAATTGCACAGTCACTAATCTAAAAGATGCATCAATACCTCTTTTTTAAATCCCAAAGGAAACTCTTTGTAACAACTGATTATTCCGAATGGTTCCACACAGTTGAGTATTAACCTTATTTTCCATCCCTTGGACTTAATTTAGGGTATAATTTCAGTTTAATGGCTTAAATTAAAAGAGAACAAATTACTCTCAATGCTGTATATCATTACCAAGCTTGGACAATCCATACTTGTAAGATCAATATCATTACAAGATCCACTAGTGCTTAATTTATTTTAAGTCTTAAGAGGACACTAAACAATCTAGCTCAAGTGATAACCTTATTGATATATTGAGCCATATTCTGCCTACTAAAGGGCTGATTCATTATTCTGC
This sequence comes from Ctenosaura bakeri, assembly GCA_948474755.1. Lineage (NCBI taxonomy): Eukaryota > Metazoa > Chordata > Lepidosauria > Squamata > Iguanidae > Ctenosaura > Ctenosaura bakeri. The sequence continues at coordinate 222,507 of CAOLHI010000939.1, forward strand.
CTTGAACATCTTTTTCTCACCAAAAAAACAGAGATGTCATGTTGTCACATCTGATAAACTATTTAGGAAAGGACAGGACAGATAGCTCTTCCATATGTGTCTTCAATGTACTTGCAACTTAACTTATGCTACCCTTCTCTCTTCCTGGAGAATCAGAATCTTTTTGCCTGGTTATGCCTACAAAATATTAACTAATTAGCCTAATATATATTTACAGGGACATGTATTTTCAATTATGACTTTCCATTATTTTTATTTTTGGGACAATTGTATTAGGAATTGATGTGAATTTTCAGTTCAGTTTTGATACAAATTCTCCAAAATGTTTAGATTTCTTCATATTTAAGTTAGATTTTTTTTTTAAAAAAATTCTTATTAAAATATACAATTTCAATATAATAAACTACAATTTACAAACAAAATATACAACAGACATGGGTACAGGGTAAAAAAGCAATAAGCAAACCAACTTATGTTTTTCCCCTTTTCATTCATTTCCTCATTTGTCATAATTTAAACATGTTAATTAAACAGTAATTAAATCAGTATATGATATCCATTTTCCCTTAAATGGTATTTCTCTTATATAAAGAACTTGTTGGGGTGAAATCCACACTGACACTTTAGAACATAGTCTGTTTTCACATTTCATCCAAGTTCTAAGTATAGCACATCTTATAAAATGATTATTGAAATTTGCTTTTGCCTTAATTTTATCATGCCATAAAAAGTTGCGCCAAGTAAATCTCAAATCAAAACCTTCTAATGTTAAAAGTCTATCTCTTTCCAGTGTCATCCATTCTTTCAATCAGACCATGGTTGATGCATAAAAATATGTCAAGGTAAGAAAAAAAATGAGTTTGCTAGTTTTTGCTTTTGAGTTTGCAAATATGGGAGGAAGCAAAACAGACATATGTGTCTCAGCCTTGGGCCCTCAATAAACTGCAAACCCTAGGATTCCATAGGATGTTGAAAGTGGAATATTAGCACTATAACAGCCTAGTGTGGAAATGGCCTAGGACTTCAAGTGAGTAACTCTGAAAGGCATAGATTCAAAACCCTATGTACTCAATGGTATTACAGAAATTAAAAAAAATTGGAAATTGATGAGAAAAGAATGTGTGAACAAATAACCATTGTCAACCACTGTGATCTTTTCTGTGTGTCTGTTTCTGTAAAAGAACAGTTTTCTGCTGTATTACCATTTTTTTCATGAGGTTTAGAACTTTGTAGCAAAAATGTTGTAATTTGCCAAATATAAATATGTAAAAAAAATACTGAGATGCAAAGATATTGTCTTTTACACAAAAAAGTAAAGAAGTAAAGACAGATATACAAAATCTGAAAATATAAGAAGTAACCTTGCACAATGGTTATAATAATACATAAATAATGGGGGGTAATGTCTTTGTTCTTGAGTATAAGAGCAAAATAACTAAAGATTTCCATCCTATATCATATCAGTGCTGAAACAGGTTTGTCACCTTCACATTTCTGAATCCTATCTGAGAGGCACATCTTCTCCATGCTGGGAAGAGCTAGCCTCAAGCAGAAAGAATGTTGTGCTAAATAAGGACCAAGAAGGCAATGCCTGTAATGGGTCTAGGCTTTGACCAATGATTTGTGATGCTCCCTACTCAGGAACATGAACCCAATGAAATATTAGCATTATGAAAATAATGAATATATCCATAGAGGGAAATGTACACATCATACTAAACAGTACAGCAACATTACTAGCTAAGTGTTCAAAGTGTCTCTGTACTGGACAGATGTGATATGGAAGCAAATGAAAAATTGATTATTTCATGCGTGCTCCACTACTGTTAAAGAATCAAATACTTAGCACTGTCATATGTTTATGTATGAGGCTATATCAACTATTCATCTGCTCCAGTGTGTTATCTTGGTTATGTTCCAAATTTCAATTTTACATTTACATTTCCCATTTAATTTCAGATTTTTTATATTCATTGCATTTCTAAAGATGTGCCTTTCAATTCAGATGTATGTAGGCACAACAGCTGGGACAGCCTCAGTTAGAAATTACACTTCTCATGGAAGGTTGGAGAAAATAATTTCTTTTCCCCATCTCAAACACCTGCTGGGATCTGGATTAGACTGAAATGGTAGCAGCTGTTTACATGAGCAATCCAACTCTCTCTCCAATCCATCCAGAATGGAGTACAGACACTTCTTTCCAGCTGTGTGTGCCCCGTAGCTCTGATCAGAGCAGTTAGTTATTGTTTAACCAACACTATGTGTCTGAGTATTAATCACACACACACTTAAATTTCAGGATAATTTGTGATGTCATTGCAGGGTTCAAGGGACTGCCACCTCATGCTCTAACTGCCGAAGAAGAGAGAGGGAACCCCTGCTGGTGTCTTGATGAGTCAGTGTGTGTACATCTGATTATGATATGTACCTTCCCAGAAAGGGAACAGAAGGTATCACAAACATACAGAAAAACATAATGTTTAAAATATAGCTTGTGAAAGGGAATGCTGAAAAACAAAAGAGTTCATAAGATGAAAATGCTTCAACTCCGTATCTTTGCCTTCCAATAATATTCCATGAACAAGTGTTTTTGGAACATTTTTAGAGGTTTAAACCGAAATATTATTAACATGTGTTAAAAAATAAAGGAACAAAATTGTACACGCTCTGCTCACTAACTGTAGAGTAAGGGATTATGTAAAGAAGGAAACTGTATTAATTTAATCCATATAGGGAAAAGAAAACATATTCATATCACTGTGCCAAAGCTACTGAATTATTTTGTTTGCTGAAACTGGGGCGGGGGGATACAAGCCTTGGCAATAACAATTATTCTTTCCTAGCATAATCATCCATTCATTGATGCTCTTAGTATATACTGAGTTATAATGCAATTGTGTCCCATATTTATACTGTCTGGAAAACTATAAGCTACCAATTAATTTATTTTAATCCAAGGAATAAAAGAATTTAATTTTTAGTTATCTCATTTTGGTATGGTAATGGCTGTTGATTGTGCTGGCTGAAGGTTTCTGGTTTATAAATCTGAACCCTACTGGTACTCCCTACTAGAGTAGATTCATTGAATTGAATGGTGAGTCAACATTTAGGTAATCACATTGACTTCATGAATCTACTTTAGTTGGAATTCAGATCATAGATTAAAAAGAGATGTTTTCAAGCATAGAATTTTAAATAGATTTGGCAATTGAAGCAGTAGAATTGGTCATTAGGAGGGTAACTGGCTGGAAGCTCCTCATGCACACCTTGGTGATTTGGATCATTATGTGTGAGGAAATGGATTATATATACAAGCTATTTCCCATTGGAGCTGTTGCATTAGTCAGGTTTTATGATCAAATTTCCATCTTTCTTCCTCAGATATGTTTACTTGTACATGTGCTATAAGGATATTCCCCCAGCAGTGCCCCCAGACTTTTGTAAGCTACCAAGCATGGGCTGGCTGTGTCTCACTAGTTCATATTTCAAAGTATATTTGGCCTTCCACATTTGCTAGGGTCAGGAGCACAGATCCCCTGCAAAAGTGGAAAAATGCAAATATCAAAATGTGAATGTGCGTCTGTGGGAAAGGGGCTGGGGAATTGCGGGGAGAGCAGGCACCCAAGGTCCAAACCAGGTCAGAGAAAGGAGCAGGAAAGGAGTGGGTCAGCATGATAGCCAATACTTTCTTTTTCTTGTCCATTTCCTTCCTTGGGAGTACAGAAGGCGCAGAGAGAGGATTATGGTGATGAAGAATCAGGCTGTGAGCCATCTTTAGCTGGCCAGGCAATGGCTGGTAGAGAAGGACCAGAGATGGGTTTTTGAGGAACTGTGGAGCCTGATCAGAGCTTCCAAGAGAGAAGGTTCCCCTTTCAAAAAAACTGTTGAGGTGGGAAGCAGGGGTTGGGGAAACTGGCTAACAATCAAACTGGTGAAAGTGAAACCTGTAAATGTGAAGAGCCAACTGTAGTCAGAGATGTAAACCATGGGTCCAGGATGGAGGACACTCTGGATCCTAAACAGTGTGCAGTAAGGTTGTCAGCTGCTTATGGGTAAGCTTTCTGAGTAGACTCAGGAGGCAGTGGTGGCTCTGGTCTCCCTCTTTTTATTGGCCACCTTTTCCAGATGACCTGAGGTCAACAAAAAAAAGAGGCCAAACAAAACAAGGACTAGAAAATCCCACAGCCTACCAGCAACAATCCAAAGTGAGGGGAGAGGCCAATGTTACTTCACTTTGAGATAATTTGCAGTGTGTCTGTGTGCATGTGTTTTTGAAGGGACTTTCTGTGGGTTATTTCTCTTTCCAGAGTTCTATAAGAAAGTGTCTGGGGCTGCCCATTTGTTTTTGGTTCACTTCGGGGGTGGTATTTTGTTCATCTTCCATTGGCTTCATGGCTGCATTATCCATGAGGCACTTTAGGCACATTTGCTAAGATCTACAAAGATTTTAGGGCCTACCAAAACAGGATTTTAGGGCCTATGAGAACTTCCCTAGTGCTGTGTCAAGGCAAGATGGGGAGCTGAATGCAAGAGTGCCTAGGGCCTTCAAAAAACTTAATGCAGCCCTGACTGGGTTGGCATCTTGTACTAAATTTTACAGACATGACTTGGTTTAACAGAACAGAAATAAATTGCATAAAAAGGCCTTGTACATTTTGTACCCCTTCATATTATTTTTAGCTTGAATTTCCTGTAAATTTAGCTACTGCCTTTGTCATCGATTGCATTTTGAAGTCTAAAGTATATGATGCAGTAAGGTCAAGAAAAAGATATAACAAAAAGTTTTATAGGTAAAGGGGGAAAGAATGTGGAATATCTGAATGAAGAGTACATCTCTTCATTAATTAATCTTAAATTTTGGTTGGCATCCTGTTGGTGAAATAGCCACGTATAAATTCAGCTTATGACTGCATCTTTTTATGGTTGTTGTGGAGGGATTCACAATACTTTCCCTGTGCAACTCTCCTCACAACCATTGGACTAACCATTCTCCTGCTAGGGGAGTGTCAGGAACAGCCAAGAAACATCTGTGTTCTGCAGGCTGGCCACATAGCAATGACTTCATCCCCTAGGACTTCCAAGAACACCCAGAAGATATCAGAGGACGCTTTTGTTGTCATATATATAGTAATCAGAACATAGCCATCCTTTTTCTTGGCTGCCTCTTCTTCCCCTAGTCACTATATTACCTCTTTGGGAGGCTCACCAGAGAACAGTGAAGTTGGCATGTGAGGAGAGGACAAGTGGAGCAGTGTTCTGCCTAGCAGAACATTCCATTCCATCTCTACAATGCAGGATCTCAGCCTTTATCTGGGACATACTGGGCTACTGAAGAGGAATAATGTATGGTATGTTGCTGTTTTCTTTCCAGTTCATTGTATTTCATCCTGTTAGTTTCCACAAGTATTATTGAGGCAGAAAAGTAATCTTGAACTCTTCTCTCTCCTGACAACCTTGCAAAAGTATGATTTCATATCCAAAATAGTTCACAAAAATGAAAATACTTTTTATTATACCCTCATCAGTGAGCTGAGGTAACAGTAATAACTTATAAACATAAGAAGTTGCCCCAGGTCCATAAGTTCCTTCTGCTTTTTCTACATTAGATGTTGGACAACTCTTGACCCATGGGCTACATTAACCCTCATCAGACATTTTTGTAGCCCAGTACCTTGCTGCAGCTGTTTTGCTGCTGCAGTGATGGCAGTGACAAAATACATTTTTCCTATAAGGGGTGCACTGTTCATGTACCTTGTTTACAAGTGGAATTGTACACTCCTAGAAGTGCAATTGTCCATATAAACAAAGCATGTGGGAACTAGGCACCACGTTTTAAAAGAAAAAATAAGGGGGTTTGCTGCTGTTTCTACACATTCAATAGCAGTGGTAATTGAGCTGGTAGGCTGGGGATAGCAATGACCTTCCCCACCACCAACACTGCCCCTTTGTTAGGAATTGAAAGAATATGACTTTCTCCCTACAGAAAACAGCATTTTCTGTTTAAAAATGCACAAATTTTACAGACTAAGTCATCAACTGTAGAATTTTCTGTGTCACAGAAATTTTCTGTACTGTTTTCTGTGACATAATACAATGTATGCAATATAATATAACAATAATACAACCTTGCATAGATAAGTCCCAAACTGTGAACATTCTTTGAAAACTGCACAGTTTTTGTAGACTTTCTTGCAGCAGGAAGACAATTACTAAATATAGCCATTGCTTCCTTTAAAATTAACAAAGAATTATGTCCCTATTTCTAGCCTACACTAGCAGGCAGTGTCTCTACTGGGCTAGAAATCTTTCCCAGCATAAAGATATGAGATATTGAAATGGGGACCTTTGTTGTGCAAAATATTGCTTCCTCACTAAGCTATGAGTCTTGTCCAAACTTGTTGAAGGCCACCTAGTAAACTCACAGCTCACATTAGAGCTAAGTATGGATTTCCTAGCTCACTGTTCTTAGCCACTGTTGTGTGTAAGCTGATTATAACACAACAACAAAAAAGAAGTTATCACAGTATGAAAAGAGGAACCCATTATTTAAGATAATTAAATGTAACTGTGGAAATATTTTTTCCTATTGTTTTTTTTTAGATTTTTCAGTCCATTTAATAAGACCTAAAGTATCCCAGAAAGATTTGTTGTACCAGCCTTGAATGTTAATCTAGGTATCAGAGATAAGATGGTAGGCCAATTTTTAAGCCTATGATGTGGGACACCAAGTATGGTTCTGAGGTATAGAAAACAGATAAGTGGAAATATTACAGATAATTCTCTAGCCACTTAGCTTTCCACTTGCTTAAAAATTAGATGCTAAAACATCGATATTCATCTTGATTTAAATGTGACACCAGGCTGGCTTTCATCACTCACTAATGTAGTGTTGCAAGAAACAGTACAGCACGCTACAGAAACACCTACTAAAAGTCTGATGAAATAAAAAAAGAAGTCTTCACATGTCAGTGGAAGAAAAGCAAGGAGAAAGCACTCTAGCCACTATAGGAAGAGAATTCTGGAGCCTTGGAGTAGCACTGACAAGTGTTACCAGGCTGTACACCCCCCATGCTTTGATATGGTTTAATTGGCAAATGTTAATTGGCATAAATATAAATTAAACAGTGCTAAGGCTGCATGGCTGTGCTGGCTAAGAGGAAGGAGTGGCTGAACATGTGTGAAAACTAGGTCAGGCAGGACATCTAGGCATGGCCAAATCATGGTCAGGAAAGCATCAGGGAACTTCAGTGACAATGGACTTGCAAATATCCATCAATGACTCAGCCTCCAGAGACAATAGAACCCAAAACTAAATGAACAATCTTCAACCCTCTTCCCACTCCCTGGCAAAGTCTTCCTTTATTCCCTTTCCAGCCCAGCAATCAAAGAGCTATCATGATTCCCATCAGTCATTTGTTACCTAATGCTAAGATTATCCTGGAGCTTATTGTTTGTGGTGTCAGAGAGCAATTAACACCCTCTCCCTCCAGGAAGAGATAGGGTATTTAAACCCCAACGCTAGGCTAGCTAACTTACAATATACTGGTTGCTACTTGTCACTCTGACACTCCGATCTCAGCCTGTGTACTATCCTTGGACTTCCAATCTAAGCCACATTGCTTTGTTTCTTCTTTGCTGGATTGGTAAATATCAGCCATGACACCCTAAACTCTTGCTATCCAAACTTCTCCTCCCTTTTCCTTCAGTTAGCCTTGTGTGATCATAAGACAGCTTGAATTGTGTGTGTGTGTGATTGTTAATTACCCCAACAAAACAAACAAGCTTGCTTTTTACTCTCGAGCTGGTTTTTCCCCGCACTAGTAGCAGTATATATAGGTGTAAAAGATCTTGCAAGGTTACCTCCCACTTCCAGGCCTCTTCTTTGCGCTAATAATATTTCCCACTGTTTCACAGAAGCACAGCATCACGGGAGGACCCCTGTATTACCCATGTTTTGGGGTAACAGAAGATCTTCTTTCTTGTTCCCCCAGATATACCTGTGCAGATGTTACAACCAAGAGGCACAGGATTCTCTGGTAGGGCTGAGAATTGTTTTGTTGGTATTAAGCAATTCAGATGTTTGTTTTATTGGTACTAAACAAACTTCACTCCATGCATCCGATGAAGTACACTTAAGTCCACGAAGCAGCTTCAGCTCCTCCTCCTCCTCCTCCTCTTTATTTATGCCCTTGTTTTTTTCTCTTGTGGGGACTCTAAGCAGCTTACAAAAATTAAAAAGACATAGTTAAAACCTACAGAATACAAAAGTTTAAACATTATTAATCAGTCAAAATGGATCAAAACAACATTGAAATATATAGTTAAAAGCTCAAATACCCATCAGTAATACAATTAACAAGATCGAACACATTATATCAGAAAGGCCACATCAAATGCCTGTCAGAATAAAAAAAAGTCTTTATTTAACTGCAGAAAGAAAGTAGGGAGGATGCCAGTCTGACTTCTCTGGGAAAGGTGTTTCAGAGTCTGGGGGAGCCACTTAGAAGTTTATGCTACCAACAACTTTCAGTCAATTAGGACCTTTCTGTGCCACCCTCTCAACCCAACATAGGGACGAGAGAAGGACACGGCCACTGTCACTGATCTATAATTGCACAATCATTGCAGACTTACAGGTCCTGTGGAAGCTCGGGAAGTGTAATGGCTGTATTTCCTACCCCAGCACAGCCTGGAGAGTATGCAGCTGCCCTGCAGAAGGAAGATGTGTGGCTATTGTACTCTCCTCCTCAGGAAGCCAACCAGTGAGAAGGAAAGCACTCCTATCACACTCCCCTCCCAGCAGAGCTGATGCTGGGATTCCCACCAAATGTCCTTGCAAAAAGATACTGTGCAGAAAGGGCCTTAGTCTCAAAAGTGCTACAAGATCCCTTTGCTACTAAATCCCTGAGCTATCAGCCTGTTTTTTTAATGATTTTCTTTTGATATTTAATTGTAAACTTGATCTTTCTTTTCTGTAAGCTTCTGTTAACAGTATTTCCTATTCTTGACTGGCACCCCAGTTATTCAAGCTGTTTTAATATGTTCACGTTGTGTCAACATTTTCCTTGAAATGAAAAAAGAAACAGAGGAAAAAAACATCCTCTCTGAAAAGGACAAAGTTGTCATGGGATGACAAGATACATAGACATTAACACTTAACTGGGGAAGAAAAAGGAAGTGGTGCATTGTATTCTCCAAATGATTTTACTGCATTTCATCACTGAAATGGCAGATCTCTTTAAAAAAACTTTTTTTTTCTAGACAGTTTTGTCAAAGTTTTTTTAAAAAAAGAAAATTGATCCTTGCTGTTACTGTTGTTCACTGCTTTAAAAAAGATAATTTTGCTGTGCCTTTATTAAGTTGTCTACCATTTTTGCCCCTTCATAGTTGAGCTGTAGCTTTTCTACCCTTCTCAGAAGACTGTGTAATACATACTTGAAAATATCTGATCTTTCAGAAATGACTGTTCAATCTGACTGACAAAGAAGGGGGAAGAGAAGAATGTAAATCGTGTGGAGCAAAACAACATTCTCTTCAGTGATGTGAAATAGATATTTAGTGCTCTGAAAACTGCAGCACATAATGTGCTTTCACCTCATGAGTGAGAGCTGCCAATATCAACTGGCTTCCTATTAGTTACTTATGCCCGTGCAAGTTCCCTTACAGAAGTGGCTGGACATTTTTGTCCATTGTGGAAGTCCATATTTAGTGGTAGGTTGTGGAAGCAGAATTGTACATGTGGTGCCTTTGTGCATTGCACAGGTAGATGTGCCTTGTGCATTACACATGGCATGTACAGATGTGCATTTTTCATTACAATCATGCACTTCACACTGTTGCAATTCAATGATGCACAATCATGATGTAACTTGGTGACTGCAAAATTGCACTCTATCTCCTTGATGTGGGACCTCAGCCATTACTTGTTTGATTAGAAAGTCTTCCCTCTAAAACTTGAGTTCACTGAAGATTAAGGACAACTTTAAGGAGTGAGGTGATATTTTAGGCTAAGATCAAAGGGCACTCATTCATTATTGGGAGGGAACTGTTACAGCATTGTAATGGGCTATGGATGGATGGATGAATAAAGATAACCTTTCTTTTCATTAGTGTGAGTTAGCTTTACTTGATTGAATTGTAAATTGTCTCACACTGCTATTACACTCTCAGAAATACACTTACACTGAAGGCAGTGCTGAGGCAGGAACTGGAGTGCAATTCAGATGCTATTGGATTGGATTGGATATTGCAGCTCTCATCAACCATAGCCAATATAGCTATCATGAGGAATGCCGTATGTTGCAGTTCATCAACATCTGGAGGGCAGGGTTCTAGGCTGGTGATCACATGGTATGTGGGCCACATGGCTCCCGAACTGTTTTTTGTAATTTTCAGACCTCCCTAGACATCTCCCGCTGAAAGAAAATGGCTCAATGTGAGAATTGTCATTCCTGGAAACTTTTGGGAAACTCCCATGCCTTGTATTACCTCAGCCATGCCCTCCCCCAGTAAGTTTTACAAAACTAATTGGCCACTTTGGTTTTCTTTTGGGGAGCTGTTGCAACTTGTGGTGGATCCCCAAGGGCAAAAGTTAAACTTTGGAGCCCTGGAGATGGCCCACCTCTCTTCTAGGGAAATGTGCTAGGCAAATATTCCAATTTATTTCAGTGACATTAATTAATTGATGGACACACCACAAAGAAGGCTATTAATTGAATTAAAACATTTAATCACTTGACAAAGTTAGCTTGGATGCAGTGCAAAATGATTCTTCAGCAATCCAATTCACAAAGTGCTAAAAAAAAACAACCCTCAGCATTTCCTACTGGTAGTTCAAGGTTTTTTTTTTAGCTTTTCCAGCCAATGTGGGACTTGTTTGAATTCCAAGATCAAGACATAGTATCAGCAAAGTGGAGGAAAAGAGAGAAGGAGGAGAAAGCAGAGTCAAAGCATCCAGACTTTGAGTGCTGGTTATCTTTTTACATCAGAAGATTTGTTTATTGCTTTTTATTTATTTATTTTAAATCACAGATCAGTTCACAAGAAACAGGTATAGTAAAATAGTAGTAGGGTTGGAATCCTGTGTGGGAGATACATATGCATAAAATGCATAAACACCATAGTTACAGCGATATGCAGTAAATCTTGTTTCAGTTCACAAAATCCCTAACTTAGAAGGAAGCAGCCACAGCAATTGACAGGGATCTATTCTCCAGTGCTTGGAGAACTGCTGACTGCCATTTCCCCTTCCATGAGTGATTTCCAGTGTGACAGGCAGAAACAGGACCACTGTAAAAGTCCATCTTTGTGCCAGAGATCACTTACGGGGGGTAGGGTGTTGCTGTTGTGTGCCTTCAAATCATTTCCAACTTATACTGACCCCAAGGTGAACCTATCAGAGGGTTTTCTGGGAGCTGAGGGTTTCCATGGCCAAGTGGGGAATTGAACCCTGGTCTCCAGGGTCATAGTCCAACGCTCAGACCACTATACCACACTGGCTCTTAGTGGGGTGCGACTTCTTCCTAAATCAGCAGTGAAACAGACCCACATTGACTGAAGTATCTGCTGCCTTGGTAAGTTGAGAGTGAGAGACTTACACAGTCTCTATATATCCCCTAAACTATAGGCTATGCAGTGATCATAAATATGTAACAGTCACAAGTATGTAACTCTAGGGCCATTTCCGCAGTAGATTGTTACAGCGCTATTATTCCACTTGCAACATCCTATGGAATCCTGGGGTTTGCAGTTTCAGGAGGGGCTGGCCGGGTCCTGCTCCCTACTCCTAGTGAATGTGGAGGGCCAGCTGTATGCATAAAGCTTGTGTTCGATGACATGGGTTCAAATCTGCTAAGAAACCAACAGAATAATCTAGGGCTGTCACTGTCTCTCAGCATGATCAACCTCATAAGCCGGTAGACGTCCAGGCTGGGCAGAGAAGGAGGGAGAGAGAAAAAGAAGACAGGGGAGGAGAGGAGGAGCCCTGAAGAGGTGTGGAAAAGCACCTGCCTTACCCCCTCCTCCACCTTCCAGACTGGGGATGAGCCCAGCCAAGCCAAGCCTCTGAGGAGGGAGGGAGGGAGGGAAGGGTTGTGAGGAAGAGAGAGACAGGGCCCTTGCTGCTGCAGGAATGCCAGTCTGCCTCTGAGCACATGCAGAGCACCCCCTCTGAGTGCTTGAGCCCAGAGCCCAATCACCCAATGCCAATCAAGTGGTTTTTATTTGGTATTTTGGATAGGTCCTCCCTCCCCTGAGAGGAGCAGAAAACTCAGGGATCGCCCGTGGGTGGCAGAAACTCTTGCTATGCCACTGTCTAGGGGGAATTTGAACCTTGGTTTCCTTATGTTCAAAGTTCTACACCATGCTGGCTCTCATGAAAGAACAGCACCCCTAATTAAATGACCTTTCATAAAGTTCAATTAATAGTCAAGGCTTGTGTGAATAAAACAGAATCTGCTTACACTGAAGATGGTGGTGGGGAGGGGGCAGTTTAACTTCATATAAGAGGTAATTTCAAATGGCTTCATACATGATTGAGACACCTCTTCTGCAACTGAAAATTATATGCACAATCAAATGCATGTTGTTGTTTTTACTTGCACATGAAATTAGAAGCATGCCAATTTGTAGTTGATCCTGTGGCATCAATAGACTCAGTGAATACACTTGTCACATATTCAGGAAGGTGCAGAGGTTTTAACACAGAAGCTGTATTTTCATGGGACGAGTACATAACTTCTTCAAGCAGTAGTTTCTTTTCCTCCCTGAATCATGCAAAGGCATACTTGTTCAAATCTCTGCAATGATGATGGACAAAGAAAGCATGAAATGTTAATTAGTGTTATCTGTGCTGCAGCTCTTTTAGAAATTGCTATAAATTGGAAAGGAGTTCATTGTTCTATCATTGGAAAGATGGAGAAAAAGATGATGCCATTTTGTAATCTACAGTCAGTCCATAGACAGCTTAGCCTAACATTTTGGATGGTATACAAATAACTGAAAGCTTTTCTAGTGTTTGCTCTCCATTTATTCAGTATGTCAATAACAGCTCAGGTTACCATTCATTCTCCAAAATCAGATGTCAATCTTTAGAATGATGTGCTCCCCTCTGAAATTTTGATCGATAGAATGTTCTGTAATGTCTTTTTTTTTTTTAATTTCTTTTAGTCCTGAATTTATTATCCAAAGTTTGTTTTGGTTATTGTTTTTTTTTTAAATGTAGTGTTATGCATTCTTCATGTAATTGTATTAGAAAAGAATATTTGCCAAAAAAAAAATCCATAGTAATGAATAAAAATGAAGGAGATCAATATAACTGATATAATAGTTTTGTATTTTATGTAGACATATTGTATGATGTAGGCCCTTTTCGCATGGCATTTGCCATGCAAAAGGGTCCCTCGAGCATTGCATGAATGTGAGGAGCCGTCCACACAATGCACTCACAATCGTGCGACGCTCCAGGGTCTGGCAGGTGCCACTTGTGCACTTTTTCATTTTCGACTTTGAGCCGAAAACGGTGCACAATCACACATTGCTCTGGGGCCTCGCGTGCACTCGTTGTGCATGCGGAGCTCCAGAGCTGTGGTGCTTGCGCTTCCTGCCCCAGCACAGCCTGGGAAACTCCCAGGCTGCACTACAGAAGGGCGGGGCTCTTGTGCAAGTGGGCAGCAGCTCACAGAGCTGAAGGAACTGGGACACGAGAGCCTCTCACTTGGAGGCTGCTTGCATGATCCCTGCACCCCAGCTCCGTGAAAAGGTGCATTGCGAAAAGGGCCGTAGATCAGTTGAGACATTGGTGTTATATTCTAGGGCTTCTCTCTCCCCATACAATAAAGAGTGACAGTATTATAAAATTAATACGAGTGTTACAATAGAAAATTATTTTGCTGTTTTTGCAAAAATGTAACTATTTTTGCCTATTGATCAGGAAGACTATGGCCAATACCACACTACACTTTTATAGTGCTGTTATTCCACTTTCAACATCCTGTGGAATTCTGAGGTCTGCAATTTAGAGAGGGGCATTTAGAATTCTCAACCAGAGAGCTCTTTGGCCTCAGTAAACTACAAACCCCAGAATTCCACAGGAAGTTGAAAGTAGAATAGTAGCACTTATAGTTAAAACTTATGCATGCTGACCAGGAACACAGAAGCTAATTGTGCCAAATCCAACTTCCCCTGTTATTTTCTGGATTAGAGCTACCAAAAGAAAGAACCCTGCCAAGACATGTTTCACTAAAATCTGTATTTGTATAACCTTACTAGGGTGACTGTCCCACAGAAGATGCCTGATGGGTATATAGCTCATCCAAAGCTATTGGTCTGTCAGTTTTCTTTCTGGGATTTCCTAGCCCTAGAGCAAGGGTGGACAACTCTGTAGAGAGCAATAGGCCAAGTCCCCCCAAATCCATATGTGGACCGCACTTCCACAGCAAGCCCAAATGCCTTCATTTTTCTCTGCAGTCCTTCTCAAAATGGCAGCAGGATGTGATGTCACTTTGTGTCACCATTTTGAGAAGGACTGCAGAAAAAAAGGGAGGTATTAATGGATAGTCCAGGTTCTGGTGTGTTTGTGGAGGTGGGATTGTGATATTTTCATATGGTCTCATGTATATGAAGGGATTTCTGTGTGATTTTGCAGGACAATTGCCCTTTTCACAGAGTTTATAAAGGGGGGGGGTTGGAGGAGACTGATGGGAAGCTTCATGGGACACAAAAGTGGGGTCCAAGGGCTACCTGCCCTAGAAGGATACCTGTAGCTATACAAGAAACTCCTTTTATCTTCACAAGGACATCAAAAAAAAAAAAAGTAAGAGTACTTCAAAAACTATTCCAGGAGAGCCCAGGTATCTCTCCATCAGTGATCCCACACACACTTCTGATATGAAATCTGTGCTTCTGTGTAAGTGGGTGAGCTTGAGTTACCACATATCCAGGGTCTCAGAATTAATAAAAACATAAATGTTGATGGTGTTGGTGCCTCAAGAGTACTTTTGTAGTGTGTCAGAAAGTACAGACCAGTTTATCTCACTGACATCTTAGATAAGATAGTGGTGTTGCTGGAGTCAAGATTCTTGATTAAAGTATCCATCCCATATCTCTGGAACTCACTATGGGACAAAGCATACTTTACTGGGAAATTTGTAATTTTAGAGAGTTGTAATGTATTTGGGACAAGTAGGCTATGCACAAAAGCATGCATACTTTTAAAAAATTGTGAATGGCTAAACATTTGTGCAATTGAAAAATGTGCACAGACCTGCATTAGACAATAGCTAAATGCGTATGTTACATCTGAGTGCATAATTTACAGAAAATGCATATGTAGGTTTATGAATTTGCATGCAGGAATAAAAAACAAAGTCTTATATGAACAAAGGATGGGATGAGAACGCAGATGGAATTTGAAGAAACACAATTAAATTGCAATTAATATTCCTGTCAATGAGATGGTACTGCATTTTTCATCTTGAATTAATTTCCTAGCTCTCTTGAATAAGAAGATCAGGAATTGTCATGTTGTCTACTGATTTTATTTCCTCTTTTTTATTTTCTTTTACTTTGTTGAACAATCTACTTTAAAATCCAGTTTGACTTTCTTCTTAATTTGTGTAATTAATTAGTGATTTGTGCAGACCAGCATATGACTGTGTGAAAGATTCTTGAGGAACTTGGCTGTGGCCACAGTGCTGTCAAGCAGATTTTGCACAATCTTGGATACAGAAAAGTGTGTGCCAAGTGAGTTTCCCATCAATTAACAGCTGGTTTGAAATAGAAGAGACTGCATGTGTGCTCAGAATTGTTGACAGCACTTGTAGCCCACAAGGACACCTTTTTCAGAAATGTTTGCACTGGTAATGAGACCTGGGCATACCTGTATGACCCAGAGACCAAGGCCCTTTCTGCATCCTACCTTTTCTCAGCACTGGGGTGCAGTGCTCATGCAAGCAGCCTCTTGTGAGAGGCCCTCACATCCAGGTTTCTTCAGCTCCACATGAACTTCCTGCTCACATGAGAGCCCTGCCTCTTCCTTTTGCAGTGCAGCTTGGGACCTTCCCAGGCTGCACTGAGACAGGAAGTGCAACTGGCCCGGCTCCCAAGGCTCCGCATGAAAGGTAAGTGCATGCGGGGCCTGGGAGTAATGTGCATCCATGTACCATTTTTGGCTTAAAGCCAAAAATGAAAAAGTGCATGAGCGGTGCCTGCCAGGCCCTGGAGCGTCATGCAAATGTGAGTGTGTCGTGTGGACTGCTCCTCACATTTGTGCGATGCTTGAGGGGGCCTTTCGCATGGAAAATACCGTGCGAAAAGTGTGCAAGACTCAGTTCATGGAGTAGCAGCATTCCACCACCACCAACCTGACCAAAGAAATTCAAAAGCCAGCATTCAGCATAGAAGGTTATAGTGAGTGTCTTCTGGGATGACAAAAAGATGATTTTGCTTGATTTCCTTCTCTATTTGACAACAATGAACAGTGACTGCTACATTACATCTCTCCAGAAACTTCAAGAAGCCATCTGTTAAGAAAAGTCCACAGAAACAGCTGAATGCAATCCACTTACACCACGATAATGCACAATCTTTTGGCAACGTCATAGTTTCTTGTAAAACTAGGATTTTCATTGGTGCCACAACTGCCTTACAGCCCCAATTTGGCAAAAGCAGACTTTCATTTCTTCAGTCGGATGAAGGAAAGCCTTCTGGGATGGCACTTTGATGACGTAAGTGAAGTGAAAGTCACTATCAAACACTGGACGAAGGAGTGCCCAGTTTTTCCAAAATGGATTTGATGAGCAGGTTTAAAAGTGGCACAAATGCATTGTCACTGTACCATATTATAGACAAAAAGTTGCATGAATGTAGTTCCATATGTAGTTGCATCTTGTTAATAAAGGATTTATGACCTGACAGGCATTATTTTCAATACAACTGCATACATTAGAAACTGTCTTGATACACCACTGGTCTATCTAACTCATGACTGTCAGTAGCTCTCCAGAGTCTGCAGCAGCCTTCTTTCCTACCCCTACCAGTAGATGCCTGTTATTCTTTGGTGATCTCTCATCCAAGCTCAAATTGGCTACAATCCTGTTTAGCTTCTGACATCAGATGAGTTCATATCTGTTCAGGAAGGAACAGAGATCCTTTGAATGTGTGATCTTTTCTTCTCTTGTGTGTGTGTGTGTGTGTGTATCTTAAGAGAAGAACAGAGGGATTTTTCTGAGCATCTATGGCACAGTTGGCTACAACCAATGTTGAGCTTGTGCCTTCCTTTTCCCTCTTCCCCCTGAGGCCTCTCATCTGTCACCCTATCTGCCCTTGAGGGTTCTACCTCTGTGTAGCAAACTGGATGTGTGCACAAAGGGGAGCAGGGAGGCAGGAATTTGGTTGTCATGGGTGTCCATTCCACTATGGAAGATCACCCTTGGATGCAATCTACTGTATTTTGTATCATTTACTGAGTCAGTGTGTCATCTAGGGTATGGTTTTTACCAGCTGCTTTTTCATACCAGATAATTGCATGTTGAAAAGTATTTATTGACAGAAAGTCAGAAAAACAAGCAATATCTTATCTCTTTGGAAGAAAGGATTTCTTTCCTGCCCCAACCAGGTCCTGCTGCCGTATGTCTTCTGATTTTTGCCCTCAGACATACTTTCACCTGAAAGATGTCTGATCTTTTTGAGACTTGACTTGAAGCCTGATAATATTTTCCTGTGATTTTAGTCGATGTACCCCAATTTTCCCAATTCTTAAGTAACAAGAGCTTGGTTTTTGTTCTCTGCTTCTTCTTCTTGCACCAGGTGAAGCAGCATCTGCTTGGTGAATTCTCACCGGCATTATCTTTCCTCAAAGATGTGCCTTTCCTTGAACTACTGCTGACAATGCTTGCCTCTGTTCTGCCTGAATCATAATCTGGTTAGAAGAGCAGCTCAAATTCCCAGAGTGAAACATTTAAAAGGGAGCACATCAGAAGGACTTAAAACAAACAGCAGCTACACAGCACGACCAGTTTGCACAGTTGGGTGAGTTTATGTATGATTGCAAGGTTCCTGCCAACAAACATCTGTTATGCTTGTTTCTTTTGCAGAATGACTTCTAAGGCAGCAAGGGCAGAAGCTCTGTGCAAGATAAATAGACTTGGAATAGATTTTGGAAGATTCTAAACCCATTTGAGGCCATGCATTCTATTAGTTTGGAATAAGCATGGAAATATTTGTAAATATTCCTTGTCTGATTGAAAAATGGATTTACCAACAATCACAAAACCATATAAGGAAGAATACTAGACCAGGAAGAATTTGGTGCAGTTTTCTCCTGGGATTCAAGTGTCTTGGAGTTTTATGGTGAAAATATTTTTCAGAGAAAACATGATGTTTAATGTGTGTGTGGGGAGGGGACGACTCTGTTTTCTGCACACACATACAAAGTGGTTTCCTGCACAGAAAACACATTTTCCTTCCTAGGCAGAAAACACAATTTTTGTGCAAAAAATTGCATTTTTTCTCAGCAGAATAATTTGTCCATACACTTCAGAACATTCAAATATAGAGAGAATACTTCAGAGGAAAGTTCATTTTCTCCTGCTGTGCAGAGGAAACTGCCATAATTACTTATTCTTGCATGCAAGTTCAAAATAGTCAAGAATTTACATTCCTCGTTTGGACACAGGACTACAGTTGTGATGGTTCTTTTAATCACTTGACTTCATTATTGTGCTATGAATATTGGTTTTCCAAACCCACCCCAACACAAGAATGAAAAAGAAGGTAGCAGAGATGCCCTTCTTCAGAGAGGTGAGGTATTGTTTTGTACAACAGTTGTAGCAGGAGTTCCCTAGGTTCCTAAAGTTTGCTTCTGTGTAAAAACTTGTCCTTGCTATCTTTCAAACACTGAGCACACTTTGCTCCCCCACCATGATCCTACCCACTTTCATTGGAATAACAGTTAGGTTACTCTTGTTCTGAATGCTGGGAACCACAAATTCATTGGAAAGAGGGGCAATTTACATAAAATCAAGGTCAGTTGCTGGCTTCCACGTCATGAATCTGCTCCAGCTTTTAGTCCTAACTTTAGAGAAACAGTCCAAAGAACTGAATCTTTGGTTCAGCACCTCAACCAGCTTGTTTGAAGTTCAGACTAAAATCCAAATTGGAAGACACCAGGCACCTATGCCCAAAATGGAGGTTTTATCTCTCTGAGCTGTTAACCTTTAGCTATGATGTTGGTAAGGGACTCTTTCATGCTACACGACTCTAGATTCCACATTAAGTGCTATGGTGATTCTGTGGAATTCTAGTATTTGTAGTTTGGTGAAGTACTGATCCTAAACCCCTCTCCATATACTGCAAATTCCAGGTTTCCAGAGGATGTTGCCATGATATTTAAAGTGCAATAATTGTGTGGTGTGAAAGGATTCTAGTGACAATAACTTCTACAACTCATAATTCTTTGCACATGGCAGATACCTTATTTTGTTTCTGGTCAATGAGTACAGATTTTAACTCCTCAGTTTAAATTGATTCACATTTTGCTGAAATACAGCTTAGAAGACAGACTACCATCAAGTGCACCAGTATAAACCACAAGTGATGATTAAATATCTCATAATTGTTACTGTAGAACTTTGATAGTCTGGCCCTCACATCATCAGAATGTCAGCTGGATCAACATTCTTTGGCCTCTGAGAAACAAAAGCCTCTCTCTCTCTCTCTCTCCTCCCTCTCTCTCCTCTCTCTTTTTTGTTCAGTGTAATATAATACTCACTGTTTGACTGAGATTTAAATTGTAGACTGGCATAATTAATAATAGAACCAATTAGTATTTTTTCAGTGTTGGTACAGGGCGTGCTTTTACATCAAGCAAGAATTTTAGCAAAATAATTGGATGGGTAAGCTTTGGACATTCAGAAAACTGAATGTCACAGGGAAAAAAAGATCCCACTTTGGTTTTCAGTTTAATTGGTATTTAATTAGTTCTTTACTCTTGGTTGCAAAATGGAGAAACAGTCAAACGTCATGGCTTAGTAGACCTAGCCCCAGTTCTTAAAAGAGACAGTATGGTTGTATTGGTTACAGAATTAGACTGGACTTAAGCCACGAAGTCATGAAACTGTCTGGGCAACCTTGATCTAGCTGCTTTTTTTCAATCTGATCTACCTGAAGGGTTAGTTAGGATAAACTAGGAAGAAAGAGAGCTCTGGATGCTTTCTGGAGTTCACTGGAGGTATATCAGTACATTAATGTAATTAATAATAAAACAATAGGAAAAATAATACCATACGGAGGTAGGTGGTCACTGAAATAGGTATATGCTTCTGGAAAACAGCAAAGGGGAAGTGGAGGAACTGCAGATAGCTTTAATACTGTAGAACAAGGTAGGCAAAGTGTTCTCACAGGCCACACACAGACCCTGGATCCAACTTTTCCCCCACCAGTTCTCCAACCTCTTCCAACCTCATTTTTTATAAAAACCTTAATGCAAAATACACTCAGTTTCACCCCTGCAAGCACCATAGGCTCCTACTATCCTCAGATACCTCCATTTTCCTCCTCAGTCTTTATCAAAAGGAAGTGACAGGACTTTAGACAGTCAGGAAGGGTAAGAAATGAAACAAGCTGTGGGCAACAAAGGCTTGGTTACAATTTTCTGATTGGATCCTTGAATGCAGCCAGAACAGGGGTCAGAGTTTGGTAAAACTTTTACAGATGGGAGGATGTTTCCTGCTACAGTATGATCATATTATAAAATCTAACAGACTTTATTCTTTGTAGGAAGGAGTCTGTTGGTTTGGAAATACATTTTGATCCATGTTTACTGTGGATAAAAATGTAGCTTTCACTTGTACCTTGTACTTCCCAGACTGCTGCAGCATAATTTTCAGCTTAGAATATATCAAAATACATGTTAATGCATATTTTAAGATGAAATGCACTTAAAGAACATATTTAAATGTCTCTTTGAACAGACATTTTTACTGATTTTTTTTGAAAAAAATCTACTAATGGATTTGGAAATGGGACAGGGTAGATTTATTAGTAAATACTGGCAGAATTGCCACAGGCTTGAAATATCCATTCTTAGTACAAACTACCTAGCTTATCCTGCACAATGGCCGGACCATAAGCAAAAATGCCAATGATGCAGCTAAAATGTCTGATAGGTGGCAAACTTAGCCCCGTACTCTGCAGGTAACACCACCATATAAGGGTTGTACAGCTGATCCTGTCTTGCATTCATTCTGGTTTAGCATGATTTCCAGAATATTGCTGAATACATTGGATGCATTAAAATTCATCAGCCTTCTGAATACATAGCTCTAAAACCACTGTTTGATTGCTCTCACTAATTAGAATTTGAGCAAACTGTGGTTTGCAAACTCTAACACAGGCTTAATTCCTCTCATAACTGCAAGAGAAAGACAAGGGGGATGCATGGCTCCCTATTGTAGAATCATGGGATCATAGGATTGGAAGGGCCCTATGGGCCATTAGGTCCAACCCTCTGGTCAATGCAGGATCTCTGGCTAGAGCATCCCCAGCAGGCAGCTCTCCAGCCTCTTTTTGAAGACTTAAGAGAAGGAGACCTCACCATCTGTCTAGGCAATTGGTTCCATTACCAAACCACTTACTGTCAAGAAGTTCTTTCTGATGTTCAGTCAAAATCTACCCTCCTATAACTTAAAACCATTATACCTAGTTCTATCTTCAGAAGTAAGAGAACAGCCTGCACTTTGCTCATTGTGGCAGTCCTTGAGATATTTAAAGAGTGCACTTATGTTACTCCTCAGTCTTCTCTTCACCAACCTCTTATCATCCTTGTTTCTCTTCTCTGAATTCATTTCAACTTGTCTATATCCTTCTTAAAATGAGGCACCCAGAACTGAATGCAGTATTCCAGATGAGACCTGACCAGCACGGGATATAGTAGTGTTATTCCTTCCCTTGACTTGAAAATTATGCTGCTATTAATGTAGGCTAAGGCTCTTTCCGCATGAGGCTGGTGAATCGGTTCGTTCCATTTCTTACCGGATTTTCTGGGCTCGAAACAAGGCAGACTTTCACTCATTTCCTTCTGCACAGCTACTGCGTATGTTCCACTCTGATTCGGAGAAGTGTGAGTTCATGAATCTACACTGCCTCCGCCATGGCCACTCTCGCTATTCCCCTCACCCCACCCCGTCGGCTGTGATTGCCCCCCCTTTTTTGGCACGGTTTAGTACATCATTGCGTACGTGCATATGTGTGTACATGCATACATGCATAAGTCCATATTACCCCTTGGCCCCTCCCATGAGCCTTCCCCTGACCACCAATTTGCATTGGCACAAATGTACATGTCTGCACCACTGTGAAAGTACGAATTGGATCGATCTGGAAAATTGGAAAACCGATTTCTTCTGGTTTTCAAATAGCACGCTTTACCACCACATGGGGGCACATTTAGTCGGAATTACGTACAGAATGAAGATAAATAAATCGAACCTAGTCCACTCCAAGGTGCAGAAGACCTCCGTGGCAAGATGCATTGGCCTGCTTTAATAACCATGGGCAGAAAGGGCCTAAGACAGCATTTCATCCTTAGCTGCATCATCACACTGTTGGTTCATGTTCAACTTATGATCAACAATAATCCCAAGGCCCTTTTCACATGTAATATGGCTAAGCCATATATTCCCCATTCTATACCTCTGCATTTGGTTTAAACGTAGAATTTTGTTTTTGTCTATTAACTTTCATCTATGAACCATGTAAAGTTAGTTAGTAGTCAGTAGCCTTTTTCTCAGGTAATAGCCTTTTTCTTCCATTGTGTTTTCCAGAATGTAAGTTTTTTCTTCATATTATTGCTTGTCTACATTGTTGTTTTATATATAAATGTGCTCTTTTGTAAATAATTTTTTTAAAAAAGAATTTTGCTTCTGTCTCTGTTTAATTGCCTTTTATTAATTTTAGCCCAGTTTTCTAGTTTATCAAGGTCCTTTTGAATCTTGTTCCTGTCCTCCAGTGTGTTAGGTACCCCTCCCAGCTTTGTATCATACACAGATTTGATAAGGTTTCTCTCCATCCCATTATCTAAACCATTGATAAAAATAATGGAGAGTGCCAGCCTCAGGACAGAACCCTACTGCACTCTGCTTGAGACCTGCTTCCAGCTTGAAGCACAGCCACTGGTGAAAACTCTCAGCATGGTTTTCCAATCCATCTGATGGTTTCTCCATCTATTCCATATTTAGTCAGTTTGCTAATCAAAATATTATGTGGGATCTTCTCAAATGCTTTGTTGAAATCAAATCCATGCCAGTTCCTAGTAATTTCTGCATTGTCATCAAAACTTGCAAACAGACTCCTGTATAATCCATTCTAATATTTTTCCTGGTATTGCAGTCAGGCTGACTGGCCTGTAGTTTCCTGGATCTTCTTTTTTGCCTTTTTTGAAGAGAGAGGCAATGTTTTTTTCATCTCCAGTCCTCTGGCACCTCACTCTTTCTCCAGGATTTCTCCAAGATGATGGCAAATTTTCTGCAAGTATGGCCCTTTCTGCACCTACCTGGATCTGTTGCCATCCAGTGATGATCCCAGCAGCAGCTCTGCCAGGAAGGGAGCCAGGAAGGGAGTGCTCCCCTCCACACCAGATCAGCTCCCTGCTTAAGGAAGCACGATGTACGTGCTTCTTCCTTCTGCAGTGCAGCCGGGCACTTTCCCAGGCTACACTGGGACAGGAAGTTTCTCCATTCCACTTCCTGGGTTTCTGCAGGCCAGGTAAGTACAGAATGGTGGTGCAATCATGTGTCATTGATGGAGAAAACCCATCAATGATTTCATCTGTGATTGTGCCACCTGGCAACAGGAGAAGAATGGGACTGCTACAACGATGTCATGCAGAGGCTGTTTCCAGTAGCCATACTCCTATACACACTTATCTAGGAGTAAATCCTGCTGAACTCAAATGGGACACACCTCTGAGGAGATACTCTTACCATTCTGCTGTACTCATTCTGCATGCTCATTTTAAAATATTCCCATTGAATGCCTCAGGCTTATTTCTGTGCAAATAAGATCATACAGAACTGCAAGTTATTCTTGCTTGTTTATGAAAGATTCCTCTCTTCCCACTACTGACCATTGTGGTCTGAAATTATAATCTTTCTGGCCAGTTTGGATTCTGGAGCAGTGTGATTTTTTCTAATGCAGTCTTTCACCTGGCACTTTAAAAACATGTTGTCAAGATTTATCTAGGTGGTTCCAGTCAGCTGGAAGCAGTTGGTTTTTCAATAGGAATGCAATTATAACACAACAAGCCTTGGGCTATTGAGTCTGTATGAGTCAGATGAAATCATCCTGACAGAGCTAACAGTCAGCAGCAGACATCTGGGTAGCATAACCTGAAGGGAGGAGATGCTTAAGGTTGATGATATAGCTAGACCCAGGTCTACCTGCAGGAGATTTTAATGATGTATAAGTTATCCATTATTTTTTTGTTGGTTAAACTTTTATAGAGGACTTAATGTGGAATACAGAGGTAAATAAAATATACTTTCTTGAATGTGTCTTCCAAGGTCCTTCAATATTTGAATTTGCTACATTTACTTTTGGGGAGCTTCCTCTAAAAACAATTAAATTACTAAAATTACTTACATTAAATAATCTAAATGACTACAGGTGTTAATTGAACTCTAGATCGTGTCTGAGGATATTTACAGAAACTTGCATCTTCTGTTGCATCTGTTGACCAGATTTTGTGAGTTTGCTGGTGCCCATCAGAAGGAGAATCTCAAGCAAGGCATTCTGAACTCTTGGGCCTCCAGAGGCCCTTTCAAACTACAAAATTATAGCACTTTAAATTTAAGTGTCACTGGTAAAAGTACAGGGTGTCAGAAAATTATAATTTTTGGTCACTGTGTATACAAAAATCTATGGAATCCTGGGATTGGCAATTTAAGGAGGAATATTTAGAATTCCAGTCCCTTGGATTCCATAAGATGCGGCCATGCCAGTTAGTGTGATCACAGTATACTGTCTACTGTGAAAGGGGCCTTGATCTTTTTCCAATCTACAGTCCTCCCTCCACATTTGTGGGTTTGACTGTGATGAACCTGCGGAGGGGGGCCTGGTAAAAGAGCCTCCTTAACAATCGAGAGCATTTAATAATGATTGGCTGGGGAAAACAGAACCCCAGATAGCCAAAGGGAGGGGCTAGATGGGGGAAAAGAATATCGGAAATTTAACTGAAACCAGAGAGTGGAGATTGAGAACAGAGTGGATGGAGAGAGCTGAGTGTTGGATTTAAGAGAGGTATGCAAGCTTATGAATCCTTAATTACAAAAAACGTTTTTCTTTGACAGTGTGTTTAATAAAGATTTATTTATATTTTCATACATAGAGGTCTCAAGAGAGTGCCATTTCTCTGGACTACCATGCTACCACTATTACCATTAGTACAATTAGTATCAACAGTACTACATTCACTAAAGAGATAAATCACTGCTTGTACTTATATCTGAAAAGGAGCAGATTTAAGGAAAGCAGGAGAGGGAGATAACCCTGGGAGGAGTATCCAGTAGCGGACAAGAGTGAAAAAGGTGCTGCATTCTCAGGAAGGGAGAACAGAAGCAGACCTGTTTGTCATAGTCCTGGCTTCACCAGAAATCTCCCTGACTGTTCAGACATGGACATAAAGAAGTGTCAGTCTAGTCAGGGACTTGAATGGGTCTTCACATTGATATTCATGGATTTTATCATTCTTGAGGCATGTGCTTACTCCTTCCCCCTTTTCCTCCTCCCATCCCTTACATTCCTCACCCCAGGCTTACCAGGCTTGTGTTTAAAATGGATGTTTTTTTTCCCCCTTTTGTGTGAGCAAAGCCCTTCCCATTCCTAAAGGAGTGGCTTCTCTTCCATGTGTTCACACTTTCTGCTGTGTATTGGCTGCTGATTGGTCAAGTGCTCCTTTCTCAAGATGGCCACTGGAAGGAAGTAATTAGAACTCCAGAACTCCCCTCTTCTCTGTCTGAGGGGAAAGCCCATTAGGTTGCCTTTTTTCTCACCCTTCAACGCTGGGACCAGAGGCAAATGAATGGAAAAGGGGAAGCTCCAGAAGGGAATGGAAGGGGAATCAGGGGGAAGTTATTCATAGTTTTTTCCCACTTTCATGAAGGTTATGTGCACCTAACCCTCACACATGCAAAGAGGCTACTGTAATATATTTTTTCTAGAATAGAGATAGTGGCTTCTTCAATTAAACTAACACTATGAGACTGAGAAGCAGAGAAATTTGTTTACCACTATCTGATATGGCTTATATTATTTCATAAGATGGCCAGTGTGGCATAATGGTTAGGGTGTTGGATTAGGACTCCAGGAAATCAAGACTCATATACCTACTCAGCCATGGAAACCTACTGAATGATATTGGGTAGATGATGGTAATAGCAACTTCCTTTAAGTCTTGGGAGGGGGAAACAAACCCTATGATAGTGTCACCATAAGCCAGCATCAACTTGAAGGCATACAAAAACAACAAATCATATCAAGAACCACAAGACACAGAATTCTTTCTGCATAGGCAGGGAAGGAGGAGACTAGGTGGAAAGGGCAAATCAAAACACCACAGGACAATAGGACCAAGTGCTGCTTCTCTGAGTAGAATCTGCAGGATCCCAAGTAATGGTATAATTCACTCACAGTTTTGATGTATCCTTGGCTCATTCAAAGCACAAAGTTGTTTTATTTTTGGGAATTCAGCTTCTAGCAGACTAGCAGGCAGAAGCTTCTGGCTGCAGCTCAGCAGCCAGGAGAGCTTCCACAGTAAAAATGCTGGCTAGAGGGACCTCTGGCTAGAATATTTCTCTCCCTGGAGAACCAGGGAGTAGGGGATTGCCCATTAGGGTCTGGAAATACCATTATTTGTATTTACTCACTAGTAAACACATGACGAATGGGAAGGACAGAAGGATAGAAATCTTATCCTTGTCTTGAAATTCAGCTGTTTAGACTGGCAGATCTGATGGTCCCATGTTGGCAACCTGCTTCTTTAAAAAAGAAACTTCTAATTAACCCTTGAAGTTACAAAAGTGAAGAATCCTTCTGATTAAGACAGAATAGCAGAAACTGCACAAGTATCTTCTTTCTGCAATGAAGAGCTGAGCAAATCTGTTTGCCCCACAAGATTGGAATTTGAAAATTGGAAGTTGACATCTTAAAAGAGAATAATTAAGGATTTAAGTGTACACACTTTGCAAACAGAATGAATTGCATTTCATTTGTAAGACAGAATTGGATTTTAACAAGGAGAAATTACAGTCTGAGAAAATACAGAAGTTATCAGTTTTGTTGATAACATTGGCCATTTCCACACGAGGTTTATACATCACAGTAGCATCGAATTCTTACCCTCTGGCCTGCACATTGTCGCATTTTTGCGTAGTAGTTTTCCTCATGGTTCTGCACATTTTCAGCTCCTAGTTCCTAGTTCAGCTCCTAGTTCACTGTGATGAGAAACTATTGTATCTGAAAACTGGAAAAATTCTGATGAAAATCTCCCAAATTGGTTCTACTTCATTTTTTTGCCTACATGCAGAAGTGTAGCATCGATTCACAGTGCAGAAGTGCCCGCTATGGGTGTTCCCATCATTTCCATCTCTATCTCTCTCCACCCAACAAAGGACAGACTGCCGTCATGATTGTCTTCATGCATTAAACAGACAGTGGGAAGAGAGTGGATCTGGTAATGGACTGTTAAGACCATGTTTTTTCCCACGTATCAACAAACATACATACTTACCCACAAACACAGCAATGCAGAAATGTGTTTAAAATGTGTATGTGGTTTTCCAAAACAGACCCATCAGCAATGGTGGGGCGGGTTGACGGAGGGGAATGGGAGTGACCAGGGACTTGCTATTGCGGATGCAGCAACTGCTGTTCTTCGTGGTAGTATAATGTAAATGAGAGGGTACAGACAGCACAGTTTCTGAATCGGAGTATAAAAACACCACTCTTGACATGCAGTGAACCACTCCTCTCATCTCGTGCAGAAATGTCCATTGTCTCACTGACTAGACAGGAGTGAAGTGAATTGTTAACTCTGTAACTGCTGGACTAAGTGAAAAATGGAAATCTCCAAGGAGCATTCTGAAGCAATCTGTAAAATGGATTGTAAAATTTTATAATGGATTTTGGAGAGCCTCCATGTGGAATTCTTAAACTGGAAGAAAAACACGATAGAGATTATGAGGAAGAAATTCAGTGTTAGGAAACCAGGCAAGAGCTAAGACAAGAGGGAGATGCAGAAGTCTTTAGAATGGAAGTGAAAGAAGATGAAAACCAGGTGGAGAGACAAATTCAAGCTGAGCCAATGGAGGGAATTTCTGGCTTGGGGAAGAATTATGATCAAGAAGCTTCAGTTTGTGAAATGGAGGTCACAGTCCAAAGGCAGGAGGGAGAGAAGGAGGAGACAAATTTAAAATTGACCTATAAGCAAATTATTTTGATGGTTGAATGAAACCAAGTTGATCTAGCATGTATGACTGAAGGCGGTGTGAGAAAGATGTCAAAAATAAGGGTACTCTCTCAGGACAGTGATTCTAAAATGTCATGCTTAAAAGAGAAATAAAGGGCAAGGATGGAAATCTGAGATGTTGGGGATTGTGTAGTCTATGGGAAGGATGACTACAAAGAAAAGTAGAGTTAAATTCAAAATGAAATTTGCCTTAAACTAGGTTAAGATAAGTTTACTGATTTGGGATAATGATAGCTGGATTGGGCCTATGAATTCTGTAATGGATTTTATTATATAAAATGGTATTGAAAATGTCTTGATTTAGAGATGTCATGAAAATGCAAAAGATTTCCAGTTTTAATCAATGAAAATATTATGTAATTAAGTCAGCAAGTAGCATTTAGCAAAATTAGTAACATTGATGTTATTTAGTAGTATTAATGTTATTTGCTAAGTAATGCCATTTATCATGTAAGCAATTTGTAATGGACTGTAACAGAAACTAATATAGAGATATATTGCTAAATATGTTAACTTTCAGTAGAAGAAAGTTCATTTGCTTTTTCTTCTCAGAGGCATCTATTGGGAGAGGGGAAGAAGAGAAATGTTGGATATTTCTTTTTTAGAGACTTGAATTAATCTCATTGCTATAATTCATTCAAAAGGAGGAGGAGATCGACTCTCTTCCTTTTTTTCTTTTTCTCTCATCTTTTTCTTTCTCTTATTTTTTACTTTTTAAATCATACATTTTTATGTTTTTCTTCATGTTTTCCTTTCCTTTCCTGTATTTGTAACGATTTCAGTGTTTTTTGAAAACATTAATAAAGATATTGTTTAAAAACCCCAAGCTTTAGTTTTAAAAGCCTTCAAGTCATTTTTGACTTATGGTGACCTTTAGAAAAACTGTCACAGGGTTTTCTCAGCAAAATGTGTTCAGACAGAGTTTGCTATTGCATTCTTCTGAGGCTGAGGGAGTGTGACTTGCCCAGTGGGTTTCCATGACTGAGCATGGATTCAAACCTTGGTCTCCAGAAACATAAAATCGTAGAATCATAGAGTTGGAAGAGACCACAAGGACCATCCAATCCAACTCCCTGCCATGCAGATATACACCATCAAAGCATTCCTGACAGATGGCCATCCAGCCTCTGTTTAAAAATCTTCAAAGAAAGCCATAGGGCAGCACTCAAACCACTACACCATGCTGGCTCTAAGTATATCTACAAGAAGTAAAATGCACAGCGTATCATTAAAAATAGAGATAAAAGTGAATTTAAGGGCTACTGTGTGCATTTTAATATGTGCATTTCAGTTCCACTACTATTGATGAGACTTGCTTTTATTTTGTCTGTCTGCCTGGAAAGCTGCCTAGGTTTGTAAATTGTCTAGAAATATTTTATTATGCCAGCTTACAGGTCCAGTTAATTTTCAAAGCCTAGATATATGAATGAATTATTACTTTCCTCAAAACCTTTATCAGTCATAAAAAAAATGCAGAGTTTTCTCAGATTTCCAACCTGACTGGAAAGTTCCACGGACACAATGTGTTTCATTGGCCTAATTTCTCTATTGGGAAAGCATAATTTTCTTACATTGTTCACATCTAACAGCATGTATTGAGGAGACTCAGCCAACAGCTGCATTGGCTATAAACCTCAGCATAAAGTAATGCTATAGTTGCTTCCTCCATATAGAAAATATGCATTGTCTTTGCTTTGCAGAAGATTCATTTCTAGTTTTTGTTTTTTTGGATACCGAGCACATACATATTGCCTATGTTGCTTCTTTTTTGGCATGGCATCTCTCTCAGACTCATACATCAAGAATCCAAAAATAGCTTCTCATGAAAAACAGTTTGCATATTTATTGGGCAAGGCCTATAGCTCATTGGTTTGCCTAGAACTCTAGGCTCTGAAGCCTAGAATGGATCATAAGGGTCACTGGCAAAACATCCGTTAATCAACATCGTCCATCCATATTCAGCCCTTATTTGTGGTGTTAGATGCCCAATATAGTCTACCCTTCTAGGGAATCAATGCTGACTGAGGAGCAACTAAAATTGGAGAGAGGATGTGCATACATTGAGATGGATGAAGTGAGGCCCTGAGGCTGCATATAGATCCCAAATTTTGTTTTTCAGCCCTTGATCCTTTGAGACCTCCCAGACTATTTGTTTTTGGCCAAAAACAAGGAAAATGTTCTCTCTTGTAAACCTCCAGGTGCACACCTTCAAAAGTGGTTCCCCACATACTGTTTAACTTACAAAAATAACCACTTTTCAAAATCAGAGTCCCTTCCATTCCCCTCCCCTCCAGCAATTTTGTCAGTTCCTGTCATGAATTAATCATGTGAAAGGGCTCTACACAATTAGAGGGTTATTATGTATCAGTTTTCATAAAATCTAATAGAGAAAGCCATGAATCATAAAAGGTTCCTTGTGTCTTCTCCCTTCATGAGGCTCAGTACTCAGTTAATTTGGACATGCCTATTATCTGCTATGTGATATATAGCTCATACTTTCCCAGGAGGGAAATTACTTGGAAAGTTACTTTTAAAGAGAATGAATATAATGACATGCCATAGCCATCCATAACTGAGCAGTACTGGGGTGACACTGAGTAACATTATCAGTGGCAGCCATAGACTTCCATTTCAGTGGTATGATGGAGCCTCTGTGGGTGCATGAGTTACTAAACCCTCTCGCTGAAAAAAGTTTGATAGCTAGATAGTTCTATAAAAGCTTACATTAAAACTCAGAGAATACTTATTAATCTTCACCAATGTATTTCATTTCAGGATGTAATTCTTCACTAATTTTGTTGTGAAAGGAAGTAATGAGTAATTTTAACAATTTTATTCTTCCTGGAAGAAAGTTTTCAAAATACTTTTTGTTGTTTGGGATTTGCATTGCACAAATTTTGCATATACTGGTGGGGAGGAAACAATATTTCCTGTGCTAGAAACAGCATTTTCTTCGTGTAAAATAAGACTTCTGTGCAGAAACATTGTTTCTGTGCAGTGAATGCTGTAGTTGAGGAAAACGATCACATGTGAAATTTGTGCAGGATAAGTCCAAAACCGCAAAGATTCTTTTTGAGTCCAGAAATTTTCTTGTGAAGGTTCACTAGCACTTGAGGTAACACTTTTCTAAATCACTTTTTGAAAAGTTTCAAACATTCTTTCCATCCCTAGCTTCAATTTTTAATCAATTGATTGTTTCACAAATAACTATAGACAATGTTATAATTTACATGCCCATTTATTTCTGATGTTTAGGCTGGAATGGTGGTGCTTACACCACCAAAACAACACATAAGGGAAATACAAGTGTCAGGCTCAGTGGAGCCCTAAAATCAGCAGAAGTACTACCAACTAACCAACTAACAACTGCAGTTTCTCCTACCCGCCCACCCCCCAAAAAACCCTTTTTGATCTCCAGTGGCTTCCAGTTAATTTTAGGATCTAATTCAAGGTGCTAATGGGAATCTTTTAAAGACCTGAGTGTCTTGCAGCTACATTATCTGAAGGAGCATCCTCTCCTGATCCTAAGGTCATTTTCAGAAGTCCTTTGCCAGTGGAGAGTACATGGAGATAGCTGCAAAGGAGTGGACTTTCCAGCTGTGATCCCTGGCTATAAAATCAGGCACCTACAATGTGGTCCTTTCAGCAGCAGATGAATACCTGTCAATTATTTTCTAAGCTTATTCATTTTAAAAACAAAGCTGCATTGTTTTTTGGTACTTCTGTACAACATTTTGAGTACTAGACTTTCTGATTTAGTTGTGATAGTGCCTTAACATTTTTGAACATTATATTTTTGTGTGTATGTATGTAAAATAGTTGCATATTTTCTTTGTATACTGCCCAGACAATTTGCTCTCATGCTGTTTTGTTCTGATGAACTGTGTGGACCAATGAAGAAAATCTGCCAGGTTGCAGGGAAGATAAAAAAGCGGCCTTCCACATTCATCTGGCATTAAACAACAGAGAGCATTTTAAAGACGAAACAACTGAGCTGTAAAATTTCTTTTTCAACCATGAGTGCAGGGAACAAATAGCTCTTAATTACTTTGACACACACTGAGTCAGCTTGTCACAGAACACCAACACCTTCAGGATCACTGAAAACCTTTTCTGAACAAAATTAAGATGATAGGACATCTTGGTTTGCCATTAATCGATAAGGACTACACTAGTATAAATCTGAAATATGTCAACTATCATCATAAATTTATAAGCTTTTTTTTTACAGAAACTTTTTTAAAAATACAACCATTCCCAGCAGCACTTGCTTGCGAACTATTCCACTGATACTAGAAGGGCAGCTTGCTCATCCATATGTTCAGGACAACACATTAGAAATCTTCGTGGATCAAGTACCTAATGAAAGCAATCTGATGAGAACTTAAGAGAGGGGTAAATCAATGGAACTGTTTGACACAGGCGTACTTACATCTTCATAAGTCCATTTCATTCTGAACAGAAAACCAAAACTCAGAGATGTCACTTCTCTGGAGTGATGAGCATGCTGGCTGGAGATTTCTGGGAGTTATAATCCAAAAAAGTAACCTCTAAGAATCTCTGAGCAGAATCATTTGAGTGGTATTTCAAAGATTCTATTCAGAGTTGGCCAAAGACCAAATGGTAGACCAGATGATCAGTGCCTTTGGTGTCATGCCTTAGCTCATCACTTTTTGAATGACCATTTTAAATTTACATTGCTATATCACACTTTAAGTTTCTGAACATAGATCTAATTACAATCACTCATACTCATGCAGATCATGTGATAAACAGGCACTGATACTGCAATAATTTGAGTGAACTTTCAAAATTCATTTGTATATTAAACAGTTCTCTTTAAAAATATGTCCAACATTCAGGGCTTCATGTTCAAAGAATAAGACTCCATTGTACAAGGGTTTGGAGGTCCAGATGGGGCCAGACCAGGGCCTTTTTCGCACACGACTTCCAATGCGAAATGGCCATGGAATGGCCATGGGATGGTGATGATGGTTCTGCATGACATTGTCACAATCCCATGGCCATCCTGTGGCCATCCCATTGCAATCACAGATTAAATCATGTTCAGGTTTCTCCCAAACATGACCCATGATTGCGGAGTCTTCCTGCATCCCTCCCGCACTTACCTGTCGTGCAGAACATCAGGAAGCGCAGCCATTGTGCAATGACTCAGCTCCTCCCTTCCTTAGTGCAGCCCAGCAGTTTCCTAGGCTGCACTGAGTCATTGTGGTTCCTCTCATCCAGCAGGCAGCTGCAGCAGACATGATTCCCTCTCGGGAAAGGCTTTCCCGGGATTGCCACACAATGGCTTCAGGAGAAAGCTAATGTGAGAAAAGGGCCCAGGCTACAACACCAGGAGAAAAAGAAGAATAATTTATAGAACTTACCTGTTGATATCTGTAGACACATATATCCTTGTATCTAGGCATCTAGTAGTGACAGTAATCCTTATTTTCCCTACTCCTGATAGATGTTGAGAACAATAAATCTATTTTT
Organism: Ctenosaura bakeri; assembly: GCA_948474755.1. Classification (NCBI taxonomy): domain Eukaryota; kingdom Metazoa; phylum Chordata; class Lepidosauria; order Squamata; family Iguanidae; genus Ctenosaura; species Ctenosaura bakeri. Next base: position 256,525 of record CAOLHI010000939.1, read on the forward strand.
TGTCCCATAACTATAGGGACACTTTCTTTAGCAATGTAACAGTGTAGTGCAGAAAGGCTCCCAGTCTAGCAAAGTACCCTCCCAGATTCCATCTCATGTTTGGTGATGACACAGGGAAGAGCCTTCGCATGGCTGCTCTCAGGCCATTTCCGCACTACAGTGTTAAACTGCTGCTATTCCACTTTCAATGCCCTGTGGAATTCTAGGGTTTGTAGTTTACTGAGACCAAAGAGCTCTTTGGCTGAGAATTTGAAGTGCTCTTCCCTAAACTACAAACCCCAGAATTCAATAGGAGGTTGATAGTGGAATAGCAGCACTTTAACACTGTAGTGCGGAAATGGAACTCCCCTCTGTGAAAGGTTCAATTGGTCTTGTCTCTGTTCTCTTTCTGTCAGTAGGTGAATAACTTTTTATTCAGAAAGGACTTTAAAATGTACTTATGTAGCAGTAGTGTGTGTTTCTATGTCTGTGTATGTGTGTGAGAGAGAAGTGGAGTGCTGTTTTTTTTTAAACTTTTGTTGGTAAATATGTTTAAATGTGTTTAACTTTTTAACCATGTTTTTAAAAAACAATACTGTTATTTTTTAACTTTTGTAAAATAAGATTTCAACCTTATCTTGTTTTAAATTACTATAAACTACCTTGGATCCCATCTTGGGAGAAAGACAGTCTATAAATTCAATAGATAGTCAGATGGATAGATAGATATGTCCCTTCCTTATAGGACAGAAGGTCTTAAAGGAAAGGTTTAGGAGAGGTAACAATAGCGCCCTCCATCATGAAATTGTATGATGCCTTGGGTGGAACACCAAGTTTAGACTATGTTGACTTGGGTCCCACTTCAAGAAACTGTTCAGCGTCTGATTTAAATCCCCATCTGTTCCAACTTATCTGGCTAGTTCTTCCTTGTTTGAATCAGAATCGGAGTTCAGCATACCACTATACCACCTTAAGCGCTCTGATCTTATGTGATATTGGAAGTTAAGTAGGACTGGTCTTAGTTAACACCTGTGTGAGAGATCACCAAGGAATAGACGTCAGTGTTACCCAGGTAGATGAAACCCATACTATTTTTGTGTATCTGATTTTTCTTCTTCTTAAATATATAGGATTATATTTATCCCATTGAAATGGGTTTAGTCCAGTTCTCCAATCAGTTAATGCCATCTTAAATCCTGATTCTTCTGAAACATTTATCCATCCCTCCCAGTTTGGTGGGAATATCATGAGCATGGCTTCTATTCCCTCACCAAAGTCCTTTGAAATGATAGTGAAGAACACTGAACCCAGGACCAAATGATGCAATGCCCCTCTTCAGAATTACAAGAAACCACTGGGGCTCAACCTATCAGCCAGCTTCAAATCCAGTTAACAGTCACATTATTCTGCTGACATTTTACCAGCTTGTCTGCAAAAATGTAACGGGGGATCTTGTCAAAAACCTTACTTAGATCAAGACGCACTACATTCACAGCATTACTCTGATCTGCTAGGTTCATACCTCTATAAAAATAAGACTGATGTGGCATGACTTGTGTTTGAGAACCCCATATTGTCTTGTAGTAATTGCAGCATTTATTTCTAAGGGCTTAAAGATCACTTGCTTAATTATCTATTCCAGAATATTTCCTGTTATCAGTATCAAGCTGGCTGGTTGCTGGGTTGTAGTTTTCCCCTTCTGAAGATGGGCCCAACTTGTTCATCGTCCAGCTTCATTTGCCCTCACCCATTCTTTAAGAATTCTGAAAGAGTATAGACGGAACCCCTCAGACTGCATCTGCAAGTTTCTTTAGTACCCTTACTCACAGTACATGTGGTTCCAGAGAGCTTGAAATTTAAAGCACCTAGACGTTTCTGCACCATCTTTTTACTTCTTTTGGGCTGCAGTCTCATCAATGCATCATTTTTTTTCTACTTTCAGAAAGTTAAACTCCGCTGTTTTAGGGAAGAAGATAGAGGCAAAGTAGGTGCTGAATAGTTCTGCCTTCTCTTTGTCACTCATTAGCATGTCTCCCTCTTCTCCATGTAGCAGATTGCTCACTGCTTTTTCCCATTACACGTAGTTTAAATCCCCTTTTACTATTTTTAACCTGTCTTGCAAGCCTGAGTTCATTCTGAGAGTTAGTCCTCCTAGATGTTCTCTCTACAAGTATTGGTTGCTTCTTTGTACTCTTCCTTGATGAGTTCTCCTTTCTTCCATTTCTTATATGTGGCCCTTTTATGTCTCAGCTTATCCAAGTTCTTAAATTACCACTCTGGTATCTTTATGTTACCATGCTTACACCCCTATCATGTGCTCTAGCATGATTGACAAGAAATATAATTTAATTGGCATGAAATATTACATAAAAATGGAACACCTGTGACTGGGAAATATGTGGCAAGCAGGACTCTGGCTATACACCTGGGCTAGATCAGCATGTCCACAGAATGGCCAGGTCATAAGGTCAAGAAGAGTTAAGTGGGAAAGCCCTGAGTGAACAGACTTCCAGTAAACCTTCCAACAACCCAACATCTGAATACAATAATCAACAAAACTGCCCAAGTGCAGCTGGCAAGCACCTCTGCCATGAACATTTCCTGCCAACAGCTTCCCCATTTACCTTGCCCAACCAAGACATTGTTACTGCATTTGCTAGCCTGGATTTGGGCCTGCTAGATATCATTTTGATATCAATAATTTGGCTCTCTTCCACCACCCCTCTCCACATGTTTGAGAGGCCCCTGGACAAGCACAGAACTAGGCTCGGCCACTAAACGCTACAATATCCCAACACAATACAGGCAGGCCAGAAATAGCCAGATCACCACTTTAGGAGACCTCTCTGCAAACACCCTCATTATGTATGCACGCTGCTTACAAAGGACTCCCTGCCCCGAGCAGGCAGCCTGGCAAGCTGAATACTCAACTGCCAAGCACTGAGCATTTGCATACTGTCTACCTCTTTGTCAATTCGGACTTAACTCAATCATGCTAAATTTTGACCTTTCCAAAGCTTTGTCTCGCGCCTGAAACTCATTGTTTTCCCCAAGTACGGAATAGCCTGCAGTTACATTTCTCCCTATAAAAACCCCTGATTCCGAGACTTTCCTTGGATCACTCCGTACTTCCATCCAGCCTTGCTGCCGCTTTGTTTGGCGAGCTGTCCCCTCAGTCCCACGTACTGAGACTCCATACCAATGAACTCAAGCTTCAGGACAGGTGTTGTATCACCCAATTCAACAATCCCTCTCAAAAATCCCTCTATACCACTCCAACCTTTATTTTCTATAGTTCTCAATTATTCTTAAACATGGTGTGCTCCTTGGCTTGGCCTGACCCCGTAGACATTGGGTAAAAGATTCCGCTGCGTTGCCCTGCCTCTCATGCTAACTTGTGCTCTAGCTAATTTCCCTAAACTTAGTTAATTGAGAGCGCATATAGGTGTCTCTCCCAGGGCCCCCAGTAAACAGGGTGACAGCATTAAGAGTCCCATCAATGTTTCCTCACCAAAGATAAGATAATGAGTCTGTTCCAGACCTCTTTTGTTTACTCTGCAAGACAGCAATTAACACTTGTCCCTTCAGAGTAGGAAAAAAGGTATTTAAACCCCAGTTCAGACTCCAGCATTTTGCTAGCATTTTAGGCATCACACTACATCCCAGACTCTTTCCTCTGCGCTGCCCTTAAACCCTTATGTTTGAGCCACGTCTCTTTGATCCTCCACTCTAGGAGATTTTACACCTGAAATCTCTTTCTATCCAACCTTTCTCTCCTTCTCTTCACTAGTCTTGTATGGTTCATGAGACTGCTTAGTTGTAGTAGTAGCAGTAGATATGACCTGTATAGCTCCTGACATCCATAGTTTTTCAGGAGCTCTGAAAGTTCATCGCTGAAAAGTACAGTAATAATGGCCTAGATCCAATTGCTGGTGCTGATTAGACCTATTGCTGAAGGGTAGGTCAACATTTACAGAAATCCCATGGATTCAGCAGGGCTTTTCTAGCTGGAACTGGCAATTGAATTTTTCCCACTAATTCCCTACCCCACCACCAATACTGGAACAAGCTCAACATTATAGTGCAATCCTATGCAAGAGTACTTAGAAAATATTTATCCTATTTCATTTGTGAAGCCCTGCTGCTACTTCTTCAACACAGGAGGGCAGGAAAGCTAGTACAGAGTTTCCCTTGATTGCAAAAAGCAGGTGGGAAGTACACAAAAACCATAGCCAAATCTTGGAAGCAACTAGTTTTAGATAATTATTATCAGTAAATATACTATGTTATATCCATAAGTTAATAAGGGGTAACAACACATCTTTTGTGTTGAACTATAACCAGATTCTATATGGCACTGTGTAGCATAATAGTTCCTTATATGGAACTATACTACACCTGGTCATTTCACACCTCTGGACACTTACAACTGAGTCACTAAAACCATCCTGTGGTTGTTCTGTGGCTGGGGGTGCAAAGGACATAGCCAGACACAAAATGACTGTATCATCCACTGCAATCTTATGTAATCATATGTCAGGCCACAGGGACATAGCCAGATCCTTCTTTGATTGCCCACTATAAATAGCTGGAGAGGGAGCTGTAGTGGTTCAACAGTAAGACCCGGGGATAGCAGATGGAAGAAAGGAATATTAAGTTCTGCAGCAGCAACAACAACAACAAAAAAAGAGATATACAAAGGTATAAGGTGAACTGAACACCTCTGTACATCACTAATAGGATGAAAGCCAATGTCTTGTAGATAAGCTTGAGCATAGCAATGGTCAGTGTGAATAAAAACAGATTTTTGCCAAAAATCCTAAGTATGGGACTTCACCTCTCACTTTTCTTTCTTAAAGTTTTCTTCAGTGGGAGTCTACATATGGTTGCTGTTGTGCTCAAATGCCTCAGAACATACACCGCCAGACAGAAATGTTATACATAAAAGTCCATACCCACATGCAGAAATATTTATAAGCTGAAGATATTCAACCTTCAGGGAATAAGGGCAGCTAATGCTGGTACTAAAAAACAAAAAGTAGCATGTAACAGAAAATAACAAAGAGTCTTCCAGCACTTTATACTGAAAATACTGCCTTCTGAACTTCTACAACAGTTTTGAAAACAAATTTTATTCTCTGAAGAAAAGAAAATATAGAACACAATGAACTGTGATTATTTTCTTCATATACAGTTCTGTATAAAATGAAAAAAATAGGTCTGTGTATTAGATCTCTTGGAGTGGAATTATTCTTACCAATAAAGTAGGTTAGCATTCTATCCTCCAGAGAAAAAGAGTCTGAAAAATAGCCAGTTATGGAAATTTTTCTACTATAGCATTTTTTTCCCAGAGTCTCCAATGTCACATAAATTTTTACAAAAGAATAATCATAGTTATTACTCGAAAAAAAAAATATAAATACTTTTGTGTGTAATGTGTAATATATCGTACTATGACACGTATGGGAAAATATTGTATATTCCAGATTTACTAATTCATTTTCTAAAATAAAAGGTGTCTAATTTAAAAAGTCAGTAAAAAATGTGTAATATATCACACTATGACATGTGTAGAAAAACATCATATATTCTAGATTAACTAATATATTTTCTAAAATAAAAGATGTCTAATTTAAAAGTCAGGAAGAGGGTAAATGAGCTACTCTACTCAATTTGCTACCTGGCATCTCATATACCCTTGGAATTATTTCATTGCACATCTAATCGCACCCACATGTTTGTGGGTCTGCTTTCTCCATGTAAAGGGAGGTGGAAATATTTTGGGTCACTTTGGGGGTGGAGTTAGATGATTGGATTACCATTATTTTTTTAAAAAAACAAACTATATATATATATTTATATGTATATATTTTCCCCTATGAGGGACAGAAAAACCTGTGGTGCTGCCAACAGCAGTCTGGTAGTATTTCTTCACATGCTGCAACCAAATGGTCCCATGGGAACGACATGATGCTTCCTCATGATCAAGGTATAGTTAAGGGGGGAAAAGGATAGCTTCCCCTTTTGCTACCTCACCTATAACAGTAGGTCCTCTACAATAGTGAATCTGGCCAACAACCAAAGATTTATCCTATTTTTCAAGGGAATTTTTCTTTCACCTCACCCTGTCACACTGACAGGAAGATCTCAGTCACATACTTCAGCCCAATGATAGCAACATTCCACCCCCTCTCTTCTCTCTTTTCATCTCCCTCATTCTATGTAGTGGGCCCGGACTTCTATGTAGCTCTTTACAGATGGGAAAGACAGTTTTTCTTATTATGTTCCAGGTGAAAGACATAGGACCATGGTGAGGTGGCATGGCTTCTGCATTGGTTAATTTCTTAAATGTGTAGCCCACCTTCCTGGCCCTGACCCCTGAGATGTAACATGGCTCCTAGTTTGGATGAGGCAGTAGGACCAAGCAGCACAACTCGCTATTTTGAAAGGGAAGGGATTTTACTTAGACCTGGCCTGCATGTTCAGAGATTTTAGCGACCAAAGGGGCCAGAATAACTAATCCATCCACATTTTGTGGGCTCCCAAGTACAACTCAGCCAGAAATCTCTGCCCATCTTTGATGTTTGGGTTGTGAAAAAAAAAAAACATAATTATACAGTCAGCCCTCCACATTTGCAGGTTAATCATTTGTGGATTTGATTATTCACAGACTACTTGGGGGAAGGGGTGAGATGGGAGGAGGGAGAATGCACACATTCACTCTCTCACTCACATGGGCATGAGGGGGAAGGGGATGGGAGAGAGGAAGGCATGCATACAGGTTTGCTCACTCACTCGCATGGTGTGAGAGGGAAGGTGATGGGACGAGAGGAAGGAGGGCATTCACAGGCAGGAAGGGGATGGGATGGGGGCATGTGCACACATTCAATCACTCAGTCACTTGCACCAGCAGGAGGGGGGAAGGGGATGCAATGGGAGTCCCCTTTCTTATTCCTCCCATTTCCCCATCTCATCATCTTCTCCACCTTCCACCCATACAAGTGAGTGAGCTAGCAAATGAAGGAATGCACATGTAACCAGGCCCAACCACCTGGCCACTACTGGTAATTTTTGTTTGTGTATTAAGCATAGTTTTGGGGGTACTTGTGATAGTTGTGGTTTTCCCACTTTTGCAGGATTCCTGTGTACCTAACCCCCTCAAAATTGGAGGGCCAACTATATACTGATCCAATAATTTTTTTGGGGGGGGGATGAATAGTGCATTCTGGAAGCCTATTTATCTAATGGTCGACCATAGCAGGTTTATTCAGCAGGCATGCCGTCCCCCGCACATGGTTAATTTTGCATAATACTCTGATACAACAGTGTCTTAAAGGCACGTTGGGAGATTATAATGATAGCTAGATGTCACCCAGATATCCACTGCTGCTTGAAGTACCAGGCCATATTTTCTAAAAGGGTGTTGGGGGAGAGCTACAGAGATGATGAGACCCCAGCAGCTACCCATGATGTTATGGCACCATGAGACAAAATGAAGCTGGATGGCAGTATGGTTCTGCAATAATTTGCTCATCCCAGACCTAGCATTTAAGAGAGGAATGTTTACAGATTCTGCATTTGTTGAGATTCTTCCACAGAGTCTGAGTGTGTGTCATACTAGTCATGCTTACCACAGCTAAATTAAGCAATGCTAGAATCTGTTACTCTGAATATTTGTCCTAAGATGTGTGCTTAGTTTTAAAGATATCAAAAACTGCATTCACATACATACATAAGAGAAACAAAATATGCGGAGGAGGAACTAGAAGAAAAATTTGGAGAACAAATTTCCATCCTATTCCATTTTGGTATTTTCTGAATAGTATTTCCATATGTTTCACTTTCTATTGACTCTGTATATTTGAAAAAGTGGCACTGTCACATCATCACCACTTCCTACCATCTATTTTCTTATTACATCATTGCTTATAGAATTTATTTGCAAGGAAACAACTGAACACCAAGTCTGCATCAATGGCATTTTGAAGTATTGCCCTCTGCAGGTGTTCAGTAATAGTAACTAGGTTGTCAGTTCTTACTGACAAATTTGGGAAAAGTCAATTTTTTTTAATTCATGTCATCTCTTATCATGTAATGTAAAACAATATTTGAATAAGCATGATTCCATTTGTTTTAAAACTCATGTTGTTCTCTGGAGAAATCACCATTTCCCAAGTATAATGCTGTTTGAGAAATGTGTTGCTGTTATCTGTCATCAAATTGGCTTTGACAAGGTGAAGTTTAAACAGAGGTATATCTAGGGTGAGGCAAATGGGGCACGTTCCCTGGGTGCCAATGCCAGGGGGGCGCAGAAAAGATGACCCCCCTTTCACCCAGGTCTGATGTACCACCACCACTGCTGCTCTCACTAGGGTCTTCCTCAGCCCAGGGTGGTGGTGGCAGTGGCAGCAGCAGCCCTTCCATCCAGGCCTTGCCTGCTCCCGCTGCCCTCACCAGGGTCTTCCTCAGTCTGGGACAGTGGCAGTGGGAGAAGCAGCACCTAGGGGCACAACTTTCACATTTGCCCTAGATGCAGTTGAACCTAGGTATGCCACTGAGTTTGAATGAAAGATCTCCAAGAGACCTGGTCATCAACAGCCCTGCTCAGGTCTTGGAAACTGTAAACTCAAGACCACAGCTTCTTTGATGGAATCAATTTATCCATAATGCGGTCTTCAACTTTTCCTACTGCCTTCCACTCTACCAAGCATTCTCATCTTTTCTGATAAGTCCTGCTGTTTCATGGTATGTCCAAAGAATGACAGCTTCAGTTTAGTCTTTCTGACTTCTAATGAGAGATTTGATTAGCTCGGATACATTTATTTGTCTTTTTGGCAGTTTCCCTCCAGTCTCCAACAGTAGAATTTCCCTCCAGTCTCCAACACCACATTTCAAGTAAGCTGATTCTCTTCCTGTCAGATTTCTTTACTTCAGATTGCTCGACTACACATAGAAATCAGAAATACTATTACATGATTAGTTCTGACTTTGATATTCAATAGCTTTATATTTGACAGTCTTATCTAGTTTCTTCATAACTTCCTTTCCAAGTCTTCTTCTGATTTCTTGACTACAGTATTCATTTTGATTGATGACTAAGCCAAGATATAGAAAATCATGAACTACCTGACATCTTCAACATCAGCCTTTCAGTGATACAAATCATATGTGGAAAGCATTTTTGTTTTCTTGATACTCATTCCTAATCCTTCTTTTGTATTTTCTTCTTTAACTTTAACAGTAGTCATTCCAGGTCTTTGCTATCTTCTGCTAGTAACATTGCATCATCTGCAAATCATGTTATTGATGTTCCTTCCTCCAGTTTTCACACTTACCTCTTCCGAATCTAGTCCTGCTTTCCCTATGATATGTTCTGTATATAAATTGAACAGATAGTGTGCTAAACCACAGCCTTGTTTGACCTGCTTGCAAATGGGAAACCGTTTAGAGTGATCCATAGTTTTTCATGACCTACACAATCCAAGGCTTTGCTGTAGTCTATAAAGCACAGGTTGCTTTTCTTTTGAACTTCTTTAGTGTGTGCCATTTGTAATGTGATCCCTAGTGCCTATTCCTCTTCTGAACCTAACTTGCATATCTGGAATTTCTTGCTCCATATATAGTAAAAGTCTGTGTTGGATAACCTTGAACAACACTTAGCTAACCAGAGAGATTAATGCATGGTCTGATAGTTTGTATAACCCCTGGTGTCTCCCTTCTTGGGGAATAGAAGGCACATAGGATGAATAGAATCTATTCTGAGTGTTTCCAGGTTATGGATTGTTGTGCTGTTTTCCATATTTATTAGAATTTGAATCTCTACAGCTTCAGTGATCTCTACTGGTATGTCATCTGTCTCTGGTGATTAATTTATTCCAAGTGATTTGAGAATTTCTTTCACTTTTATTTTCTAAAATCATGAGTTTGTCATCAAAAGTTTTTCCTTGAAGAAACCTCTCATTGTTTTACCTCGTTTATATATTTAGTAGTACATTGCTTCCACTGTCTTTTATTTTATCCTTGTCACATACTGATCATATTGGTCATATAGCATTTCCACAGTTGGTTTAAATTTCCTTTTGATTTCTTGGATCATACAAAAGAGGTCTCTTGTTCTACTTTGGGTTGCTCAGTAATCTTCTATATCCTTGCATTGATGATGATGGTGATGATGACAATGATGATATTAGCATTATATTAGTATTCTTTGTCCTTACACACAAGTCACCGAACAGTTGTATTTAAGTTTCTGACCCATGTTCTATATCCTTAACAGCTTGAAGAGTTTCATTAGACATCCAGTGAGGGTCTTTGCTTTTTTTTAGCTACAGATATCAACTTTTTTCATTCCTCCTGGATTGCATTCCATTTGCCTATGATTATCAGCAGGTTCTGATGTTACAGCTCAGATTATTCAACTGCCATCTTTTCAGCCTGGTTTTTATAAAATTAACCTAGTACATCCTATAGAATATAAGACATAGCATAAGAGAACATTCAAGCAATGAGCTTTGTGTGAGAGAAGCCTACCTTCTTTTCTTAAAGGAAAAACAAAAACAAAGCAAAAATGGCCAGACATATGAATAAAGATAAGAGTACAAGCTGACCAGGACTGAACACTGCCAGCAGGATGCTCAATGACACTAGATGACAGGAAGTGGAAAGGCTTCTAAGTGCTCCCTGATCATTAGAAAAAGACATCTCTGCTGTACTTGACACATAAAGATCACAGTTTTATGATCACAATTTTGATTGCTCAACTGGCAAGCTGAGTGAGAGTAAGGAGATGGCAAAAAGAGCCAAACAGAACTAGCAAATCAGACCTCTGCCCAGCATGTTTCCAGTGAAGAAGATTGTTGTCAATGACAACCGTGCTGATAACTGCCCTGATATGGTGCCAAAAATACTGATATACTGGTAAGGTTATCCTAAAGCTATTCTGAAAAAGATATCTGCTTATGTAGTAATGGTTGTGTTGGGGGAATGATGGGAATTTGAAGATTGACAGTACTCAAGGAAATCAACTCTTAAATGCCTGTGTATTCACAGAAGCTGTTAGATATGTATAGTTCCTCTGATAGGTGAGAATATATACTTGCATGGATCATTGGCTAAGTCGTATTGTTAAGATGGTTATGGATATGATACAAGGGACAGTGTGCTTCACATATTAAAGTCTTTATGAAGTGTCTGTATAATACTCTAACAGACAATATGGAAATTAGGGAATGACTGAAGTATTTTAGGGTAAGATCCTTATGGCCATATGATGTAAGTTACCGAACATAAGATGCATTACATGGTATTATAATGTAATGCAAATCCCCTCTGGTCAAATCTACCCAAGAAACCTCCATGATAGCTTTGCCTTATGGTTTCTGTAAGTCAAAAACAACTTGAAGGAACCCAACAGCAACAAAGGAAAACTTATAAACTTGTAATTACTGAATAGGATATTAGTCTACCTCTCACCTTTCTTCTAGTGCAGGACCCAATGCATCTCAAAGCTTCCATTGTCTCTGCTAGTGGCACTCTGCACAGCTGCTGTGGCCCAGTGTCAGGCACATGAATTCTGTTAGCAACATAAGTGCACATATCTTGGGGTTGCACATATGTATATATAGTTTCGGATGTTATGAAAGAGCTGTTCACTAGCTCCTTGTGCAGTGCCCAACCACAACAGCTATCAAGCCCTGTGGGGGTCCACTTCTTCATGCTTTGACCTAGGATCGTCCATGTATTTTGTAATGACAAAGAGTGTCCAAAATTAGAAATCATAAAGGGCATCCTGGAAATATATAAATGTGCAGTATTCCAAAGACAATAGTGTTATCCTCAGAAAAACCACCACTTAAGAGAGGACAAATAGAATCCACAAAAGGTATGAGAAAATCTGAAGATTAGTATTGGGGGAGGTTTGCAATATATCACGCTGCCCTAGTAGTTATATACGAGCCTTCCTTCTCTCCCTTTTTGTGGAAGACAATTGGTAAGGTGTTTTGGGAGAGGATTATCTTAGCCCAAAATGGAGAAAGTACAATGATATGTCCTTATGATTTAAAATCCTTACCAGAGGTTTGACTGACAGTAGAGCAGCTGGAAGTATTCCTACCTGTTTGATAGTTAGAAGATCTCTTCCCACTTTCACTGTTAGCTGACTTATCAGGTCATTTTCTTCTTGTGCTATGAGGATCTAACTTATTTATATATGAATTGTACACACTGCCTACCAGGCGCTTGGAGCAATGTACCATAAATATAATTAAAACTTCTCATGAAATATAGCAAGATGAAAGAGAACAACAGCAACAAATATCCTTTTAAAATTTGTGAGTGATTTTAAAAAGGAAGAGCAATTAAAACTGGTGGGAAGGCTTACACCACAGCTCTTCCCTTCAGCCTAAAGCACACAACCACTCTTTATTTTATTAATTCAAAATGTTTAGCCGCTGGTTTAAAAAATAATCTATGGATTTAAAATGTTTTGCTAGCACAGGCATTCAGATACAAAATTTTAAAAAATATAATATCACTCCTGAAACATCAATTGTAAAAAAATCAGCATAGCCTCCATAAAAACTTTAGGTGAAGGCAACCTTCTAATCAGACTTAATTTTTACCACCATCCTTTCCTCCTATTTGATCCTGATTATACATTGTACACTGGAAATGAGGCAGTTTGTATGGCTTGGTTTCGTATGGTTTGGCTCATCAAGCTGGTCATGGCTACTTTTCTGTAATGGATGACAAAAGATGCAAGAGAGGATCATCTTTTGTTGATAGCTGCTGATGAGAAGGAGAAGAAAGAAGAAGAAAAACAAGAATAAGAAAAGGAGGGAAGCATGCATCACTTCTTAAGGAAGTAGCCAGGGATGTAAAAACTACCAAAGCATCTGTTAACTGTACTTCTAAGATTGGTTGGCAACGTCCTTGTTCAAGTCAGGGCTATGGAGAATAGGATTTCACCACCTGAGGATCATGCTGTATGTATCCATGCAGACACCATAACAATGCAAAACACTAATTCAGGGTTGAACTACTGCCTGGAGGTTGTGGGAGGGGAGCTACATTAGCTCCCTGTGGGATCTTGGAAGACATCCCTCTTTGCCACACCTTCTCCTTTCATTTTTTTATTTTATTTTTTAAAAAATTAGATGTTGTAAATAAAAGAGATGGGGAATATTGCAATGTTTTGACAAAGTAATATTTGGGGCTGATACTCTCACCATTTTGGTCATTTTCTCATTAAGCAAAGAAATCACAGCTGAATTATATACATGTCAACACAAAAGGAAGTTCCCATGCAGTGCTTTCAGGAGCTCAGTTCCATGCAACACCTTTACCAGTTCTAAATAGTCTCTTAACTCTTATCTCAAGTCAGTAACTGGAGACAACAGTCGAAGAATCTTGCAGGTCAAATGTCAACTCTCACCATCCCCATGGTTGAATCCAGTCTGTCTGCTAGAATTCCCTTTCCTGATCTATGTCATTGTAGCTGCATTTCAGTAATCTTGTTGCTCCACTAATAATTCTCTCTAAGTTGACTGAAACTTCCCCCCCCCCATAAAGTATAGTGCCTTCTCCCCCTTAAAACTATAAGAACCAGAACATCCTTCCAGGAAAGCAATAATACTGCAGCCTGCTTCATAAACAAGAATTAAATAATTCTGATTGGAGTGGCTTTCGTAAAAGCAAAGCATCTCCCCAAAGGCTGCAGATGTCTAATCATTGCAGGAATCGCTTGTCAACTGTGCCAAAGGAAGTATTGCGATGTCACTTTATTTGGGAGAAGGGAGAGCAAGGCCCCCCAGAGTATATATTTATGTTAATACAATAGAAGAAAATAAAATTCAGAGATAAGAAAAGTGATACTATAACCTCATGGCAGAGAACAAATGTAATAGCTAAAGCAAGGGGGAAATGCAGTTGAGTCATATTGGGAGTCTGCACAGCCAAACCTATAGGTATAGGTCCAGGTTTTCTGGCAGAACATATCTCCCCATGCAAGCTTGCCCAGGCCCTAAGATCCTCAGGAGAGGCCCTTCGTTCATTTCTATCACCTTTTCAAGCGTGACTGGTATGGATGGGAGATAAAGCCTTCTCAGTGGCTGCCCTAGGCTCTGGAACTCCCTTCCTAGGAAGGCCTCTCCTTCCAGTTCTTCTTTGGCAGGCAAAGACATTCTTATTCTGACAGGATTTTGAAAACAGAAAGTGTTTGGGGTTTTTTAAAGAGCTGTTAGAAGGATGATGTATTCTTTCTATTACTTTAATTGTATTCTTTTAAATTAGTTTTTTATTATTTTAATTGCATATTTTAAATTGTTTTGAATGTCATTAGTAATTTAATTTCACTTTAATGTTGTTTGTCTGTATGTTTTAACTAGGTTGTTGTGTTACCCTGTATGTTGCGGGTCCTGGGAGGGGTGCCCAAATAACCAAGCACAAACACAAGTTGGGAGAATTTAGCTTGAGCACTCTCTTGGCTAAACGAGAGGCAGGGTAACCTTAGCAAGGATCTTTTAACTCTATGTATACAGCGTCAGGTCAGAGAGCGGCTAGACAAGGTTTTAAAGTAACAAACAATATTTTATTAAAGACAAGAAACATGAGAGACAAGACATAAACTAACTAACTGAGAAATAGAAATGGAGAGCTTTTCGGGAAAGGCAATATGACACCTGGTCTTGTAGTCCTGGAGAGAGGCGGGGTTCCGGGGAAGAAAGCTCAGCGGGGCTCGCTGAGGGGAGTTCCTTCAGACTACCGGCAGCAAGGCGGGATGGAAGTCCAAAGTAGTCCGAAGACGTCCCAAAAGTAGGGACCTTTTATAGGGTGGAGTTTACCTACAGGCTATGTTATGCTCGGTGAGAACAAAGGAAATTTGGAGTTGGACAAAGGAGTTGGAAAAGGTCAGATTTTGCATGATAGGTTTAGCTCTTAAGGCAATAGCGTGGCCAGTTCGTTAATGGCCCGACATAAAGAAATGCCTTGGCTCTTGGCTGTGTGGCTTTGTGTAGATCCAAGCCAAGCAGAGCCGGTTTGCAGGGAGGTTTTTCGTAACGCAATGGAGAGGCTTACATTGCCTGCCTGAATGGGGTTTTGGAATGTACAGTCATTAACGACCGCACCCGTACGTGCTTGTCCATGGGATCTCTGCAAACATGTGGAGTGGGGTGGCAGAGAAAGGTCAAGCAAAGGCCGAATTATTTGATATCAAAAGGATATCTAGTGTTCCCACCAGACATATCACAACCGTGGATAACAGTTGTTGTTGTTTTGTGCCTTCAAGTCATTTCTGACTTAGGAGACCTTAAGGCAAACCTACCATGAGGTTTTCTGGGGCTGAAAGTATATGACTTGCCCAAGGTCACCCAGTGGGTTTCCATGGCCAGTTGGGCATTTGAACCCTGGTCTTCAGAGTCATAGTCCGATGCTCAAACCATTACACTCCATACTGGATCCTTGCCCCTCCTGGCTTCTGAAAGCACCTAGGGTAGGACTGGTCAAGTGGATAAAAGGGAGTGGTGAATGTCTCACTGCAGCAAGGAAAGTTTCCCTCATGCCTAAAAGAGGCTGTGGTGAGGCCATTACTAAAAGGAAAGAAAGAAAGAAAGAAAGAAAGAAAGAAAGAAAGAAAGAAAGAAAGAAAGAAAGAAAGAAAGAAAAAAACCTCCTCAGATCCCACCATTCTGAATAACTATCAGTCAGTCTCTAACATAAAATTTTTGGGAAAGGTTCTAGAGTATGTGAGGCCTCCTAGCTCCAGGAATTTCTGGACGAGATGGATTATCTAGATCTATTTCAATCTGGCTTCAGGCCTGGTTATGGGACAGAGACAACTTTAGTCACCTTGTTGGATGACCTTGCAGGGAACTGGACAGGGAGAGCATGTCCCTGTTGGTTCTGCTCAGTGACTTTCAATATCATCAACCATGGTATCCTTCTGGGCTGAGTCTCTGAGATGGGACTTGGGGGTACTGTTAGACAGTCATTCTGGTCTTTCTTGGAGGAACAAACTCAGAAGATAATGCTGGGAAACTCCTGGCTGTCAGCCTGTGGGGTCCACCAGGGTTCTGTTTTGTCCCCCGTGCTGTTTAACATCTACATGAAACAGCTGGGAGAAGTCATCTGGAATTTTGGGGTTCAGTGTCACCAATATGTTAATGGCACCAACTCTACCTCTCCTTTGCATTTAATTTCAAGGAAGCTGTCTCAGTGCTGAACCAATGTCTGTTGTCAGTAATAGACTGGATGAGGGCAAAGAAACTGAAGCTTAATCCAGACAAGACAGAGGTGCTCCTGGTCAGGTGAAAGGCAGATAAAAGAATCAGGACTCTGCCTGCACTGGATGGGGTTACATTCCCCCTAAAATCTCAGGCTCACAGCTTGGATGTTCTACTGGACTCAACTCTGAGCCTGGATGCCCAAATTTCAGCAGTGGCCAGCACAACTTGTGTACCAATGTACCAGCTGTGTCTGTTCCTTGAGACATCAGATCTGGCTACAGTGATACATGCTTTGATTACATCTCTGTTGGACTAGTGTAACATAGGCCTTTTTCACATGGGATTTTTAAAGCTTCCCAGTTCGTCCTTGGTCGGGTGCCTTTTACACGTTAGAGAGCATTAAACTTTTTGCATTCTCACACCAATCTGAGCGGGGGCGCCACCAATCTGCATTTCCGCGCACTTTTCAAAGACCGGATAAAATGTGGTCTTTTCCTCCAATCCGCGCTCGACGTTTCCATGAGAAAGCAGCGATGCGTCCTGATTCGTGCAGGCGATCAAGAGAGGGAGGGATCAAGGCGTGGTCAGCAGAAGCCACAGGACCGCCCCCAGCACGAGCGGGCGGCGCCATTTTCCAAACCCGCTGAGGCGCCTGCAAGGAGGAGGCAAACAGACGAGGAACGGAAAAAAAGGAAGGTTTCAGCGGCTGCAAGGAGGAAGCAAAGGGACGAGGAACGGAAAAAAAGGAAGGTAGGTTTTTCCCTTAGCTATCCTTTGTCCGTGCGGCGTCGTGAATTGCGGGTTTCCGGGGGTTGTGTCTCCCGAAGGTGCCCTGATTTTAAATATGGGGTCGAGGGGGAGGTGGTGGCTGGCGAGTGGATACACTCGCCGAGGATGGCATGGCAGGATGCTTTTAAAGGTTAGGGAAAATTGGGAAAGCTGTGGAGGGGGGCAGGTAGGAAGGGAGGGAACGTCCAAAGCAGCCACCGCGCCAAACCCGTTCTCCAGGTTACTTTGGAAGCGGGATCATGGCGCAATGACGGGATGCTGTGTAAATTTGGGGATGGCTGCTGTGCTGCTCCGGCACGAGGTCCCCGTGCAAACTTTTACTGGGAAACGTATTATTTTTCTCTGGGGACTGTTTGGCGCCCCCAGAGAAAAATGGCCCTTGGTAATCATCCGTTTTAAACCAGATTCTCGGGCTGGGGGTGTGGGGGGTAGTGGCTTCTGTTTGACCCCTGGCAGTAGTTATTTTTCGAGCGGCCGCCATTAATACAGTCACGCCCCATAAGGGCCTGCTGTGTTGTTTGTCTGAACCCCCCCCCGCCACATGCAGAGGGGGATGATCTTCCTGCCAGGGCAGGAGACTCAGTGGTGTTCCATGCTTCTTTAGCTGTCTTGGACATGGCAGAGATCCATAGGGCAATGGAACACACATCATTGTTTGGGGGAGGCAAACATTTCATCTTTATCAGTCCATGTGGCTCTGGGAGGGAGGATCCCATGGGCAGAGAACCAGTTCCTGGGACTATTGTATAGGCACACAATTTACCACATCGTTTTCACTCCAGCTTGTGCCAAAATTTAAGTTGTTGTACATTAGCTTGAAGCTGTTGATATCACAAAAGCTAAAAGGTTATCTCTCCTGCTGTGAATATCTGCCCTCTGAAGTTATAAAACAAGGCAGTTCCCTTTGTCAGTTCGTACTGTTTGCTTTGTTTATAAATACTAACGCCCCTCCTTGTCTCCACAGGATCGGAAATCCACGGGGAGTGCGCATTCCCAGTGCAAATCTTCCCGCGGAGTGTTGATCCAAGCTGAAAAGTCCACGCTGACACTACCGCCCTTTCCACCACTTCGCCAAACATGCAAAACAGTTGTCTGGCTGGCGAATTGCACAGCGGTCCGTGACTGAAACAGTGGCATGCCACAGACGCCACGCTGACCTCACAGCTTTGCAGGGGAGGGCTACATGCAAGGAGCCACACACCAACTTGAAAGAATAATTTTTTTAATAAATAAATGTTTCCTTTTTTCAAAAAAATATATTTTCCTAACTACATATTTACATAAATAAATAAAAAAGTGCTGTACAGGGTGGGTGTGCGTTTGGGAAAGGGCTGGGGGTTTCAACATTGGCCCTGGAACAGTCTACTCCTGGGCACAGGGGTGTTCCTCCTCCGGCTCCTCCACATCCGTCCCTGGCCGCTCCGGTTGAGGGATGTTCTCTTGGTCTGCTGGCCAAAACACAGGTGAAATTCGATTAGGCATGTGCGCGTCCACAGCAGCCTTTTTGAAGGAGGAAACTTTATTGTGTCGTTTATTTATTGCTTGGGCGTTAGGGTGGAAATCAAAAATGCGGTCAAGGGCCACTTTAAATAAAGGTTTCCCTACCTTCCGTCTGTGCCGGGCCCTGCGTGTCCACGGAGGCTTGATGGCCAGGCGCATGGCGTCTTCTGCCTATGGAATTGAAACAGTAAAGTAGCGTGGGCTCTCATCGGGCAGAGTGCATCCCCCTTTCTGGGGGATGCATGACAACCATTCTCCTGGGGTTCCCATAGCCACACAGCCGCTGTGTGTGGGGGTTACTCACGTCTGCCACCGGCTGTCCAGCTGGGGCTCCCGCCGCCCTCCACAGGCTTCGCATGACCTCGAAAAAGGGAGGCCTTGCGTGGGGGGGCGGGTGGCCATTGTAGGTGCGCAGGGAGGAGTAGAACTGCGCGTGCAAGTCACGGAACCGGGTCCGGACCTCCTCCACGCTCCTCTCGTGGCCATGTCTTGTAAGGCAGTGGGCAATGGTGTGGAGGTGCTCATCATAGTCCCCCCGCCTACTCGCACCATCTTCGGGCCAGCAATATTCAAGCGCTCCTAACAAGGCTGCAATTGCTGCCATAAACGGGGCAAGGAGCCCAGTTATTTCCCTCAACTGCTCGTTCGCCATACTCAAAACAGCAAAAAGCGAGCGGGCAGGAAAAGTTTTTGTCAAAAGTTTCCGCGGCGCTTCAGCAGGCGCAGGGGAGGGGGTGGATCCCGGGAGGGTGCGAGGGGACGCACGTGTGTTTTGGCGTCATCGATGACGCCCAAACTTTTACTTTTTGAAAAAGGGCACCGCCAATCAAACGCTAGGTAGGGCGGGGAAAGGACAACGTTGGGAGGGGCTATGGCCGCGCTGTGTGAATGCGATAATGCTCGCCTAGCCTCTTGCCGATAGAGCCATGAGAAACGACAAAAGTTCGGCACGTTTTAGCGGGGATTGGGAAAAAGCCTGCCTGGATCGTGGTGGGAAGATTTCAGAGCCCCGTGTGAAAAGGGCCATACTCTACATGAGATTGCCTTTTGAAACTGTTCAGAAACTTCAGTAGGCTCAAAATGCTTCAGCCAGAATGCTGACTGGGGCGACTTATAGGAGGCATAAAACTCTCTTGTTAAAAAAGCTGCACTGGGTAATGGTTCATTTCCAGGCACAATTCAAAGCACTGATCATGACCTACAAAATCCTATACAGCTTAGGTCCAGGCTATCTGAAAGACCACATCATCCTAGAGGAAACTGCCAGAGTTTTAAGAGCTGCAGGGGAAGGCTTTCTCTCAGTCCTGTTACCCTTCCAGGCTCACTTGGTGAGGACATGCCTTCTCCCACCCTCTGGAATTCTCTTCTGCAAGAGGCTAGGCCCACTATCTCCTTGTCTTCTTTTCACCAGCCAGCAAAGATGTTTTTGTTTAAGCAAGCTTTTAATGTAAACAGGAGAGCTTTTTATTGGGATGTTTACTTATTTTTTAACTTTTGTTTGTTTTAAAAATGATTTTATACTGTTTTTATGTGGTTGATTTAACTGTTTTTAAATTTTATTGTAGATTATGTTTTAATTGATTGATTCTGAAAGCCTCCTTGGATCTCACTCTGGGAGAAAGGAGGCATACAAGTGCAATAAATAAAATCTCCCAGAATGCTACACTACAACTTCCAGGTTGCTCGCCATGCTGGCTGGAGGATTCTGAGTTTTGTTGTCCAGAGCACTCTAACCATTTCTCCTCTCTCCTGTTGTGCATTGTTCTGGCAAAGCAAAAGGAAACAGTTTCAATGCCTGCCAAGGGCAAGGAAGACTTTTTTTAAAAGGGTGTCATCTGTCTAATCAACAACTAATCATAATTATGAGGAAAGGAATTTGTCTACATAACTGCAGAATAAACTGCTGAATAAATGCATTTGGCACTGAGTAAATATGGCTTGTTCTCACACTACTTGGGGATAAGTAAAGAGCCTAGCTTGCAAGCATGTTTGAACCATGTCAGTTGTTAGTTAGATAATCTGGGACTATAACAAGACTGGGAATTCTTAAAGAAAATAACTGTCAGTTATGGGACACACTGCAGCAATGAAGCTACGTAATGGATTTTGCAATGACAGATGCCTCAATCCAAACGAGTGCCATCTGCCAGTAGGCAGATTGCAATAACAAAGACAATGAAGACAATTATGCATGCAGCTTCCTATAAATTAAATATGACTTAGATCCCAATATACTTTCACTCATTTAAGATGGGGAAATTTTGCCCTTCTACATCTCCCAGAGGCTTGTGCAATCCTCTAGAGGAGCATTTGTAAGGAATATGGAAGGCTGAAGATAGAGGAAACTGACAACCTCTTCTTTATTGCCTTCAAGGTGCCCAACAGAATCTTTGGAGGGATGTTATGCCATTCCTATGTAACGTAAGATAATGTATGCTGCATATATTGATTTACTGGGGGGAAAAGCCACGCATAGACAATCTCTAAGTATTGCTAGCCCTGTCACAGAATGACAAATAGATTGTTTTTTGTTTAGTACCAGATAATGGTTGAACTATTTTAGTTGATTAATCACATGCATACTAATTGATTAAATATAAATTAATGTGTGTGTTACCAGAACTGTAACGGGGATAGCTATTTGTGATCTTTAAAAAGTATGTGCTAATTTTCAAAATTTGTTATTCATTATTAGTAGAAAAAATCCTATTTTGGTTAACTTTTGATGAACTGATCCTATTGCAATTCAGAATAGTTGGATAACTGATTTACAAGTCCAATTGTATAAAATAAGGTAAATAAAGCTTTTGGTTTTCAAGGCTTTCAAACCATGGCTGGTCAGTCAGTGCATGAATATTACTGAAGAGTAGTTTCAGAAAATGTTATGGTTAGATATAGATACAGACAGATACAGAAACACAGGTTTTCACCGCTGTACATCATTATACATCCTTCTTAGATTGGGTATCATTACATATGTTTTGTCTACAAATTTTGTGGCTGACGTGGATTCTATTAACATTTGAGCTGGTGACCAACCTATCACTGCAAGTGGAAGAGAAAAGACCCAGTGAGGAACATGATAGATATCTTGAACTATAGAAGAAATTCTGCAGAAGCCTGTTGCATATTAAGGAGATAGGTTTTTTAGGTCTGAATTTTATAGTACAGTTTTTATGCCTGAGTGTCCTTAAAAACCTCACATGACATCTCAGGACTAGTGGTTTGTTTATCTCAAAGAGGATCTCAAAGCTGTCTATATTGACCACTTGCTACTCACTAAACTTAACTCTGGGTGGTGGAAGAATTCATGATGAGACCGAAGAACATAACCATCACATCAAGAATAATTAATAGAGCTGTTGGTAAAGTGTGCATGTAGCAGCTAAAGTTCTTTGTTCTATAAATCCCCAGCATTTTGCTCAGGTTGGACTTCAGCAAAGACCTGGACCAAAGAGCTGCTAGGTGTTGGCCATCTACCTGGAGTTTCTTCACTGTGATTCACTTGGAGTTACTAAAACACAAATAAATCATAGAATCATAGAATCATAGAAATGTAGAGTTGGAAGAGACCACATGGGCCATCCAGTCCAACCCCCTGCCATGCAGGAACACCCTCAAAGCACTCCCGACAGATGGCCATCTAGCCTCTGCTTAAAAACCTCCAAGGAAGGAGACTCCACTACACTCCGAGGGAGAGTGTAGAAGAAGTAGGAATGGGAAGAATCCAGAATTTTCCGAATCCAAATCCGGATCCAGATCCCTGGAAGGTTCTGGGAATCCACGAATCTCACGAATCTAGAATCTTTTGAATCTTTTTTTAAAAAGGGTTTAAAAAGCAAGGGAAAGAAGGATAATCTTGGGCAAGATACACTCTCTCAGCCTTAGCAAAAGCCTAGGCAAAGACAAACCTCCTTCTGAAGAAATCTGGCCAGGACAATTATCATAGTTTTGCCTCACGATCTCCCCAGATTGAAAATGACATGAAGGCCCTTTCTACACAGGCAGGAAATTGTGGATTAATCCCACATTTTCCTGCCTGTGTAAACAGGACCACATATTACAGTACAGAGATAATCCAGGTCAAAACTAGCTTTTCTTTGCATAGCTCCTTCTGGCACCCTGGGGTTTGTAGTTTGATGATGTGCCAGCACACTTTGGCAGAGAAGGCTGTGACACCTTGTAAAACTACAAACCCCAGAATTGTGTACGAAAGAGCTTTGCAAGGGAGTTATGCAAAGGAATCGTTCAGTTGTCCTTGAAATCTCAAGAAGACTGTACCTTCCAGTCAAGTCTCAAGTCCTGCAACAAGGAAGGCACTTAAAATATACACACAAACAGCCTCTAGTCCAATCTCAGTTCTGCACCCTGCAGTCTCAAGAGTCAAGTCTCAAGTCCTGCAATAAAGAAAGCACTTAAACACACACACACATACACAAAGAAGCCTCTAGTCCAGTCAATTCTCTACCCTCAAGTCCTGCAAGGGACACTCAAGTCAAATCTCTAGGCCCGTCTCAACAATTCCCAATCACTACCCTCCAGTCTCAAATCAAAAAATAATACAGATTAATGCATGCTCAATAAATGATTCTGGAGGCAGCTACTGTTCACCTTGTTTGTTGTAGGCAACACACACTCCTCCTATAGAATCAGCTAGAGTAGAATCCCATTCTTTCCCAGCTCAATTTTTTTTTGCATTCATTGTTTACCACAGACATGCTGCTGCAACAGAAGACCAAAAGTCTGTGTTTCTCCAGCTTTCCTTTGCAACCTTTCCAATGGCAATGCTGCTTATAAACTTGCAGCTAGACAGAGGAAAAGAGGAAAAAGGGTTGAGAAGCGTAAAAAGGCTTTTTAAAAGGGAGCTTCAAAATGGGTTAACTGAAGTATTCATATATTCAAGACACAGAAACTAAGAGAAGAAGTGGCATCATGACAATCTTAGTCCATTTCCACATGGGGCGGGGGAATCACCCCGTGACGCTATTTACCAAACTTCTTGGCTCCCCAGTCCGGTCCACGCTGCTCCGGAGCAGTGTGTGCTCATCGATACGCACTGCTCAGATGTCCCAAATGGTGGCTTTCAGTTGGCCAAGGGTCTTGACCAACCGCTGAAGCTTGCCAGCCTAACGCCCACCCCCGGCAGATCACAGGCTCACATTGGGGTGAGCCTGTGAATCTGCATAAGGGAGCAGACTTGCAGTGGCTCACTCCGTGCTTTTGAAAGACCTGTTTTTAGCAGTCTTTCAAAAGCACGCTGGACGACCACTTGGGGTTGTTCTGAAGTGGGCTGAGGTGTGGATCTACGTTAAGTAGCTCCGACCCAGTCCGCTCCCAGGTGCAGATGTCCTCCCTGGAGGATGCTCTGCCCTGTTTTAAAAACCCCGTGTGGAAATGGCCTTAGTCCCAGAATTGACAAAAGAAAGTTGGTGAAGGAGAAAGTATTGCTCACATGGCTTGCATTGAACCCCTGAACCCCTTTTTGCAGTCTTTCGAATCCCCTGGGACATTCCCACAAGCTCCTAGACCCCCACACAAACTCAGTTTTGCTCCTCTGTCCTTCACCTCCCAATCCCTATCCCAAAATTGCCTTGTAGAGGGAGGCAGCACCAGGGAGAGGCAGCACTAGGGGCACAGGCAGCAGGAGGGAGAAATGGCAGCCTCCAGTGAATGCAAGGCCTTATGCCGGTCTGCCAGCCAATCACCCATGCTCACATTGGGCGGGGAAACACATGAGGAGCGGGATCCCATCCTGGTCCTCAGTTTTCAAGTGTCCTTGTCTCCCGAGTTTTCAAGTGTAATGGTCTCCAACAAACTGTTTGAGTGGCAGAGTCAAAAGATTCCATTTGCTTATTTTGTCACAGGAATTTGGATTCCTGACTCTCTAATCCCTGCCAAAGATTTGAGGTTTCGGTTGGCCCATCCCTATGAAGAAGTATTCTCACCCTGCTTTGGACATTTTGTTCTGTTTCTTTGTATCACCTTTGCTTTCCACTTAATAAAATCTTAGGCTTCCAGCTCACTTGTGTGCTTATTACCTCTGAGTCCTCTAAAGAACCTTTGCCTCTTGTGTGTTGATATTACGGATGAGGTCATATGAGCATGCTGAGCAAAAGCTGAATGCATCCATTGATTCTGAGATCATTTGTTATTCTGTAGTTATGGATCTGAACTTTTAAACTGATTCATTTCATCATCAAAGGTTTAAGTAAAAAATTAAGGTAAAACTATTCTCATCTTCTGCCAGCAGTGGAGTTTTTCATTTCCTTGATTATTCAAAGGGTGATAGCAAGCAACAATCAAGCATGTGCAAAAATGACAGTGTTAGGGTGCTTTGTCATGATACTACACAGGTGAAGCAGGTGCAAAAAACAAACAAATTTTAAAAAAAACTTAACTCAGGATAAATCCTGGTTTGAAATACATCTTTTAATAACTTCAGTGGATCTGAATTATGGTCAGTGTTACATAACTGCAAATAACCTTGATAGCTTACAGTATGATATCATTTGAAATGGTCTTTAAAATATTGCTGTATCATTAATTTACAGCATCACTGATTATATGTTTTGGTTAATTCATTTACCACTTAAAGCTGTAATCCCTTTGTCTCCAGAATGCAAAGCCAGAGTATGAACTGGAAAATCCCCTCCAAATTTATCAAAAACAATTGAATCTTAGATTTGGAGACCTGATCTCGTCTCCAAGTCCTGTCAACCATTGAACACGTTTCATTCCAGAATAGAAAAGGACTAGAATGCCCCTTCCCCCAAGGTGTATTGAGGGCATGGATCTGCAGGACCCATTGTCATAGAATCATAGAATCATAGAGCTGGAAGAGACCCCAGGGGCCATCGAGTCCAACCCCCTGCTATGCAGGAACACCCATCAAAGCATTCCCAACAGATGGCCATCCAGCCTCTGCTTAAAAACCTCCAAAGAAGGAGACTCTACCACACTCTGAAGCAGCATATTCCACTGCCGAACAGCTCTGACCATCAAGAAGTTGTTCCTGAGGTTCAAGTGGAATCTCCTTTCCTGCAGCTTGAGTCTATTGCTCCTTGTCCTAGTCTCTGGGGTCCTCTTAATTCTAAACTACACTCCCAAGGCAAAGAGTAACTTTAGTACTTTTCTTTTCTTCATAATTCCTTGCAAGAGGAGGAACTTTCATGAAAGGGAACTGTGGGGGAATTAAGCTCTGCTGATACTTCCTCATTGCTGCTAAGGGATCTGGATGATATAGTGTTTCTGAGACTAGACTGAGGCTCTTTCCACATCCTACCTTATCCTGGCAGTGTCCTATGGAGATCCTGCCAGTGGCTCTGCTGGAAGGTGAGTGTGACAGGAGCTCTCCCCTCCACACCAGCTGCCTCCATGATCTAGGAAGTGCAAGGGCCTTGCTTCTTCCTGCTGCAGTTTAGCCAAGTACTTTCCCAGGTTGTGCTGGGGCAAGAAGTGCAGTCATTGTGCTTCCAGACCCTACACATACCAGATAAGTGCAGGATGGCAGTGTAATCATGGGTCATTGATGGAGAAAACCCACCAGTGATTTACTCCATGATTATGCCACCAGGAAGTAAGAGAAGGACAAAACTCATCCTTCTCCCATCCTCATTGCCGGATGACAATGTCCAGAAAAAAGGGCCATAGTATCTTAACCTTGCTGTGTGGTCTGAAACCTAAACTAATTTAAAACTTCATTCTAGAGTTAAATACTTCCCTCACAACATTTCTTTTTGGCCATTTCCGCACTAGCCTGTTATAGTGCAATGATTCCACTTTCCTCTGGAATCCTCTGGAATCCTGGGGTTTGCAGTTTTGGGAGGGGGCGACTAGAAATGCGTGTGGAAATGGCCTTTGTCAGTTTTGATGACTTTATGTATTTATTGTCACATGGTGCTGCAACTCCACAAAGAGTAGAGAGAGCTGATGTTGTTGTTATGGCTTTTTCCCAAAACTGGGACTTGAGGTAGCTTCCAATTGAAAAAGAACCATAACAGGTAAAAAAAGCAAAATACAAAAATTGAACATTAAAATGGAATCAAACCATTCACAATATTAAAACAACTTAAATCTACTCTCTAAAAAGATAAAATGAAATTAGAAAGATAAAAAGCATTTAAAAACAGTTGAATTTAAAACAACATAGTTTAAAACAAAACATTACTAAAAACTTTTTAGACTTTCTCCAGGAAGCAACACTGAGACTGAGGCCACTTCCACACTACACTCTTATAGCATGATTATTCCACTTTCAACATCCTCTGGAATCCTGGGGTTTGCAGTTTAGGGAGGGGCCGGCCGCTATAAGAGTGTAGTGCGGAAATGGCCTGAGGTGGAGAAGGAGTGTGTGTGGCCCTGGTTCCCTCTATTCATGTTTCGCAGCTCTCCCTTTCTTGCATTTCCCTCTCCTTTGTAAATGTTATTTTATCTTTATAGGCATTTTCCTCTCCTTCTTCCTTGTTTGTGATTAATTGAAATATTGCAATAAAAATATTTTAAATTCTTCATTAGATATTTAATGCTCTCAATTTTAAAAATGTTTTCTTGCCAGGGATGAAAAGGATCCAATGGAAATGATTAAGAAATGAAGTTCCAAATAAACAGTTTATATTGTCACTTGTTTTTAAAAAATCAGAGGGTATTGTGATTCCATTTTTGTTATTATATATATAGAAAATAAAATGTTTTATAATTGCCACAAATAGTAATACATCTAATTGCTAGCAATCTTGAGATTTTTTTATGCCATGAAATTGTAAGAAGAATTGGATACTTAACAAACTTTGCCAATGGCTTTTTGTGTAATCTCTATAATGTCTAATTGGATTTGGGGGGGGGGATTCTCCAAAATTCTTCTTAACAGTAAAAGCTTTACAATTTTTCGACTAACCTCAGGATTCCATGGGATGTTGAAAGTGGAATAATAGCACCATAACAGTCTAGTGCAGATATGGCCCAAGTCTACAGCACTTAGTATTCATTGGCAATGTTCTCACTGTCTACGGATCTCCTCAGTTTAGACAATACTATTCAGATTCAAATTGATTTTTTAAAAAAAAACACCTGTGGTTTACTTGTTGCTGTGAAAATGTTTTCTGGTGAGGCCAGGAAGAAATTAAACTGTACTTAGATGCAACAACAAAGTGCTGAAGAATAATTGAGAGTGCAGAGAAAAATACATTTCTATTCCCTCCTTAGCGATTTGCTGAAAAATAAAATAACACCATTTTATAAAATTAGTTTCGTCTCTGATTGCTCTGCAATCCCCTCATGTCAGTGTTTTGTTTCCTCAGTAGCGTACTTGTGAAAACAATTGGGTTTCCATTTAACGTCGTCTCTCATCTTTTTCCTTTGATTTCCTCAGAGGATAATGAATCATTTTTCTTCACATGCCTGTCATATTTGCACCAAGGCTCCTGCTGTTACTTTCAGTTGCTCTTGTGGTCTAAAAAGTCAGTTTAACTGTTGGTCATTTATCTATCTTCTTCAAACTTTTCTTACAACAGGAAGAAGAACCTAGGAGATAGAATATATGTAGTGCAGATTCAGGATTTAATGATAAATAAAATGCTTCTGAAGAACTAAATATACCACAACCTAGCAATGATGAGATATAGTGGACTAAAATGTAAATCCTTGATTGTTTTGTTCTCACAAGTGACGTTACCCTGTTTACTGGGGGTCCCGGGAGGGACGCCTAAATAACCTTACAATAACACAAGATGGGGAAATTAGTCAAGAGCACTGGTTGGCACTACGAGAGGCAGGGTAACACAGCAGGATCTTGTAACTCAATGTTTACAGGGTCAGGCCAAGTCAAGGAGCAGACCGTGTTGGAAATAATGAATGATCTTTATTAAATACAGGCACACAATGTAAGCAACACACGCGCACAGATAACTAAGGAAAATAAAGGAGTGAGTATGATAGCGGGATTTTCAGAGGGATAAGTTGATTCGGGTGATACAAAACCTGTTCCTGAAGCCTGGAAAGAAGATAGAGAGTGATGCTGGGGTTCGATGGATCTCAGCACGTGGAGCTGAGGGGAAGCTGGCCAAGCAAAGTGGCAGCAAGGCGGTCTGGAACTTGGGAGCGATCCGAGGATGGTCTTGGAATTAGAGGGTTTTTATAGGGGGGAATGTGACTGCAGGCTATGCCTTACTTGGTGAGAACAATGTGTTTTAGGAACGGGACAAAGCTTTGGAAAGGACAGAATTTAGCATGATTAAGTCCGAATTGACAAAGAGTTAGCCAGTATGCAAATACAGAGTGCCTTGCCATTTGAGTATTCAGCTTGTCAAGTTACCTGCTCGGGGCAGGGAGCTCTTTGTAAACAGCGTGCATACATAATGAAGGTGTCTGCAGAGAGGTCTCCTAAAGCAAGGATCTGGCTATTTCTGGCCTGCCTGGGTGGAGAATGGAATGTTCAGCAATTAGTGGCCGAGCCTAGTCTGTGCTTGTCCGGGGGCCTCTCAGACACATGGAGAGGGGTGGTAGAAGAGAGCCAAATTATTGATATCAAAATGATATCTTTTGAGGTGTCTCCAAGGAGGCCTAAACTGCAGTAACAGTGAGAATGAGAAATGAGATATTTTTCCCCCAACTGTGAGATATTTTTCTTCCTTTTTCAGCAAGAGTTCATGCATTTCTGAAAGCCCTTCTGGAGGAGTAAGAAGTCTGTAGAAGTCCCATGTTTTGTTCCCATTTTATTCTGGGGATCTGCATGATAATTTTCTTTATCCCAAGGTATTTCCTGGGAACTCCCAACATTAACAAGGACTTTTTCAAACCTGCTTCCCAGATCAGTTAAAATTAACCTAGCGTATTCTCTACTTGGTTGTCCATTAGAATTATCCCACAACTAGCTAAATTAGCTAATATGGTCACCACTAGCGAATACAGCTATTGTTTCCAGGATACAGATTCAACAGATATCAAGTGAGGGAAAGACGAACTTTGACAGAGACTGGAAAATTTTTAGTGTGTCAATAATCTCCTCAAGAACACAGAAAACCTTTATGAATAACCTTCATATCTGTACAGTGGGCTTGTAAGGAAATGGAACAGGAGTAGTAGCATCCTTTTCTGCACTTCACTATCGATAAAATTCTGAGGAAACAGGATATCAGTGGCAGGAACTCTTCACTTCAGCTCTTGAATACTAGAATGGAAAACCTCTTCCAACACTATAAGAGTCCATTTTTTTTAGACAAGCCCAATGCCCGTGTCATCCAAGTCCAGAAGTAGGACCTAACCTAACTGCGGAAGGGGAGGGTGGCCAGATGGCTAGCAAGTGGTTTTCCCAGGACTTAGAGTTCAAATATGAACTACTGTACAGTAAACAGGGGACACAGAACAGTGTCTATGACAGTGAACAGTGTCTATGACATTGTCTATAACATCTTGAAGTTCATAACAGTGCCAATGGATCGAAGAGATCCAAGTGACTCAAAGAGTATCCACATGAATAACTTGTCTAACTTCTACATTTTTCTAAGGTTATATGCTCCCTGGGTCAAGGTATAGTGGGATGGTTGAGACTCATGGGTGCTTTAGCTATGGATTCCAGCACTGGCAGGAGGTTGAACTCGATGGTTCCCCTCGCTTTTAAATATGTGCTTCTGTGTTTCTATGATTTTGATGGAAGATCATCACAAAATGTAATGAATGTGAAATAAAGCACACAAAATTAAATGAATTGTGTACCAGAAAAATGAAGCTTGATAACACCCTTGAAAAGAAGAAATAAGAAATGTGTGTGTAGGGTTTTAGATTAGTCCGCTTTGTTACACCACTACAGAAAGAATGGAACTGTGTACCCTTTGTTATACAGCTCAGAAAAAAGAACAGCAGAGACAGTCATAGTGCTCAAGTGATACGTTTTGTATTAAAAAAGGGAGAACACAGGCCTGAAAAATGGAGGGTCATAAAAACTTTTTTAAAAATGTATGCTGGTTTTATAGGAATTTGGTGTTCTAAATCCAAAAATGACCTCAGATTTTGCTCCATCACATACAGCTTTTTCACAATTTGGTTTGACATTTTTATATTGTAATATGTGACTAAATGAAATTCCTGGTAAAAAATTACCACATGAAACCTTTTTTTGTGGTGAGTTCTGAATGCATTTATTTACAAAAACTTTGACGTTCTTTGATCACAAATTCTCCATAAATGTAGTGAAAGTTTTCTGGAGTGTTGGCACATCAACAGCTAGCCATCCTGCACAACTTACTTAAAGTACTGAAAATGAAACGAGAGTCTCAAAAGAAGAGAAGGAAAGGAGTTAAATTCTCCTTTCTAATAGACTTTCAAAACACTTTAATTTGCTGATATGAAGCACAAAAATCCATTTGAAATCACTAAAGGAAATCACACCGGAATATCAGTGTCCTAAGGTCTGAGTTGCATTAACCCTTTCCCAGAACCTATCACTCCTGCACCACAAGCAAATTTCTCATAGTTGCCACCCCACTACTGAAATCTGAATTTGCAGCTCTTTATCATGCATCAGTACCAGAGAAGTGAAGAAAGGAAGCATGGAGGAGAAAAAGAAAAGGCAAAAGTCATGCTGTTGGCCTACGATGTACGGATTTCAAGTCAATAGCCAAGACGAGTCTATAGTGGTGCAAGTCACTGGGGACAGAAGAACTGCCAGTTTTTAAAGGCAAAATTTTACCAGCATGGGTGAAAACAGCCTTTGGGAAAACTCAAGAAATATTTTTTTTTTATAGTAAGATCTTTTTTAAAGCTTGGTTGGACAATACAGACATGGTGGCATTATATACATGAGATTCTGTTACCCTGATTTCTGGGGTCCCTTGGGGGACGCCTAAATGTGCTCCACATGATAGGGAATGGAAACTAGCACAGAGCACAAGCAATGGCAATGTGAGAGGCAGGGTAACCTAGCGGGGTCTTTTTACCCAGTTTTTACAGAGTCAGGCCAAGCCAAAAACCAAACAAAAATGTCTAATGCATGATTTTATTGAATAAAAGTCTCATGCACCAACGTAATCACTCACACACTCACTCAAGACCTATTAAGAAGCAAAAGAGAGGAAACTGGATAGGGGAAATATTGAAGGGATTGTAGCTGGGGTAATACTGCACCTTTTCATGAAGTCCTTGGACCGGGAAAAACAGCGAAGTTGAGCTCAGCACAAAGAGGACTAAGAGGATTACTTGACAGAAAGAGAAACGGTCTGCTGGTATGACCGGGAGTGATCCAAAGAAATTCTCAAAAACTGGGACTATTTGTACAGGAAAAGGTACCTGGAGGGCTAATCCTTTCCCAGGGAGAACAAAGGGGCCATTTCCGCAAGACACTGTTATAGTGCTATTATTCCACTTTCAACATTCTATGGATTCTTGGGGTTTGCAGTTTGGGGAGGGGCATTTAGAATACTCAGCCAGAGAGCTCTTTGGCTCAGTAAACTACAAACCCCAGAATTCCACAGGATGTTGAAAGTGGAATAATCGCACTATAACAATGTAGTGCAGAAATGACCAGGGTGTTGCAATGGAAAAGAAGCTCCATGATGGCAACTCCTTTTGCATGATGGGATTACGAAATGTTGCCAAAGTTTCAGGATCTTCAGCTACTTTGGGTTGTGGTGTGAATTTATGCAGATGGTCCTTGCCTGATAGGATTTTATTGCTATTGGTGCTCAACTTGGCTCCTCAGTGGCTGAGGACGCTTTGTTTACTGTGGGCTTTCACAGCTTGAGGTCTCCTGGGACTACGTGATGGGGGATTGTACTGGCCTGACCTGGTTTTCAGTCGTTCCACCGTTGCTGCCTACGTGCCCATCTGGGCGACCTCTCAGGCACATTGAATCATATTTTAATATCAATATTGCAGACTCCAGGACAGGGTTTACCAGTGAGATAACAATATGTTGTCCTCATAATGTGCCTCTATCTTTTTATACTGTAGTACCTTTGAAAGAGTACATAGCTTCAGTTTGTCTAGCTTGGCTGTTTTGTAGCAGTCTGGTCACAGTGACAGTGAGTGTGGGTTGGGTGAGGAAGCCCTAGGGAACATCTTGAATCACCTTGATTGTGAACAGTTGCTGCCCATGGCTTATCTTATTGCTGGTTGGCTTGAGAGAGTTCCAAAAGCAGGCAGCCTTTCAGCCATTGAGGCATCCTTCCAATAGGGATAAAGAAAGCAGGTAGAAGCTCCCCTTTGCTTATCTTCAGATGACAATAAACTCTGACAATGGATCCTGAAATAGGAGAGGGAAGCTCCCCCCACCCCACCCTGCCAGGCTAAGCTGGGAGGCTGAGTCTCCTCCTCCAAAATGATCAGGAAAAATTAGAGCATCAAGTCTCTTCTGTAGTTAATTTATGAACTTATACAATCTTTTAATATTTTATCGCCATCAACCAATGTAATCACCTTACTATACCACACTAACTCCAGGTTTTGCATCAGGAGATTCTTGACACCTTATTCTTGGAAGAATACATGCCTTGCATTTCCTGTAATCCTGTTAGCTTTTAACCTATCTCCATACTTTAACCTATCTCCACAGGGGTTTTTTTTTCTTTTAAAGCAGTA
Organism: Ctenosaura bakeri; assembly: GCA_948474755.1. NCBI lineage: Eukaryota > Metazoa > Chordata > Lepidosauria > Squamata > Iguanidae > Ctenosaura > Ctenosaura bakeri. The sequence goes on from CAOLHI010000939.1 coordinate 289,584, forward strand.
TACATGTTGGCAGGTGTCTTATAGATACCTTTGCACTGATTGAATAGGGTTTGATGTATTTCTCCCTTTGCTTGATATGTTAATTGTATGTATTTATTCTTTTTCGTTTGCTCAGTTTTGTAATATTTAGCTTATTACTTGGCAACTGCTTTCATGGTAGTCCAAATATTACCTCATTCATGTGGTGGTAGTCATTATTGTAACGCCACTTATTCTGTGTTTTCTTTGTTCTGAAAAAATGTACTGGCAGGTAGGAAAATTAACAATGAGCTGCTTGCCAGTGTTGAACCTTAAAAACAGCTCCAACTTCCCTGGCTCAGATTAGTATTGCTTCTAATCTAGCCCTGTGAGTCAGGAAAGTGCCCACCCTCCTTGACCATTATTACCTGTCTCCAAATATTTAGGATTCTGGGACCTTTTAGTTGGCACCAGAACCCATGTGCTTTTGGAAGCTAAGCAGAGTCAGCTCTGGTTAGCACTTGAATGGGAGACCACCAACAAACACCAGGTTCTGTAAGCTACATTTCAGAAGATAGAACTGGCAAAACCACTTCTGCATACTCCTTGCTTAAGAAAACCCAATGAAATTTATGGGGGTACCATAAGTTTACAGGTGATTTGAAGGTGCATGCACACACACACACACACACACATTTAGTTTTTCTGCTTGTTTCTCATTGAAGTTCCTTGATTTGTTTTAATAAAGATGCAGCCTTCAGTCCTGTGCCTTCTGCCTCTCTGTCATTCTCTTTCATCTTCCTTTCAAGATGGAAAAACAAATTTGAAAAGATTTTATATTCTTGTTCAAGGTGCAATTAAAATGTCTACCTTCCCCTTTCCAAAATTAATTTTGCCTTCATTTTTAAAGCACGAGCAACACCTTCTTCATCACTTCACATGCCAAAATTTTAAATGAAATTCACATTTGGAAAAGAGTGTCCCAGAGCTATGAGGGCAGCTGTCAAGATACATTTTCTCTCATAGATCAAGTTACATTACAACACACTGTGTCTATTGCACAATGCAATAGACATTTAACTTATGCAAAATAATACATTTTAATTTATGCAGAAATTGTTGGAAATGGGTAATTTGGAATGCTAAAAGACAGAACACTGGCAGCTTTTACTAGATCTGGTCCTTTTAGAATTCATTACTAACACTTCTCTATTAACTACAGCTTCAATACCACTATTTCTGTGCCTTGTTGGCTGACCTTGTATTTTTTTTAATCAATATAGCTCTAACTCACTGGGTCTTTAAAAGAAACTACAAAATGCTGGTATAAATGAGTGCCAAATACCTGGCTTTAAATTACTGTCCTGTATCCAGAAACAACAAATCTTTCTTTGTATGCAATAAATCACAACAAATTGGTATGGATAATTCTGTTTAAATTGAAACAAGATATTCAGTAGTCACAAATCAACACATCAGCTTGGATCATTAATTTTCAACCTGATAATAATCTTCTCTCTTTTTGTGCACAAATTCAATATGGAGAAATACAGCAATATAAGAAATAATTTGCTTTATTGATTAGAAGTATTACAAATGGATGCATTGCCATTTATCACAACACTACAAAAGAGAGAAGGAGGCAGAAAGTGATATTTCCTATTCTCTTATCCCTCCCCAGCCATAAAGTTTATGAAAGCTCATTCAAAAAATACAACATATGCTATATAGGTTTTTACTCATATATTTTTATTTGCCTGCATGAGAAAAGAACGAAATTCTGAAAGTACAAACAATGCTCAAACAAATGAACAAACAAAACCCCTGTTAATTATTTTGATTCTTGGTTTCTGAATACAGAAAGGGAAGAATCTTGAAGGTGGATGAAACACTACATATAACTAACACTTTATTTATTTATATGTTTAAATAAATACCAATAAGAGTCTTAACTACATTTTAGGTTAAATAGTGATAGCATGAGAAAAGACGCATACTCTCCAACTGTCCCAACTTGACAGGGACAGCCTGAAATAATCTTGTCATCCCACCTTTTCAAATGCTTTTAAAAATGTCCCAGTTTTTCTCTCCTCCTCCCATTTTCCTCCTTTGTCTTTGACTTACTTTGGTTTGCGCAAACTACTTTCAAGGTGAAATGTAGTTTGCACTAGGGGCCAAATCTTGCCTTTCCCTTTTCATAGCAACAAGTAAACCACAGTTAGTTAGTTTTTTTAAGTCAGTATGAATCTGAACAGTATTGTCTAAACTGTCACTGAAGAGATTTGTACACAGGCATGATGAGATTCTTCCCAATGGCCCAGGCAAAAGTAAACTGCTGCAGTGTCCCCTAGCTTATGTTTTCATCTTCATTATTAACATTTGCCATCTTGACAACCACACCTGTTCCAGTTTTATGTTGCATGGACACATGTGAAAATTTGGAGGATATAGAGATGGTTTCCAGTGGGGGTACAGCATGTGGGAGGCAGGGAGAAGGTTTAACCATTCCCTCCCCAGTCAAAAATCCAGTGAGAGCCACCACCCCTGTTGAGCTCTCTTTCCCCCTGCCTTGCCTGTCAGTTAAACTGCAGCTCATGAGATGGTGGCAATCATTCATGGCTGAGAACAAACCTTATACATTTCCTTATGTGCTGAAATCTCGATTCAAATGGTCCACCTCTGTTTAGTATTGGATTGCTGAAAACCATGAGTTGACCAAGTGTAGTTCAGCTAGTTCATGTGCTCCCCAAGGCCTTTTTTAATGGTCTCAGCCCCACCCCAGTCCCCAGACTAAGGTTGCAAGATCTTAGAGCCTGGCCCTCAATCTCAGGACTGGCTGTTCTTCGCCAGTCCTCAGAGTAAGGGAGAGAAATCTTAGAGCACTAGCACAGTCTTGAAAGGTATACACATGTATATTTTACTCATTTGTTATACTGGGTGTTATTTATGTGAATGCTGTACTTTGTGCCACTGTGATTGAAGCAGAGTACATCACGCATCAGCAGGAGTTCCCCCATGCAATATCACCCCAACCTTCATGCCATCACAAGGGGTCATTCCTAGGTCTCTGGTTTGGACACTGAAATCATAGGGCATAGGAACATCGTAAGCTGGCAGTCCTACAAGACTGCCCTTCCTGTGCCATCCCCAAAGAATGAATTCCCAGTCCTTGAAGCTTCCAGAACAAACAATTCACTTTTTAATATAGGTTGCAACTTTCCCCTTGTGGGAGATAGCTGTTAACACTCATGAATCAATTTAACACAGGATCGGCTGAAGCATCAAGCATTTATTTAAAAAAATACGTTTCTGCAGACACGGGTGTTCTCAGAGAGAAGAACCCCCTCCCACAAAACAACACACATTTTATCCCCTACGCCAGCTTCCCTCCCCTTGGGCAGGACCCAAAAGTTACAACCCTATCAGAATCGCCTAAGAAATGCCCCCTTCACCATATTTACAGTATATATGATCATGCACATAATCACGCTTTAACCTTGTGCTTTCTTAACTCTCATTTGCTATTTCAAAATGCCCATCAACCAGATTCTAACTTCTCATTTTGCTAAACAAGGCCAAATTTTTTCTTGTTTTTGATTTATCAGCTTAGTTACCCCTTTCAACTTTTGCTGACCTTCAGTCTGCCTAAGCGGGTGCCTCCCCAAAAAGGAGTACATTCATCTCACTATTGAATCCTTATCTCTATGTGCCTGGTTCCCTTTCGCTCCAAGGTCTCCTTCAGCTGCCAGCTTCTAAAATTATGTTTCTTTAGACTCCATTGTATTTCAAAAGCTCACATACTAAAGTATATGTGTGTAAATATATTTAAAATGTGTTATAATCTATAAGCCAATACATATGTTAATAATACTTGTTAATAATATTGCAGAAACTAAAATATATTTTACTTCTCACAAATTCCCTCCTCTTTTCTTATTAGAATTTTTTTTTTGTTTCTGCATTGTTAAAACTGTTGCAACATACTTTTCTCTTTAAAATTATTTTTGTTTCACCATGTGTTTTTCTATTACCATTTCTGACCCAAGAACGTGAGAGACACTTTGAGACCTGAGCAAATGGTTCAGGTCTACAGTACTCCCCGCCACTAGGCAAAATTTTCAGCTGACAGGGGAATGGGGATGTGTAGAAGCCCTTTACCATAATCCCTGGGCATTCTGGCAATGCCCATCCCTCAGCAACTTCTCCTGATAATTTGTCCTTTTTATCATGAGACATCCTAATGAGTGTATTATCTTCAAGTGTTTGGATCCCAATACTCAAGGCTTGTATGATACGAATAGGAACTCCATGGTTAATTCATGAGTTCCCCTCAGGAAAAAGGAAAGTGTTAAAGGTTTTACAGACTCCTTCTGATACCTCTGAAATGTGCTGTTACAAATAAGAACACATATGTAATAAAAAGATTTCTGCCAGCCACTTTTAAAAGAAAGGATGTGGATGCCATGCAATACATCTAGTTTGTTGTATGGATCAGACATTTAGGACCCTTTGTTTTGGCTTCTCTATAAAAGGATAAAGCAGAGTGTATTTCCATAAGTCCTCAAACAGACATAACCCAGATATGCATACTAAGATAACTAATACTATGATTGAGTAAATTATGAAATCACTATCTTCCATTTAACTCCACCTCAGTGTTCTCAAGTCAGGATAAGGATTTCCAGCATTCACTTCTGTTAATACATAATCAACTTTGTTTTCTCTTCCACCTGATCTAATTTTTACAGTCACTGGAACAACTCGAGGTCTCCTTGGATCCCCTGAAATTGGCTGATAAACAGCTGTATGAGTACTTATTTTCGGTCCCACTTCTCCAGTCATTTATTAGTCTTTAGGCAAAATTATACAGTTCAGTCCTCCTTTCTCTCTCAAAGTCAGTTTATGACCTGGTCCTCTCCGAGCCTCCCACTTGTTATCTGGATATGGTATCAAAAGTCCTCGCCTATGGCCTCCCTGTTCTGCAACTTCACTCTACTGTGTTACACCCACGGCTCTACCACTTGTAGTTTCACCGCTGCTGGTGTAGTTAACAACACCGTGTAGTAGCTGTTGTCCTTGAGGCCTTCCAGCGGGGCTGCAGTTGTTGTTTTTCCAGGCTTGCATCAGTGCCTGGTCTCCAGGCTTGAAGTTGTGTAGAGTCTCGGACAAGGACAGTGGGACCTGCTGCAGAGTTGCTCTGTGTAGAGAACACAAAACTTGGGACAGTTTTTGCACATAACTTCTTGGACTGGCTTCCACAATCTCATGCATACTTTCAATGGGATGTCTTCTCAATAGAAATGATTGCCCATAGAGTACTACCTCCTGAACCCTTTAACCTCCACCTATCCTATTAGTTAGTCTACTATAACCAATAGGTATTTCCACCTCTGTATCAGGGAACTTTTGTGTAATCTATCTGCATACTCTGGAAGGGTCTGAGTGCCCATTCCCTCCCTCCTGGGTGATGTTTTTGCATTTCCTTTCTGCTCACTTGCTGACAAGTCACAAATCTATCACAAATTTGTTTAGCAACAGTGTATATTCCTATGCATCTATAATACTGTAACAAAGTATCACATAATGCCTGGGTACCCCAATGATTTTCCTGATGTAAAGTGGCCAAGAGTTCCCCTGCCAGTTCTTCATTGCTAATTGCCTCCCACTCAGGAGAACCCACTTTCCCTCCTGAGTTTTTCTTTTTTTTTTTTTTTTTCTTTTATCTTATTTGAATGAATATAGGGACACCAAGACATTTGAGTGAGGTATCAACACCCTAATATGCATTTTCTCTTGTAAATCTGCCCCTTTTTGCAGCCCCACCTGCCAGCTTGTTCCTTATAGCCCTTGGAGAGTATCCACATCAAGTACATGAACTACAGATATCTCCAGAGGAAATTATAGTTCATCTAGTACTTGAATAATTAATTGCTCATGTGCCAATTCTTTTCCTCTATTGTTAATTAGTCCCCTTTCCTTTCAAAAAAATTATTATTATTATTATTATTATTTTCAACGTGTGCACTTCTCCAAGAACATATTGGGAAATCTGTGAGCTGTCTCTTCTATTTTTCAGAATTTGCAGTGCCTGCTTTAGTGCTTGTGTTGACCTGTGTTTGGTAGTTCCTCAGCATCTAAGACCTCTTGTGTGATTCCATCAACTACTGCATATGTATGCTCCATCTATAAACAATTTCATCCCCCCTTAGGCAGGGGAGAATCCCCCAAATTGAGCCTTATTTTTGTTTGGTATTCAAAGATGTCTCATGGATAGGATCTGTTTGTTCCTCTAAATTCAGCTGGATTCACACAAGAGTCTGTAGTTAGCACCAAATCATGTTTTTTTTTTCCTCCCTCCAGTAATATAGCCTCATATTAAAAAAAAAAAACACATAAAGAAAAATCCTTGGATCTGTTTACCATTTTACCCCTTTGTGTTAAGATAGTCCTGGCTGAATGTGGAGTGCTTATTGTGACTTCAGTTTTCCTCTGATTTCTTTATCCTAGTTATCAAAAAATCATCCACATACTGTAATAGAACAATTCCCTGGAGAACTGGGAATTTTTCCAAAACCTCCAACACCTGCCCAAATAGGTTTTGGGGATGCTCCCACTCAAAGGCAAACAGCTTTTTCTCAGCGAAGGGGCATGCCCAAAAGGTATCCTTTAAATCTATTACATAGCCCACTCATGATCATGAGGAATTTAAGACCACTGGGTGTCTTAGGTCTTACACAAGATGATGAGTCCCATCTGGCTTTTTCATGGGGATGATGGGAGTATTATAGCTAGACATATAGGGTTTAGTTTGTATTATTTTTTTTTTTTTTCATCACTGGCTGGAGTCCCATTCTGCTCCTATTTGAAATGGGATACTGTTTTTGACAAGTCACCTCTCCCTCCTGTCTCAGCTTAACTTTTAAAGGAGTTACTTTTAGTCCACCCCGATTTACCCAAACTTGACTATTTATTTTCTTGTGTTGTTAAAGCCATAAATTTTGTCACTACCCTGCCGCCTTGAGACTGGGTGGCAATTCCCAGCTCAAGTTGTTACTCTCTTTTCTATTATGAATCCTCCATTTTTGTACAAATACATTTTTTTTTACCTAATCCTCACATGTGTTTATTTTTTTTTCCCCACACTGAAAACATTCCTGTTCTCCTACTTTCCATTCTACCTTCCCTTCTCACATCCATTTCTATAAATCTCTCTCTCAACCGCTTCCCTTTCCTCATTGCCTAGCCTCCGCTCTCCCTTTGAAATAAGAAACCCTCCAAAAAACCTGACTTTTCTCCTTGCAATAACTTTCCTTTGCACTGCACCAATTTTGTATCTCCCAGAGAATTGAGCCTATTCCATCATGGCAAAATTTCCCTTTTTACTTTTTGGGATTTTAAATGACCAACTTCTCCATCCTGAAAACATTTCTGGAAAAAAATTGTGGCGAGCTCTAAAAGCAGGAGGGTGATAAATCACTCACTCCTAAAAGTGCCTGGCTATAACTCTTGCAAGCCCCTGCAAGCCCCCAGCCTTCGCTTACACACCTCCTTTCCCAAGACTGAAAAAAAATTGTACGCCTGCTTAGGCAAACACTACCTCCTTCTCCCACACACACCTCTCTCCTTGCCTGATTTCTTGCAAGATACAGAGAGCGAAAACTTAAAAATCCTGCCTTCTGTAATTTAACCTCTAACTCTCCAACTTGGACTTTCTTTATCTTTCCTACATTGCTCGACTTCCTCCTTAACTTCTGATACAAATCTTTATTTTTCTCCTGAGGCTTTTGTTTAACCACTGCTGCCTCAAGATTCCTCCTCCTCCTCTGCGTCTGGTTGGTGCAGAGGCTGATTCTGGTCTCCCTGCCTGTCCTTGCCTGTGGGAACCCCTGAGGTTTGTCTGGTGGTGAATCCAAACCTGGGGGAAAGGGAGGCTGCAGGCAATCAAGAGGATCCCAGTATTTAAGATCAAGCCTCCTCTTTTCCTTTTCTGATCTTAATTCCTCCTCCCTTGATTTTAAGGGGTAGAGATTTACTATTCTCTACCAGCATTTAGCATAACCCTGATCTAAAGGTTTGTTTTCTCATTAGCATGCTGATTTGATTTCTGCTATAGCCAAGCTTGTTTTTCTCCAGCATCAGTCCCTATGGACTATTGGACTGAATGCTAGGGAGTCTGGCATTCGCCTCTCCCTTCTTTTCTCTCTTGGACGTCCTAGTTTCCCATAGTGAAGCCCCCAGAGGTCACACACTCGATGCTTTATTCCACAAGCTTCGTCTGTCTGGCCTCTGATCCCCTCACGGAGAGCCAAAAGCACAAATCAAGACTGCCACTCGCTCCGCACCTTAGGTATGTCTCACTCTCTCACCTCTGAATTCACTATTCCCGGCCACCAAAGGCAGTACTTAATAGTCAGTTTTCTTACCTTTGGTCTGTATACAGAGTTTCCTGGCCAAAGCGCTTCCGGTGTGTCCTTTCTCTCTCTCTCTCTCTCTCATTCACACACACTCTCTCATTCTTAATGCTTCATCCGATCCTCTGCCCCTGGGCACAACCAGTCAAAGGGCTGTGGAGAAGACAGAAGATAGGACCGTCTAAAAGAGAGACGGGGCGCGCCTCCCCCTCTTCTGTCAACACACACAGGTTGCCTCCGATGGATGAAGATCCCGGGCGGGCCCCCATCTGTGGGAGATAGCTGTTAACACTCATGAATCAATTTAACACAGGATCGGCTGAAGCATCAAGCATTTATTTAAAAAAATACGTTTCTGCAGACACGGGTGTTCTCAGAGAGAAGGACCCCCTCCCACAAAACAACACACATTTTATCCCCTATGCCAGCTTCCCTCCCCTTGGGCAGGACCCAAAAGTTACAACCCTATCAGAATCGCCTAAGAAATGCCCCCTTCACCATATTTACAGTATATATGATCATGCACATAATCACGCTTTAACCTTGTGCTTTCTTAACTCTCATTTGCTATTTCAAAATGCCCATCAACCAGATTCTAACTTCTCATTTTGCTAAACAAGGCCAAATTTTTTCTTGTTTTTGATTTATCAGCTTAGTTACCCCTTTCAACTTTTGCTGACCTTCAGTCTGCCTAAGCGGGTGCCTCCCCAAAAAGGAGTACATTCATCTCACTATTGAATCCTTATCTCTATGTGCCTGGTTCCCTTTCGCTCCAAGGTCTCCTTCAGTTGCCAGCTTCTAAAATTATGTTTCTTTAGACTCCATTGTATTTCAAAAGCTCACATACTAAAGTATATGTGTGTAAATATATTTAAAATGTGTTATAATCTATAAACCAATACATATGTTAATAATACTTGTTAATAATATTGCAGAAACTAAAATATATTTTACTTCTCACACCCCTGCACTGTTTTGTTTTGTTTTTAAACCACCTCAAATTGAGAAGTAAACTTCTGAGTATTTTTCCTCCCTGGCATTTCTGGCAGTTTAAACAGGCCCAAGAGAGTAGCAAGTGCCCTCTAGACTACTACAGTTGCCCACTCTATTTTAAATCTAGGCATTTCATTACAGATTTAATGAGAGGTTTGAGCCCCACAGAAGGTCCTGAAAATCATTATTTCAGCATCATCTTATCTTCATGTTTTGCTTGCTGAATAGTGATGAGATTATTACTGAGTCTTTTTAAGACCAGCAGAGCCAGCAACACAGAGATAGAAAAGCTCTCTAGTTTGTTAAATGATTGGTCTATTCGAAAGAGAATGGGAAGGTGTGACTGATTGGATCAAGTGTAAGAAAAGATAAGATTTTCTGAAGTAATAGAAAATAGAAAGTGGACAATATGTTACCCTGACTTCTGGGGGTCTCTGAGGGACACCTGGACTTGCTTCAAAAATACAAAGGTTGTGGAAATTAGCAGAGCACTACACAGTGAGAGCTTTTATCCTATGTCTGTAGGGTTGGACTGCATGAGAAAGAGAGAAGTCAAGTGTCCATTTAAAAATATTTTATTTAGCAAAATCAGCAGAATTTCCTCACATTGGCCCTTTTCGCACGCAGTTTCTGTTGCGAGAGGACCCCTTGAGCGTCGCATGAATGGGAGCGTTGGTCCATACGACGCACTCCCATTCACGCGACGCTCACGAGCCTAAAGTGGGATGCGCGTGCATTTATTATTTTTGGTTGGGAGCCAAAAATGCTGGGCAGTCGCACAATGCTCCCGGGGCCCTCACACACTTACCTGCCATGCGGTGCGTCAGATGAGTGGGCCAGTCACACTTCCTCCCCCCGTGCAGCCTACAGCTCCCAGGCTGCGCTGTGGAAGGAAGGGGCGGGGCGCTTGCACAACCGGCCAACAGCTGTGGGAGGCAGAAAGGCTGCCATGAGTGGCTCGCACAAACGGCTGCTCGCACGAGCGCCGCCGCCCCCACCACCGCGACGAAGGTAAAGTGCGAAAAGGGCCATTGACACAGAACAGTCACTCACACAAGCACACAAGGACTACTGAGTTTGAAAGTCTTAAGAATGGGAAGAGTTAAGGGAAAGAAAGCAATTATACTGCACCTGAACTTGAAGACTGCAGTTCAGGAAGAAGCAAAGATCAGGATCAGGATCCTGATCAGAAGATCAGGAGACAAAGAAAAAGACTGACGGGAGCCTTAAAACTAGTCTAAAACTGACTAGGCACTAATCAAAGCTGGAAGTTCTCCCAAGAAAGAGAGCAAGTGAGCAAGAGAGAGAGAGCCCCAAAAGAGAACTCAATTATAATATACATCATGCCTGGCGGGGGGGCAGACCCTTTCCAGAAAAGAACAAATGGCTGAATCAAGCAGATAGGACAAAAGATTTTGATGGCAGTGTGATCAGGGATCAGAAAAAGGGTAGGTGTGAGGATGGTGCAATTATGGATTTGTTTGAAATATTCCTGTTTTCCTGAACCAGAGTTTATCAACCAACCAAAAACGCTTTCTTTGAATTTTCCAACAAATGGGTGTCAAATTAAGTGGGTTGCCAGTTTTTATGGCTTGGTTTTCCATAGGATATGCCAACCACAGGGGGTTTTGCTCTTCTCCAGAGGTACCTTTTGTTCTCCTTGCAAGAGCCATTAAGTTGAACTCAGCCATGCTCTGGGATCATCTCTGGCCTGTTTTCCAATCAGTTCTTCTTCCACATGGCCTTATCCAGTCGTTGTATGTGATTTCTATTATATATTAAACATATTTGCCAATCAATATATATTTTGCCAGTTACACTATCAGAACAGTGGAGTTACAAATATAAGATTAGTTAACTGAATTTAAAGGATGTTTATTTGTTTTATTGTTTAAATGAATTAATATTGGTTTAATTGTGTATATTATGGTGAACATAAACTGACAAGAAAAAGATAGTACATATAAAGGAGGCTGCAAGACAAATATTAAAAGAGGATGTAATTTGGGGAAAACACAAAAAAATAGAATCACGAAGTGAGGGTTGAAAGATAAATATTAAATTTCAAGGAAGATTAACTTTTGATGATGCGTTTCTTTCTTTTTAAATGATTTAATTTATTGTTTCCTTTTTCTTAATAAAAATATTATTTAAAAAAATGACTCCCCTAAGTGCCCTTTTTCCCCCAATTTTTTTCTTTGGGTGATTCTTTTTCAGCCATTCCCCCCCCAACAGTTCCTAAATGCAACTGGTTTGCACCCCATTAAAGGCCGCAAATGTCCCCCAAAGGAAAATAAGCTAAAATTGAAACTGGAAATGATGCCACATCACTTCCAGTAATTTTAGGCACATCGGCACTACCTACTGGGAAGTAAAAGGGAGAAAATTGGCCCCTCTCCTCCACAACTCCCCCCTCTCATGTTAAAAAAAACCTATAAGTGAAGTTAATAGATAGCCCAAACAAATTTCCTGTAACTATTTTTCCTTACCCCTACATTTTCAAAAGAAGATGGTACAATTCAACCTCACTTTAAAGTCAGTCACAGCTCCTCCCAGTGGTATATGAAAGCAAGCCACAAGACATCAAGGTATACAGCAAAAAGCCATGTTACTCTTCACTCTTGTCCTGAAAGCACACGTGTGGGGTTTTGTGAGTAGAAAAAATAACTCGGCAAAATAAGAAAGTGGAGTTGAGTAAAGAGTTCAACAACCACTGCATTCGGAAGACATTGTTAAAGATTTGGCTACAAGTCAAGTGAAAGTATTATACGAAGCTTCCAATTTGAACCTCAACACAAAAAGCTTTTAAAATTGCTCCAACAAAACAAGGAAACTTATTAACATATCAAGACATTGATATGGGAGAGACATAAACCTAAGAAGCGATCTGTTGAAGATTTGAAGGCAGATGGTCATGAATTAAACTGGTTCCCTTTGGCGAAAACTCAAAGAAAGATTTAGAATGGACCAAAAACTGTATGGATTCAAAAGAAAAGAAAATGAATTAGATTTATTATTGAAAGGAGACCAAAAGAAGAGAATCTCTAAACTTTATAAACTATTGCTGAAGAGAGAAATGGAACCAGATATTTTTAAAGATACAATGGTTAGACGGGCTCAGAATGTGGGACACCCAATTGAACTAACGGCATGGGAAAAAGCTTGGAAGATAGATATAAAATTTACACCAAATTTAAATTTAAGAGAAAACTTCTATAAGATGCTTCACAGATGGTATTTGACCCCAGAAAGATTACAAAAAATAACCAAAAATGGAAATGCAAAATGTTGGAAATGTGAAGAAAAGGTTGGTTCTTTTTTCATATGTAGTGGACTTGTAAGAGGGCAAGTAAATTCTGGAAGGGGATTCAAAAAATTTGTAAAGCAGATTTTGAAATGAAACCTGAATTTTATCTTTTAAATATGTTAGGCCAGCAAAAGGAGATAAGATGTCATCAGAGGATAATATTGTATTTGGTAACAGCAGCAAGGTTGACATATGCACAATATTGGAAAGAAAAGAATTATTTAGAAGAATGAAAACGAAAGGTTCTAGATATTGTTGAGATAGAAAAATTAGCATACTCCTTGAAAAATAAGCCTGTTCAAAATTTTGAAAGGGAATGGAAAGGAGTTACAGAATGGTTAAAAATATAGATATACAAAGAATTTAAGAAAGAATTGTTAAAAACTTTTTTCCTCTTAGTTAACAATGTATTTTAATTTCACCTGGAGAATATATACATGGAAGCGGGGGAGTGGGATATATCTGTAACAGTGTATGTCCACTCTATTTTATACGACTGTAAAATTTTATAAAATTTTCTTTTAAAAAAAGAAAGAAAGTGGAGTTGGGGAAACTTGACATAAACAACAAAGTGCTAGATTGAGGGAAAGCGTTCAAAGAGCAGGAGTTTTCTTGGTATGTTTGCCAAGTCTTCTGCCTCAGGATTTCAGATACCCACTGGGAAAGCAAATTCAATTCTTTCCATTGGGAAAGCAAGGAGAAAGTCACTCATACAAGTCAGCAAGGGAGAGAGTTTATTGGTGTGGTTCAGCTCAAGGCACCACTCCTGTACGTTATCTATAAGGCCTAAGGAAGAATAAGAATTTCATTTCAATTTGATTTTGAGAAGAATTGTCCATCACTTGTTAATTTTTTCACATTTAGGGGGGAAAGGGCTTGAATTTTTTTTAAAAAAAAAATAATAATTGGGAAAGCAAAAACTGGCAGGTTTGTCAATTTATGAGGCTTTTTGCACCTTACCCGTTCACACGACTGGGGAGGGCATCTCGAGCGAAAAGCCTCATCCGGAACGCTGCCGCTTCCCTGCTTCTTTGTCCCGCAGGTCGCTTCCTGGTAGCGCGACCGTCGTGTTAGTGTCCCGCCCCTTCCTTCCGCAGCGCAGTCTGGGAGCTGTAGGCTGGGCTGGGGGAGGAAGCGCGACCGGGCCGGCTTGTTTGGCGTACCACACTCAGGTAAGTGCATGAAAGCCCCGCGAGCATTGCGCGACCACGCAGTATTTTCAGCTTAGAGCTGAAAATAAGAAAATGCGCACGCGTCCCGCTTTAGGCTCCTGAGCGTCGTGTGAATGGGAGTGTGTTATACGGACCGATGCTCCCATTTAGGCGACACTCAAGGGGCCCTCGCACAAGAAAAACTGCATACGAAAAGGGCCTATGACAAGAGCTTTGAGTGCTGAACTCAAAGAAGTCTGAGTTCAAATCTTTAGGTATTGAACCACTTCACTCCCTGCCCTTTTCCCCCCTGATAGGTTCCTCATCTTTAACAGCAAAATGGCATATGTCTACAACATTGCTCCTCCAATGCTGGGGATATCACAACCTATTCAGTTTGGCTAGCATAGACAGGATAAAAATTAACTTTTGAAGAATTCATCAACTTTCATCAGTTTCTTCTTATTGGAGATTAAAAGAAGTAGTAAATACAGGAGGAAAAAATGTAGTTTTTTTCACCCTTAATCAAAACTCGCAAGAAAAAAGATGGATGTGCTGAGTGTCTGCTGTTCTCCCAGTCCTTGTACTGGCTTAACAACCCTTCCTTACTCAACCCTTCCTACTCAACAAAAAAGCAGTATCCTATACATAGAAGACAGTGCCTGCACAGAGGAAACTTGTCGCCAACGAAGGCCATTTCCACATTAGCCTGTTATAGTGCTATTATTCCACTTTCAACATCCGAAAAAATTCTCAGGTTTGCAGTTTAGGGAGAGGTCGCAAACCCCAGGATTCCGTACGATGTTGAAAGTGGAATAATGGCATTATAACAGTCTAGTGTGGAAATGGCCACAACCTTAAATGTAGGTAAGTCCTCATCATGAATTATTAAGTCCAGTAGCCATCTTTTATTAATTGGTGAACATCTCGCATTTACTCCTGGTTATGCTGCCTAATGACAACCAATTACATTCTTCCTTGCTGGATAATCAGGAACAATGATAAGGAATTGAAAGGAACTGTAGGTGCTGAGAGTTGCAGTTCAATTACATCGGGAGGGTTGCTTGATTTCAAGTGCCTTAACTCATGACCAGTCTTAACTGTCAGAAATAATAGCCTTAGCATGTCTATAGCGAGTAGTAGTTAGTTTACCTGTCTTTCTAAGAGTTTAGACATATCATGTTTTGTAATTTTCTGTTTGTTAGTCATAGACACGCTTTCCCTTTTCCTGCATCAGCCAGTCCGAGTTTGTTTTCCATTTTGCAGTCTGCAGTTCTCTGTCTCTTCACTGTGGTCAATTCCACACTACACCGTTATAGCGCTACTATTCCACTTTCAACATCTTGTGGAATTCTAGGCTTTGTAGTTTACTTAGGTCAAAGAGCTCTTTGGCTGAGAATTCTAAATGCCTCTCCCTACACTGCAAACCCCTGGATTCCATAGGATGTTGAAGGTGGAATAATAGCACTATAACAGTGTAGTGAAGAAATGGCCTATGTCTGAAAAAGCTAAAGTGCAGAATGAGCTCAGGCTTGCCAGAGACATCAAAAAAAGTCAAAAGAGCTTTTTTAGATATGTCCACAGCAAAAGGAAAAACAAAGAAATGATAGGGTCACTGCATGGAGAAGATGACCAATTAATAACAGGGGGAAGTGTGAAGGCAGAACTACTCAATTCCTTCTTTGCCTCAGTTTTCTCACAAAAGGATAGAAGTACACAACCTGGGGTGTGGGGATCAGGTGAGGAAGTGAGGGAAGTGCAGCACAGAATAAGTAAGAAGTAGTACAGGAATATCTGGCTAAATTAGATGAATTCAAGTCTCCAGGGCAAAATGAATTACTTCCAAGTATATTAAAAGAACTGGTAGAAGTCATTTCTGAACCACTTGTAATAATCTTTCAGAACTCTTGGAGAACAGGAGAAGTCGAAGAAGACTGGAGGAGGGCAAATGTCATCCCCATCTTCAAGAAGGGGAAAAAAGAGGACCCAAATAATTATTGCCCGGTCAGCCTGACCTCAATACCAGGAAAGATCCTAGAGCAGATCATTAAACAGTCAGTTTGCAATTACTTAGAAAGCAATGCCATAATCACTAAAAGACAACATGGATTTCTCAGAAATAAGTCATGCCAGGCTAATCTCTTTTTATGATAGGATTACAGGTTGATAGATGAAGGGAATGCTGAAGATGTAGCATATCTTGACTTCAGTAAGGCCTTTGACAAAGTTCCCCATGACATTCTTGCAAAGAAGCTAGTAACATGCGGGCTGGACAGGGCTACTGTTAGATGGATTTGTAATTGGTTGACCGACCACACCCAGAGCGTGATCACCAATGGCTGCTTTTCATCCTGGAGAGAAGTGACTGGTGGGGTGCCACAGGGTTCTGTCCTGGGGCCAGTACTATTCAACATCTTCACCAACGACTTGGATGAAGGCATGCTGATCAAATTTGCAGATGATACCAAATTGGGAGGGGTTGCTAATATGGCAGAGGACAGGATCAAAATTCAAAGTGACCTTGACAGATTGGAAAGCTGGGCCAAAGCTAACAAAATGAATTTCAACAGAGAGAAATGTAAGGTCCTGCACTTAAGCAGAAAAAATGGAATGCACAAATATAGGATGGGGAACGCATGGCTGGATAGCAGTACGTGTGAAAGAGACCTAGGAGTCTTGTTAGATCACAAGCTGAACATGAGACAGCAGTGTGATGCAGCATTCAAGAAAGCCAATGCGATTCTTGGTTGCATCTATAGGAGTATGCTGTCTAGATCGAGGAAGTTAATGGTATCACTCTATTTTGCATTGGTTAGGCCTCAATTGGAATACTGTGTCCAGTTCTGGGCACTTCAATTCAAGAAGAATATCGACAAGCTGGAACATGTCCAGAGGAGGGCAACCAAAATGGTGAAGGATCTGGAAGCCATGCCCTATGAAGAATGGCTTAGGGAGCTGGGTATGTTTAGTCTGCAGAAGTGAAGGTTAAGAGGGGACATGATAGCCATGTTTAAATATTTGAAAGGATGTCATGTTGAGGATGGATCAGTGTTACCGCAGTTTCTATCCCGGATTTGTGGAATATTAGATATCACTTTGATATCAATAATGTGGCCTTCCTTACCTATTCCTTTCCACATGCTGCGTGGTCCCCCAGACAGCTCGCAGACAGGCATGGCCGTTAATCACTGTAATATTCCAAACAATACAGGCTGGCCAGAAATAGCAGTCCCGCTGCTTCAGGAGACCTCAAAGGCATGTACTCTATTATGTATGCACACTACTTACAGAGAACTCCCTGCCCCGAGCAGGCAGCTTGATTAGAAGAATCCTCATCTGTCAAGCACTCTGCATTTGCATACTGTCTACTCTATTGTCAATTCAGACTTAATTCAATCATGCTAAATTCTGACCTTTCGGAGGCTTTGTCTCCTGCCCAAAACTCATTATTTTCCCCAAGTACAGACTAGCCTATGGCCACATTTTCCCCTATAAAAACCCCTGACTTTGAGAGCTTCTTTGGGTAGCTCCCAACTTCCATCCAGCCTTGCTGCCGCTTTGCTTGGCGAGCCTTCCCCTCAGTCCTATATACTGAGACTCCATATCTCCGAACCTCTGCTGCAGACTACCCAGGCTTCAGGACAGGTATAGTATTACCCAACCAACAACTCCTCTTAAAAATCCCTCTATCCCACTCCAACCTTTATTTCCTTAGTTCTTTGCGTGAGTGTGTTGCATACACTGTTTGGTTGTATTTTTAATAAAACAACATTTATTATTCCAATCCTGTTTGTTCCTTGACTTGGCCTGACCCTGTAGACATTGGGTAAAAGATTCCGCTCCGTTGCCCTGCCTCTCGCATTGCTAGCTTGTGCTCTTGGCTAATTTCCCCAACTTATATAATTGAGAGCCCTCCCAGGACCCCCAGAAAACAGGGTAACATCAGGCTTGTTCTCGGTCACTCCAGAGACAAGGACAAGGAGCAATGGATTCAAACTGCATGAAAGGAGATTGCACTTCAACCCTTGGAAGAACTTCCTCACGGTCAGAGCTGTCCGGCAGTGGAATATGGTGCCTCCGAGTGTGATAGAGTCTCCTTCTTTGGAGTTTTTTAAGCAGAGGCTGGATGACCATCTGTTGGGAATGCTTTGATGTGTGTTCCTGCATAGCAGGGGGTTGGACTGGATGGCCCCTGGGGTCTCTTCCAACTCTATGATTCTATGATTCTACGAATATCACAGAACCTCTTACCATGAGATGCTATGGAATCTTCAATATTTATAAATAAGAGTATTGTATATGTTTACATTAAAAAGGCTAAACCTAATTTATTTCCCTGCTAGACCCTGTGTGCTGGGTAGTAGTGAGGTAGGAATGGGGGTGGGTGGCATGGAACTGGTTGTTGCTCACCTTCTGCTTGTGAATTCCAATTAATCTGCTTGTAAGATACACTTCTGTGTCTTACATTTCCCAGCATCATCAGACCTGTCTCTGTCACCGCTCAGGCTCTGAAACTCCTGTCAACCCTTGTTATCTTCTTGTTGCCATTCTATCAGTAGGCAAAAATCTTCTAATACAGCTGGGCCTTTAACAGCTGATCTCACTTGCTGTAGAAGAGGCTTTCATCTCTCCAAGTGCTATGTTTTCTTTCATTGTTGTGTTTTACACTGTCTTAATTTTTAATACTTTTATTTCTTTTATGTTTTGATTGCACTCTTTAATTGTAAGTCACCTCAAGGACAGGATAGAAACAGAATAAATAAATAAATAAACCCATAGCTATCTGATATCCACAGAAACTGAGTGGCTATTTCTGGTGTAATTCTGCTTACACAGCCTGTGACATTCAGACAAATGCCTTCAAGCAGTAAATCATGGGAAATACCTTCACCTATGTGTTGTTGCCACCTTCTTGTACTAGGAGGACATATATGTCTTTGAAAGTTCCTTGACCAAGGCTAGTGTAATGATTGCAACCATACCCATTGTTAGAAAAGCTGTACCAGTGGTTCTATTATCTATCGTGCGACTTTCAAAGCAAAGTGTTTGGTTCTCCATAGTCTGCTGTATCTACTGTTCTCCCTCCACATTTGCAAGTTTCACTTTTGCGGATTTGATAATTTGCAGGGTGGGCTTACCTCCTCCATCTCCACCTCCCATTCCCTGCCCTTTTGCCCAGGGGCAGGGAGGGGGAAAGATCATTGCTTTCCCTGGCCTGTTGCCTGCTAGGGCACACTGGCAGCAGGGGGCAGGAGCTGTGAGTGCGGGCTTGCTGACGGCAGCCAGCAGGGGCGTACAGAGGGAGCAATTGCCCCTTATCTTCACACCCTCCACTGCCGCAGGTGCAGGCATGCTGGCAGCAGCTGGCAGGGGTGTGCACAATGGGCGATTGCCCACTCTCTGCATGCCCTCGGCCACTGCCAGTATGGACGTGCTGGCAGCAGCTGGCAGGGGCACGCGGAGGGGACTATCGCCTGTTCTCTGCACATCCTCTGCCAGTGCAGGCACTCTGGAGGTGGGCTGCAGGGATGAGCAGAGTAGGCAATCACCCATTCTCTGCATGGCTGAGGGAGCCACCACCAGTGCAGGAGCCTTGGCAACAGCCAGCAGGGGTGTGCAGAGGTGGTGATCAGCTGTTCTCTGCAAGCCTGCCAGTGTGATCGGGCTCGCCATCTGCCAGCCTGCAAGTCTGGTATGATTGCTCCAGTGGTGGTGGGGGAGATGGCGAGCAGGGAGGAAAAGAACTTTTTCTCCTGCTTGCCATCTGCCCACCCGCAAGTCTGGTGCAATTGGTCCAGCGGCAGTGGGGGGGCAGAGATGGCAAGCAGAGAGGAAAGATTTTTTTTCTCCCTTTCCCATCTCCTGCCCACTGCTGGCGATGGCTGGTGTGACCTGTGGGCAGGGAAGGAGGAGTGCTGGGGGGGGGAGTTATTTGCAGTTATTTCACTTTTGTGGGGGTTGTCTGCATGTATCCCCCATGAATGTGGAAGGCCTACTGTATACTCTGAAACTGGTTATTGAAAATCAGATGTTAATTTCTTGTAGCCCTGTGTTGTGTTTCCACTAGTAATTAGTCAAATGTTATTTCAAATTCTGAATTAGAACTGCAAGGTGAAACTGTTGGCTGTTTGTCTCCAGCATCTAGAATTTTAGAAATATATTTCTCAGATATTTAGAAGTATATTTCTAATCTAAGATTCTAATCTAAGAGTCCACAAACCTAATCAGGAGGGTTTTAAACTGAGTTATTGTGGGGAGAGAGACAGTATTCTTGAGGGCAAGAGTCCATCATGTCCTGGAGAAAGCAGTACAAATCTTATAAGGAGAACTGGGAAAAAATTCAGGAACCCAACAGTGAGAGAGAAAGATCTTTAAATAAACAACTAGGTAGAGTAGCCCATGGTCTCAGATACCTCTACACTAAGGCACAGAGCATGGGAAATATACCAGATGAACTCAACCTTGTTAGCATAACAAAGTAACTATGATATAATAGCATCACTGAAACCTGGAAGGATGAATCTCATGACAGGAATGTAGCAATAGAGGAGTATTGCCTATTTCAGAGAACTAGACCAAACAGGAAAGGAGGAAGAATAGCACTAGATGTCAGGGTCATTTGCATCTGTGAAGAGATCCATGACTTAAATCCTGGGAGCCATATTGAGAGTATCTGGGTAAAAATTAAGGGGAAGAGAAACAACAGTGATATCATTGTGGAGGTCTATTACAGACCCACAAGCCAGACTTGAGGACTTGGATGATGCCTTCCTAGAACAGATGATCAAACATTCAGAAAGGATAGATATAGTAGCAATGAGAGATTTCAACTATCCTGGTATTTGTTGCTCCTAACCAATAATGATGACCTGGTTATTGGGTGAAAATGGCAGCATCCTTAGGTGGAAGTGACCTGTGTTCTCCTGGAGTTTATTATGCTGTGGAAAAGGGAAGGCAAGCACAGTCAGAATGCATTCTAGACTCTAAGAAAGCTGATTACATTGAACTTTGGGGGATACTGGGAGTGATTCCATGGTTAGGAATACTACAAGAAAAAGGAGCTCATGATGGATGGGAGTTTCTTAAAGGTGATATATTTAAGGCACGATTTCAAACAGTTCAAATGAGGAGGAAAAATAGGTGTTGTCTAAAGAATCCAGGATTGATGTCTAAGGGACTTTCAATGGAGCTAAGATTTAAAAGGAACATGTGCAAGAAAAGAAGGGAAATCACTAAAGAGGAATTCAAACAAATAGTCAGCAAGTGTGCAGAGAAAGTTAGAAAAGCTAAAGTGCAGAATGAGCTTGGGCTTGCTAGAGAGGTTAAACAATAAGAAGGGCTTTTTTGATTACGTCCTTAGCAAAGGAATAATGAGGAAATGACAGGGGCTTCTGCATGGACATGGAGCAATGGCTTAAAACTTCAGGGAAAGGGATTCCATCTAAACATTAAGAAGAATTTCCCGACAGTAAGAGCAGTCTGACAGTGGAATGCACTGTATCAGAGTGTAGAGGAGTCTTCTTCTTTTGGAGGTTTTTAAACAGAGGCTTGATGACCATCTGTTAGGAATGCTTTGAGGGTATATTCCTACGTGACAGGGGTTTGGACTCAATGGTCCTTATGGTCTCTTCTAGCTCCATAATTCTATGATTCCAATCACAAAAGGTCAGTGTAGCCATCATAACTACTAACCTTCGGCAGACCATTATTCCATATGTTTGTCCAATCCTTTTAAAAAATAAGAATATTCTTCTGAAACCATGGTTACAACAATCCCCTTCACCCTTTAATCAACTTCCATTTCACTACACAAATGAAATGACGAAGTATATTGTGCCACAGGAACAAATACAGGCATGTATTTTACAATATGCTCTTCAAGTCCAGCTTTCTTCATGTAATTAATTGTATTCATTTGATTTGAAGGATACATCAAAGTGAGATCTGTTTGAAAAATTGTTAAATGTGATTATCAATCAATTAAATTTGTTTGTCTCCTTTTTTCCAAGTCCATTGTAATGCATTTTTGAGAGGTGAAGATCTTAATCAAATGAATTACAAAGAACAAATTCCCACCTTATTCAATCAAGAAAGTTGCCAGAACAGCTTATATTTCTTCATTTGTAAGATTAAGTAAAATATAAGGGTCAATAACTGTATTACCCTTACCAAAATGAACTGATTAAAAATCATCATGGAACCGTATAAGACTTGATCAAGTGGAGATCACAAGTCATTACATACTTGTCAGTGAAAAATGCATAATAATTGTTACTATTCTGTTACTGAAATCTCTAAAGCAAACCACTTATTAATAGTTTAAAAAATCTTGGTAGAAAAAACAGGGCTGGGTCAATAACAGTCCATACTATCATCTATCCAGTTCTGAACTGTTAGATAGATTCCTGTTTCAGATGATTCTTGTTTTAACCAATGCTTTATTTCTCCTTATGGTGAACTTCCCAGTTCAGAAATATGGCTGAGAGAGGTCCATGTGAGGGTGTCCCTGAAGAACATTGGTTTTTATGCCAGGCTTGGGCAAATGAGAATGAAAGGGACAATCTTCTACTCCTTACTTGCAGCCTCAGGAGGCATGCCACAGTGCCAACTGCCACAGTGGCAAAATCAGTCATGACCACTTTACTTTCATTTTTGATCTTTTTGAGGGAGGGCGTTGGGGGTTGGGAAATTGGGGAGGATGGGGAAAGCAAAAGTGTGAATTTTGCAGCATTTGTGACCCCTTTAGCAGCTTTGGGGCTGAAAAAATTACTTTTATAAAAGAGAAATGTGCCTTTTGTACAATATCCAGGAAAGCAGTCCAAGCATGGCTGAACTCATGACATTTTGCAGCCTGAGGCAGAGTAGCAATAGGCCCCCACCCAAGGTCAACACAGGGTTCTTTTTTTGCCTGGGCGCCTGAAAAGCCCCCAAGCACTTCTGTCTTTCTCTGAGGGTAAAAATACAGCACTAACACAGCAACAGTAATAGTAACTTGTAATGCATTAATCAAAAAATCATTTCCTGACACCCAAAATCTGCTGCATGAAGAACCATCTCACTCTGCCAAAGGATAGGGCCATCTATGACTCCAACATATTTTTTTTTTAATATATACAGTCAGCTCTCCACATTCACTAAGGTTAGAAGTCCAAAGACTCCTACAAGAGTAGGAAAATCACAAATATCAAAATTATGTGTGTCTGTGGGAAGGGGGCTGAAGAATGATGGGAAGAACAGACACCCAGGTCAGGGAAAGGAGGGGAAAGGGGGTGAGTCAGCAGGGGGCTCACTATTTCTCCCTCTCAGATCCATCTCCTTTCTTGGGTGTAGGGAGGCATTGGAAAGGGTTTGTGATGCTGAGAAATCAGGCAGTGAGTCATCCTTAGCTGGCCAGACAATTGCTGGATGAGGAGGGGGATCAGAGGCAGTTTTTGAAGGTCTGCTTGGTATGATCAGAGCCACCGAGAGGGAAGGTTCCCCCGGAAAATAAGTGCCTGAGGTGAGGGGGCAGAGTTTGGAGAAACTCAAAAATAAATCTATGAAAGTCAAACTCACAAATGTGGATAGCTGATTGTATATTCTTTGTAGAATATTTTGGGATTAGTCTTCTTTAACCATTTTATCTTGGTTGAATGAAAGTATGGAGGAGGGTACCTTGAATGTTTAGAGATGGAAGAGTTGATCTCTGTTCCCCCAGAAGGCATCACTAGATTTAATTCAGTTAAAAGAGAAGATAGTAAACTTTTTCTAAAACAGGAGACCATGAGACTGGAGGTGCTCTAGTTCTGGTTTCCTTGCAATGGGGAGGGGTTAAAGTAGGTCGGGGTGGGGAAAATGTGCCCTGTGGCACTTCGTGGCCTCCTAAGACCATTTTTCAAGACCCCCAGGTCCCCAAACCAGTCCAAAATATTTTTGGAAAAAAATGAAAAACAAGATGACCCTAAATGCTCTGCCTTGCCTCTTAGGGGGCATGGAGGGCAATTTGCCACATTTCCCTCCTGACCATTTTAGGTTCAGGAGAGCCCATTTTTCAACAGGAAGTCACAAGGGAATTCCAGATCACATCCTGTTGAAAAAAGGCTTCCCCAGGGCTTCAAACAGCTCAGAAAAGGCCAGAAATGTGACCAAATTGACCCCTATGCCCCTAGGATTTCTGGAGAGGGGAAACAATTTTTTCATGGGTGGGGTAAAGGGAGCCAATGTGGTGCAGTGGTTTGAGCATTGGGTTACAGCTTTGAAGAGCCAGAGTTCAAATCCCCCTTGGCCATGGAAACCCTTTGGATGACCTTGGCCAAGTCACATTCTCTCAGCCTCAGAAGAAGACAAAGGCAAACCATCTCTGAACAAATCTTGCCAAGAAACCTTTGTGATATGTTTGCTTTAGGGTTGCTAACAACTTGAAGGCACACAACAACAAGGGGCAGTAGAGGCAGTCCCCCAAAGTCCTGGGGTTGGACAATGATTCCCTCAGTCTCCAATAGTTGTTTATCCCTACAACTCAGCCTTCAGCTCTTCAGAATTTTCTAAATGATAGAGCTACTCAATTGTGGAAAATGCCCTTGTTATTGAAGGCAAGTAACCAGCCATTGTAAATAAACAAGATAGCTATACTAAAAATGTTTCTTGATCCGACTTAATCACTTTGACTGTGAGACACAAATCCAATCTGGGCTTCATTTATTTAACTATAACAAGTCCGTGTATTTGCATATGGAAATCAAGTGATAGACTCACAGTGTTCAAATAAATTTATATACTCTTTTCAAAATAAGCAGATTGTTATTGCTCAGCTGAATTTCTGAGCACATTTCTTTGAAGTTACTCTACCACTTTTCCTATAATGAGACAGTTTCCAATGTCTGTGAATTTCCTTCATAAATATTTCATACTTCAGTTCAGCATCATAGGAAATTGTGTGCCAAATGTCTTTATTTACAGCTCAACCTTACTCTTTTTTCCCCTTTCTTTTCTCTCAGAAGGCATAGAGAGTGTGATGTTGTGGTTAGAATATTGGATTGGGACCTGGGTGATCTTGCTACAAATTATACACAGATCCATGAAACATATTCAGGGGTAGTTGTGTTGGCCATGCGGCAAAATATAATAAAATCAAAAATCCACAGAACAGTAGTTACCTTTATTGGGCCAAATAGCAAGCACAAAATACATCATGCAACAATTCAAAGCTTCACTGGCTTGCTCATCAGGCAAAGAGGTAAAAAATCATACAGGAGAAGAAGTGATCCATGAAGCTCACAGGGTAGAATGACCTTGAACAGCTCCTATTTTGTTTTCTTTCAGTGGCTGGTGGCAAACAAGTTAAAATCAATTTTTAACTATGCGCTTTTATGTAGATGTACTGTTTTTAATCTTTTTTTTTAAAGTAAGGGCCTTTCCACACTACACCATTATACTGCTATTATTCTACTTTCAACATCCTGTGGAATTCTGAGGTTTGTAGTTTACTGAGGGCAAAGAGCTCTCTGGCTTAGAATTCTAAGGCCCTTTCCACAGGTTACCAGATCCAGGCAGCATCCTGCAAGGATCCCTGTAGAGCCTGTGCTGAGAGGGGAAGCACAACAGGGATGCTCCCCTCTGCACCAGCCGCCTGCGGGAATGGCCATGCGTCTTCCTTCTGCACCGCAGCTGGGCACTGTCCCAGGCTGCTTCAGGGCAGGAAGTGTGGCCATTGCATTTGCTGACACTCTGCAGCTCAGGTAGGGCAGCAGGAGGGTAGCATGATTGCTGATCATTGACAGGAAGAACCCATCCACAATTTGCCGCACAACTGCACAGCCTGAGGATGGGAAAATGACAGGACACAGCGTCATGCAGAACCATCATCTGGGTCCTGTAGTTTTTCCATCCTCAATGTGGGCTGACAATATCCTGTGGAAAGGGCCTAAATGTCCCTCTCGAAACTGCAAACTCCAGGATTCCATAGGAGGTTGAATGTGGAATAGTAGCACTATAACAGTGGCCATTTCCACACTACATTGTCATAGTGCTATTATTCCACTTTCAACATCCTGTGGAATTCTGAGATTTGTAGTTTATGGAGGCCAAAGGGCTCTCTGGCTGAGAATTCTAAAGGCCTCTCCCTAAACTGCAAATCCCAGGATTCCATAAAATGTTGAAAGTGGAATAATAGCACTATAACAGTGTAGTGCGGAAATGGCTAGCGTCGTGTGGAAAGGACTTCAGATTTTAAATGGTTTTTATGCTGTTGTTATTTAATACTGTTTTAACCTTAATTTTTATGTTTTCAACTATATCTGTTTTTGTTCCATTTTAAGCCATTTGGTGAGCCATGATGAGACCCAGTTTGGGAGAAAGGTGGGATACATGTAAAGGGAGGGATGGACCTTGGGCCAGTCCCTCTTTCTAGGTCTGACTGCTTTACAAGGTTGTGAGGATCAGGTGAGGAGGACAAGAGCCATGTATGTTGTCTCGAGCTCATCGAAGGAAAGAAGTGATAAAATGTAACTAACAAGCAGAGACATATAATTGTTCCTCTCCCTTTCTCTCTCTCTGTTTACGAGACAGTAACAGCATTTCTGGTTATTTATTTGCTGCGTTTCTCTGTGATTCATGTTCTCCAAAATTGTAACAATAATAATGACAAGGAGGAGGAAGAAGAGCTGGAAGAGGAGCTCGAGGAGGTACCTATGATCTAGCTACTATGTTAGCTTAATTTTCTAAAAAATTATCATTGTTTCTCATCCTTCTGTGGATCACATCTTTTCTCACTTAGAGATAAGAATGAACTGGATCAGCGGGGAGAATGAAGGAGAGACATCTTTTGGCTGTTAACCCTTCTGGTTTATCTTTCAACAGCAGATTCCTGGCTGCTCTAATGGAACCCCACCAGGTCAAAAAGTGCTGCTGTTTAATCCTACGATGTTGACTGGGAAGAGCTGGTTGATCCTGATTTGATTCTGGATAAGCAAGCTGAATCTTGAATGTGTGACTGAAACCTGGTTGACTGAGGAGAGATGTGTCAATATGACCCAGCTGTACACACCAGTTGTTGTTGTTTTGGGGGGAAGGGTGCAGCAAAAAGCAAGATATGATAAGCAGTGAGGGACAGTTGCAGTGATCTGTTATGAGTTCATCCACCTTGCATTCCCCAAAGTTTGATTGTGTGTACCAGGTAATAGGGGAATGAGACAAGCTTGTTGGTGTACTGTCCACCCCATTGTCTTCTTTTCTGGGCTGGTGCAGCCAGTCTCAGAGGTGGTGTTAATTTGCCCCAAACTTGATGGTATATGAAGATGACCTAGGCAATTGATGCAATCACTCCCAAGCATCCTTTATTTGTGGGCAAAATGTAGGCTCCTTGGTTTTGTGAAGAGCTCAAGAAAACAAAATGCTTAGGTAGGTACTAGAGCAGTGATGGAGAAAGGCTTGTAATGAATTTGACACTGCATTGATTAGAGACCTACTCTTCAGAGGCAAGGGAAGCAAACAAACAGTTCTTTACTGCCTCAGCATAATCTCATCCAGCATAGTCATTTCAGGCAGTTGATAGAAGTACATCCAAGACCTCAGATTGCTGAGGAAGAGGACTTATATGTTGTGACAGATATGCTAAATATTTTGCAGAGAAAATTGCTCAGCTTCATTCTGATTTGCTCCCCAACATATTTTGGCCAGGATATTTTAAAATCTGTCTCCTCCCATGTTTGCCTGCCCAAAATATGAGATTCTTAGTGAAGGATCTGTTATACATTCTGCTACCCCATGAAGCTAGGTTTGTGGGTACATGTGACAAGGCTTTCTTTGTCTTCCAATTGTACAGATTTGTCAGGGACAGCTCTGATTAATCTGTGGCAACCCATTTTTCCACCAGATTTTAAAGTGTCCCAGTTTCTTTTTCTCCTCTTCCCACTTTTCCCTTTGACCCCTGCTTACATCAACAGCTGCAAATTGAGGTCAAAGTATAAAAATATTTTGCACTCAAGTCAGCAATGGGGAAAGTTGGGGATGGAGTTTTGCTCAGGGCAAAAATCAACTGCTGCAGCTTCTCTTAGCTTGTGTGTTCCTCCTCATTAATAACTTTTGACATCCTGACTGCACTACAATGCTATTTGGAAACATATGTCTCAATTTTCATCTGTGAAATGTTGGAGGATATGCTTTATGTGCAGCAGCACGCTTGGTATGAAATTCCGTATCAAGACAAGTCTGGTTGGCTTTATCCCTTTCAGGTTTCTGGTGGGTGGCTAGAACTGTGTGGTCTTTGATTCTTGCCTTTGATCCTGCCTTTGATCCTTGAAACTGCTCTCACTGTTTTGACTCTCTAGTATTAAATTATTTTGAAGTGTTTTTAGCCTGTTTCTAATTTTTTTATTCATATATTTAATGCTTTAATTGTTTTTATATATTGAATATTACCTTAGGGGCCCTAGTGATCTGAGAGACAATACATAAATAGTATACATGATTAAAACAAAAAAGACCTGTAGGAACTTACCCTGAGGGGAGGTTGCAGCTCAGGCCAGCAAGGTGACAAACATGGTCCTGCAAGCCACATGCAAGCAGGGACATCTGCTTCTGCCTTCCCAGAGGCCCCTCAGAAGTATGGAAGGGCCCTCCTTGGTGGGGTAGCCAATGAGCTGTCTGAGTGGTGGCAGCTCATTGGCTGATCAAAGTGCCAGCATCTGCAACAGGGCTTTGCTTCCAGCTGCTGGGGAGTTCTTTGTTCCAGGTGTGGTCAAGAGGAGCAGTAGTGTGGAAGCGTCATCCTACCCACCTCCTCCTGTGGACACCATTTCAGTATTTTGTTCAGGTTGCAATTCTATTGTCACAACTTTAAGCAGCAGCAGCATGGACCCTGGATATGGGATAGTGGTTCCCAGGCTGGGACAGGGAGTTCTGGAATGTTGGAAGTGCAAGAGGAACTAGGTGTGCAATGACATTGGCCACACATCCTCTGCACTTCTTGGTGGAGGCAGGTGGTCCTTGGGCCTGCTAACCAGGTGGGTTGGCCAATGCTTGGATGCGGACCCTTGCACGTGTCAGCCCTATCACATCTGTAGTCAATAAAGTTGTGGCCTTTGTTTCCCAACAAGTGGTGTCTGTGGTTCTTGGGAACAGCTGGCTTGGTCCTGAGTGGACAACAAAACATTTTCACACTGTGACTGCTGAAATATTGTCTCTTTCTTTATGCACTGCATGCTACAATCATAATTATTGTCATGTCCTGCTTTGGACACCCTGGCAGTGAAGAGGAAGATTCTGAATCTCGGCAGAAATTTTCCCAGAAGTTTGCTCAGTGGAAAATAACAACCAACAGCAGGGGCCTGAGCAGGAGGAACAAGTATCAGAAGATGAGGCAACATATACCCTTTTCGCACGGCATTTTCGATGCAAAAGGCCCCCTTGAGCATCGCGGACATGTGAGGAGTGGTCCACATGATGCACTCACATTTGTGCAATGCTCCAGGGCCCGGCAGGGACGGCTCATGCATTTTTTCATTTTCGGCTTGAAGTTGAAAATGCTGCACGGTCATACATCGCTCCGGGGCCCCAAACGCACTTACCTTCCATGCAGAGCCTCGGGAGCCGGGCCAGTCGTGCTTCCTGTCCAGTGCAGCCTGGGAAGGTCCCAGGCTGCACTGCGAAAGGAAGAGGTGGGGCTCTTGCATGAGCAGGAAGCTCATGCGGAGCCGAAGAAGCAGGGAAGTGAAAGCCTCTCTCTGGAGGCTGCTTGCGCAAGCACCACACCCCAGCGCTGAAAATAGGTGAGTTGCGGAAAGGGCCATAAACTCTTACGTTGTGAGAGAGATGATGCCAGAAAGAAGGTCTCAGGTGTTCGGCTTGTTTAAATAAGAAACGGGTTTTAATGAGGGAACACATGTAGCAACATCATTAATGTATAAAAGGCAAACAGCTGGCCCACCTCCTCCCAGGGTTGACAGCTGATCTTACCCAGTGGTTGAAGTTCTGTGCTGTGGTTTCCTGAATCCTGACTCTCTTGGACCTCTGCTTGTTTGATGCTGATTCAGATTTGCCTTTGTGGATTTGTTTGCCTTGGAACTTATATTTATGACCTGAACTTTGTTTGGACTACTTCCACTCTTGCCTCTGTGAGTAAGCTCTGGCCTGCTGGTGTCTTAATTGGTTACCTGGTCTGCCTGGGACATGACAGTTATGGCTATTTTCAAGAAGAGAAGCAATTTTTCTTTCTCTCACAAGTCCTTTTTTGTTATCTCTTTGTTTTGATCTGATTCCCAATCAATTGCCAATAATGAAAGAAACTAAATAATTGATGTAGCTCTGGGAATTTAATCCCTCTATTCCTGGTTGAAGAATACTGTGCTCCAACTTCAAATCACTCTGGGATTACAGAGGAAAAAGAAAGAATAATCTGACCTAGGAAAAAGTTTGTATGTGTGTGTCTGTGTGCATGCATGCACACCTGAGTTTAAGAGGGCAAGAGTTGTATTCAACCAGTTATTGTTTTTAAATGGGGAGGATCAAAGATAGTCCAACCTGCACTTTTCAGTGGTGTGCACAGTACTGTTGTGCAACAAAGATACACAGTTGTGAATCAGAAACTTTAAAAACCCTATCAGGGTGAGCAATGTATTGTTTAAAGAAGTAGAAATAATTGCTTCCCACCCCGAAAAAATAAAAAAGTTTGTACATTTCTGTCCTCCTACTTCCATCTACCCAGGAGAGGAAGGGGGAGGAGGCCATCAACATTTGCCTCAATCCAAGAGCACACTTGCTTTGGAACAGGGCAGAGGATGGAGACAAGCAGGAATGGCTATTCTTTGGATGGCAGTATAGCATCTCCTTTCTTGCTGGGTCTGGGATTTCTTATGGCCTGATGCCATAAACATCATATTATTTGCCTAGTGATCTTCCTCATGCACTATTCTACCTACGAACTACACTTCCCAGGTCAATAAGAACAGTGTACAGGAAGGAAAATGTGTGCAAAGGGTCATTTCTACATATCATCTTACTAAAAGGAATTGCTTCCTCCTTCCCACCCAACCCACAACCAACAATGTGACAGAGCTGTGTGAGCACCATTTTAAGGACAATTTGGGAGAAACAACCTCTAAACTGAGAAGGGACAGCAGCAGCTTGCACACTTAAGCCACATGAGAGGTCTCTGAAGACTTCATATGACTCATGGGCCAGTGATTGCCCTTATGTGTCTCACAGGTTAACCTCTAAGTACTTTGGACTCTGGCTTTCAGAAACTCCAGCCAGCATTGTCAAAAGAAGGAAGGACAGGAGCTGTACCCAAAATGTTTGGAGGTCTTCTAGTTATGAAAGCATAACCACTGCAGTTACATAGCTATGCAGTGGCTCCTGGCCTGACCCCGACCCAACCCCATGCCCATTTACCAGGCAGCAGTTGCTTCAAGCGACTTATGTTCCCAAAACTTTCCATGAGCAATCTCCATTACCACAGGTAAAAGCAGGGTTCCTGTCACAGTTCCTCCTTGCACCTGAGATCACTTGTGTTGGGGGGGGGCTGTGTGTGGAACATCACTCTTCTACTTTCTGATCAACAGGGGACTAACCATCCCATTCATCACAGTGGTTTCTGGACACTAAGTGGCGACTGGAGGACTAAACTAGTGAATGCAAAACAATAACAATGCTTACCCCTAGGTTATGAACTTGTAACTGCCCAACTGAATTCTGGCCACTGATTTATTCTTACCAGTTCTTTGGAGCCTAGGAGCTATCACTTCTTTCCATTGTAACCTTCGTTTCTTCCCTGTTCAACCCCTTTTTTTCCATTAAGTCTTTTCAAAAAGGAAAATCCTCTCAGTGAAAGATGTACATGCAGCGTTGCTGAAGTCAGGAGAAAATGATCATCTAAATGAATGCTTGTCCATGGCTTACTTGGCAGACCTAATTACTGTCACTTGCAAAGTAATGAAGCATGAAAAGGCTATGAATGTTGTTCCATCTTTACAACTCTCTCTCCATGCATTCATAAACAAAGCCAGTTCCTTGTATAAGCTTGTTTTTAAGCTTGTTATTTGCTTGATTCAGTCAAGCAAGTTCTGGAAGAGCTCACACAAAATTGAGTATTTAGATCATTGATCACTTCCTATACAGCTTAATGCTTATGTTTACAGAAATTACAGAAATCACTGTGTTTGTTCTCTCCTCTGTCAGCTACTTCAGAGGTTAAAATGGCACAAGATATAGATATCACATTTTGCTTTCCAGAGATGCTTTACTAATTCCACCAAGAGAACAACAGTTCTGAACAAGTCTTGAAAGGCGCTGGTATCTAGGCATTCTTATGTTCCTTCTTCAGTAACTGCTTCTCCAAGCATCCATTTTTGAAATTCCATCAATGATGACTACATTATATCAGTGATGTAGACTTGAGTTGATTGACTCAGACTCAAATCAGATTTAAGTCCCTTCAGTGACTCAACTTGGACTCGACTCATAGAATCACACAATAATAGAAGGGTTGGAAGAGATCACAGGGGCCATCCAGTCCAACCCCCTGCTAAGCAGGAATACCCATCAAAGCATTCCCAACAAATCGCCATCCAACCTCTGCTTAAAAACCTTTGAAGAAAGAGACTCCACCACACTCCAAGGCAGCATATTCCACTGCCAAACAGCTCTGACCATCAGGAAGCTCTTCCTGAGGTTCAGGTGGAATCTCCTTTCTTGCAGCTTGAATCCATTGCTCCTTGTCCTAGTCTCTGGAGCAGTGGAAAACAAGCCCATTCACTCCTTGACATGACATCCCTTCAAATATTTAAACATGGCTATCATGTCCTTCTTAATCTTCTCTTGTGCAGACTAAACATACCCAGCTTCCTAAGCTGCTCCTCATAGGGCATGGCTTCCAGACCCTTCACCATTTTGGTCACCATCCTCTGGACATGCAACCAGCTTGTTGATATCCTTCTTGAACTGAGGTGCCCAGAACTGGACATAGTATTCCAGATGAGGTCTAACCAAAGCAGAATAGAGTGGTACACTTACCTCCCTCGATATAGACACCATATTCCTATTGATGCAACTAAGAATTGCATTGGTTTTCTTGGCTGCTGCATCACACTGCTGACTCATGTTCAGCTTGTGATCTTCTGAGACTCCTAGTTCCCTTTCACACGTACTATTATCCAGCCATGCATCCCCCAGCATATATTTGTGCATTCCATTTTTTCTGCCTTAGTGCAGGATCTTACATTTGTCTCTGTTGAAATTCATTTTGTTAACTTTGGCCCAGCGATCCAATCTGTCAAAGCCATTTTGTATTTTGATCCTGTCCTCTGGTGTATTAGCAACCCCTCCCAATTTGGTGTTGTCTGCAAATTTGATCAGTATGCTCTCTGCTCCAAGTCATTGATGAAGATGTTGAATAGCACTGGGCCCAGGACAGAAACCTGTGGCATGCCACTGTGGCACTCGGCAATAAATGATGCACTGACTTAACTTGACTCCTGACCTCTATATTTTTAGTGACTGACTTGCTGCCCTTGGTTTAGTGACATTACACATTCATAGAGAATCCTTATGACTTGGAACAATGCTTCCATCTCTCTTTACCTGCTGGTCATGTGATGATCTGTCTCAAGCCCAATGCTTGGGTGCATGTTGGCTAGAGATAATGGGAACTGTGGGTCAACAACATCTGGAAGGTCAATAATTCCCATTCTTTCATTGTGTTTTTCAGTAGCTTCAGGACTAACCTGGTTGCAATTATTCTGTAAATACCTGCAGTAGTTTCTAGTGTAGATTTTGTGGTGTGAGATGGATTGGCAATGTTCAGAGTTTTGCAGTTAGATATATTCTATGTGAGAGTTCCAATAAACAAATAAACAAATAAATATTTTTAAAAAGCAAGAGTAGTGTTACCCCCAGTTTACCCAACTATCCCTATGCCAGGCATAGTCCAGGTGAAAGAAGCTTATTTTTCTGGGAAATCACTATCGCTATTCTCCCTTTTTAGTGGAAATGATGTCTCTTCAAAATTGTATTAGTGCACACATACACTCACACACTTACACCAGAACTGTTCAGGTTTGAGTCTTCTCCCACACTTTACATGGGGAGTTACTAATAATGTAATACTTATAAGCCCTTTCTGCACCTTACTTTTTTCCGGCGCTGGGGTGCAGGGATTGCACAAGCAGTGTCCAGCGAAAGGCTCTCGCATCCCTGCTGCTTCAGCTCTGCATGAGCTGCCTGCTCACACGAGAGCCCTTCTGTGCTGGGGCTGCGCTGGGGCAGGAAGCTCAACCAGCACGGCTCCAGAGGCTCCACACACCAAGTAAGTGTGTGTGGGGCCCGGGAGCAATGTGCAATCACGCAACATTTTCGGCTTCCAGCCAAAAATAAAAAGGTGCGCGATTGGTGCCTGCTGGCCCTTGGAGCATCGTGTGATTGTGAATGTGTTGTGTAGATCACTCTTCACAGTCGTGCGATGCTCCAGGCACCCTTTCGCATGGAAAATGCCGTGCAAAAGGGCCATAGTAATACAAATCCAGCGCTCCATTTTCACTCTCCTATAGCTGGCTACTCAGTAAATGTTGCTATTTGATTTGCATCCTGTTGTTTTGGACCAGAGTAACTCAAGGACCCAGAATGCTCTGAGACCTATTCATACTACACAATTATAGTGATCTGTTCCACTACAACTGCCATGGTTCCACTCTGTGGAATCCTAGAATTTGAAATTTAGAATTGTGTTGTATGAATGGTCCACAGTTCTGCATCTGAGCCACTTCTTCAAATCCTCTACATCCATGAATTATGGCTTTTGGAGGAGAGCTCCCCTATTCTGTTGGCACCTAATCTGAGGAATGCTTTGCTTCTTAAAAGTGCAGGGCCCTGATACTTGACTTATTCTTCTAATATATTACTGCCCTTTTAATTCAAAGACATAGCCGTGTTAGTCTGGACCTGTATACAAAGGGTTCTTATAGCACCTTTGACACGAAATGAGAGAAATAAGTTGATAGCATAACCTTTCATAGTCTATTTGAGATTTCACAAGCTTATGCTATCAGCTTCTTTCAGTTAGTCTCAAAACAGGGGAAAGTTCCCTTTGCATGCTTCCCTTTTAATTGTGGTACACAAAAAAACCTGACTTTTTGATGCTGACTTTTTGGTTAATGTTAATAGGTTGATGAAAGAATGTGGTTTTTTTCTTTGTTTGAGATGGCAGACAAGATGCCCACTTTTAAAATATTATGTAGAATTTTCCTTTCTTTTTGTCATCCTTAATTCTTTCTATCAGAGAAGATGTAAATTTAAGAAAGAAGGAGTACAACTAGGCCATTGTGAGACAGACACTGCAACCTAATTGTATTTGCTCAGCCCAGTCCTTGATTCTCCAATTAGGTGTTGTAATAGGATTATAGCCTAGCAATAGAATCTTAAACACCTTTACCAGTGGGTGTAAATCCCACTGAATGAGTGGGACTTATTGGTGTGGAAACATGCAGTCTTCATGGAAACACTGTAAAAATGTTTGAACCTCATTCAGTGGGATGATAAAAAGTAACGGGTCCACTATAAATTCGCACACACACGCACGCATGTCAAAGTAAGAATTCTAAGACACTGGTTGGCATTCTGTTAATGGCCTAGAAGGGCAGCTTTTTAGATGAGGCCCAGAAGGCTATTCTCTAGTCCTTGGTACCTTGCTCTAAATCCCTCCCTTCCCGACACACACAAAGTTGTCAAATCTTGGTAAAGACTACCACAGTAACTGCTCAACAGTGAGAAGGGGAGAGGCAATTCACATAATGAAAATGTAGCTGGTCTGAGCTCTGAAGGAAAGAGAAAGGAAGGTGCACTGCATCTGGATGCCAAGAAGACACCTCTGTATTTGCAATCCTGCAATAAGAAAAAGAGCAGTATTGGAATGAGAAGGAGCAGCAGCTTAAAGAGGCTTAAATAGGAAATGCAATTAGCCACCTTGTACATCAAGGTCAAGTTGCTATAAGTCTCCCAGCAGTTGAGGGAAGTTCTTATTGCAGGCAACTGTTCAACAAACTGGCAAAGACTCTCATTTGCTGTTGGATTCTTGACCTCTTTGAACAGCTATATCTCCTCCTCCTCCTCCTCCTCCTCCTCCTCCTCCTCCTCCTCCTCCTCTTCTTCTTCTTCTTCTTCTTCTTCTTCTTCTTCTTCTTCTTCTTCTTCTTCTTCTTCTTCTTCTTCTTCTTCTTCTTCTTCTTGGCTTTGTACATCATGACCACTTGCTTTCCAGGGATTGACTTTGCGCATTTGAGACCCTGCTACTATGCTTGCCCTCATTCTAGGATAATCCTTTAGGTTGCACATATATGATCTGCACTGGCCTGGACCATTTCCGCACTACAGCGTTAAAGTGCTGCTATTCCACTATCAACCTCCTATAGAATTCTGGAGTTTGTAGTTTAGGGAAGGGCACTTTGAATTCTCAGCCAAAGAGCTCTTTGGTCTCAGGAAACTACAACCCCCAGAATTCCACAGGGCGTTGAAAGTGGAATAGCAGCCGTTTAACACTGTAATGCGGAAATGGCCCCGGTTCTTCTGTGACAGCTAAACCTACTAAAGTATGACTTCCCTTATATTTGCTGCTTTCAGACACAGTCCAGCTGCCAGCTTGCTCCAGATATAGAACAGGACAGGCAGAGTGTTACACTGCACAGGCAAAATATTGTGTTCCAACTTGCTTGGTGCAAGATCTTCACCACTGTCATCTGTACAGCTGTCAATAATGTCCCCATTTTTAAAAAATTTTATTTTATTAAAGTTACAACAAACAATATTTACAAATAATCATTCTTTCTTTTTATAAATATATAATCCACTTACAACATCTAAACTTTTCCCTATAAACCCCTCTGCCAAAAAGTCTGAGGTAAAAAATATCTAAACTATTATCACCATCATCACCATTAGGAAATGTTTTCATCCCAGCCTGCATAATGTTGTATGCCTTCACTTTGTTTCTGACTTATGGGCACCATGGGGTTTTCTTGGCAAGATTTTTTTAGAGCGGGTTTGCCTTTGCCTTCCTCTGAGGTTGAGAGAGTGTGATTTGCCCTGGGTTTCCACGGCCAAGAAGGGATTCAAACCCTGTTCTCCAGAGTTGTAGTCCAAGGATCAAACTGCACAACACTGTCTCTCTCTCTCTCTGTATAACATACTGAAACAACAAATATCCTATGCTCTTCCTTGGTGAACTTTGTTGTAACAAAGCCAGATGTGCTCTGGTGTTCAGTAAGTCGGCCTCATTTGGGGGGGAAATTGGAATTCACTTTGATCAGGAAGTATGATGAAGTATGAGATGTGTACATTTAATCTTTTTTTAAAAATCATATTTTATTTTATATTTCTTTTATATTACTCACCTTGTGTTTTCTGGCTCTCAGAAGGATATATTTTTAATGTTGTATTTAATTTAAATTTATTTTATATCATTCCATCTCATTTTATTATATTTTTTTTGTCTCTCAGTATTTGTATGAAACACAAAACTTTCCTTTCAACATGCAGAATTTTTATACTCAACAAGACATTGGAACTCCCATTAGAGTTACAAAACCACCCACAGCTCATATCGTGAAAGTTTGCTTTATCTTATCACATGAGATTTAAGAAAGAAACAAAGAAAATTGGTGGATCATAATTTGTACAGAACTCCCTTAAAAGAAGATCTTTGAAAATACAGCCCAAACTGAGACTGTTCACACTATACAATGTCACCATTATGATTCTATTCCAACTGCCATGGCTTCTTCTTTTAGAATCCTGGATTTTGTAGTTTGGAGAGGCATTGGAGCTCTCTGGCTGAGAATTCTACATACCCCATCTGAAACTGCAAATCCCAGAATTCCATAAGATGTTGCCATGGCAACTAAAGTGGAATTATAGTGCTATAATTCTGTAGCGTGAATGATTACCAGTCATCCATTCCTTACCCTAACCATGGTGATCAGGTTAACTCGAGAAACAAATCCCATTCTGTGTGAGCATTTTGGCTCCTCTGACTTAAAGCTCTCCCCACCTCCAGGCTGAGATTCTATATCACTTCAGTGTAATGTAAATATCTTCCACATAAGTTACATGAGTACTCAGGGGCTCAACTGAGTTACATGTGTGCTGAATACCAGTGTAGTGGAACAATGATCAATGTCCATAGCTGACAACCCATTGTGCAATTGTGATGCACAATGTGGAAAAGCAATGGAGAGAAGCACTGTGCATCACCACACTCTTCTTTCACATGCACAGTTTCATTTATACCACTATCAGCTGAACATGACCACTGTGCATTGTCCTCTCCCACTCCCCTCCCCCCAAAAAATAAATCACCCTGTATGCATAGCACAGCTATGTTGCTAACAGCATCTCAGTCCCAGTATCTTACAATCTCTGGTATCCTGAGACCACAGATAAATCCATATGCAAAGATAACATTTTTATTAAAACAATGAGTAATGGGAGAACCTTTTGACAAAGCAGTGAATTGATGTAACATCTCAAGCAGCTTGTTTTTGTTCTACCTCAAGAAATCACACATTTTAATGATTCATCTATCCAAAAGAAGACAGAACATTTCCAAATACAGATAGCAAGTTTCTCTGGTTTGACACATTGCATTGCTTTCCTAATGGATTTATCTTACTGAGTTCAAAAGAAACTCATTTCAAAAGGATAGTTCATTATCATAGGAATATTTTAGCCTCTGTAATTTTCAGTCACATTTTGTTCTCCTTTCTACTGATGTTAAGAATAATGCACGTGGACACAACCACAGGTTTCAATTTTCTTCCTTCACGCTAATTGCTGTGGGAAGGCCAATCCCTAGATCTTTTCCAGGACAGTCTATATTATGGACTACCAATACAAAATGACCTTATGGCCTAGTCTATGAAACAGCTGATAATCTGCCTTCTTATTTTTCCTGTCAGTGGTGGTATAGACAAGATTTATCAGTGAGATACCGTGACTTGAATCCTGCTGGTGATCTGTACTAGATTCTCATTATACCATCCTAGGTACTTGTTTGATTATTGTAGAAGGATCCCATTAGAACTGTTTTGCGGTTGTGTTTCATCCACGTTCACACTGGTGGTACAGGCACAATTACTATAATAAATAAAAGGAAGGCACTAGAAGCCAGAGCATGGAAAAGTTACCATTTTTAATGGAAGTGTTACCCTGTATATTGGGGGTCCCAGGAGGGGCACCCAAATTACCAAATAAAAACACAAGTTGGGGGAATTTAACTCGAGCACTCTCTTGGCTAAACGAGAGGCAGGGTAATGGCAGCTAGGATCTTTTACCCTATGTCTATGGCTTCAGGTCAGAGAGCAGGCAGACAGGTTTTAAATTAATAAAAATAACAGTTTTATTGAAAGATAAACAGCAAAGAAAACAACATGCACTCTAGCTAACTTGGAAACAGAAGTAGAGAGCTTAGGGAGTGGGTAATACGACACCTGGTTTTGTAGTCCTGGAGAGAAACTGGAGTTCCAGGGAAGAAAGCTCAGCATGTCTGGCTGAGGGGAGCTCCTTAGACAAACCAGCATCAAGGCGGGATGGCAGTCCAAAGTGATCCAAGGAAGTCCCAAAAGTGGGGACCTTTAATAGGGTGGAGTGCACCTACAGGCTATGCCATGCTCGGTGAGAACAAAGGAGATTTGGAGTGGGACAAAGGCATTGGAAAAGGTCAAGTTTGCATGATGAGCTTAACGCTTGATGACAATAGTTTGACCAGTATGTAAATGTCCTGTCTAAAAGGACTAGTCCGGCTGAGAGCCATGCGTCTATTGTAAGGTTTGCAGTGGGAAGTTCCCTGAAGTGACGAGAGAGACTTGAGTTGCTGGCCTCAATGGGTTGTGGAATGTAAAACCATTAATGACCGCGACCTGTATGTGCTTGTCCGGAGAACCTCGCAAACACGTGGAGCAGGGTGGCTGTAAAAGGTCAAGCAAAGGCAGAATTGTTTGATATCAAAATGATATCTGGGACTCTCACCAAACGTGCCATAGCTGGAGTAACAGCAGCTCCCAGAATCCCCAAGTCAATAGGGCCAGGGAGATACTGGCAGCCAGAGGTTTTTTAAACATTTTTTAAACTGTGCTGGAAGCTATGGTAAACAGTGGTTTGTTCAACATTCAGAAATGAGGGAGAAAGTGGCAGTGAAAAAACTGAATGCACTGTTTTTACTCCAGAAACAAGGAGGGTTGATAAGAGTCAGGGGAAGCCAGTGCAAATTACCAGGGCCCAGTAATCAAGAAGGAAACAGTGGAGTAGACTGCATTGCATTTTTTTGTCTTTCTTGATAGTATCATTTGTCAATTGTTTTTAACATCCATTATAAACTTGATGATTTCAAAGAAAGTAACAATGTTATACAAAATGCTGCCAGGTACTGGCCAGTGTAGATTGTAATCAACCAAAGAACTACTAATTACATATTGAGAACAGAATTTAATTGTATTTCAGTTCAATTCTTAACAAAATATATACTTCATGTTCAGTGTACACACAGTTCCGGGTAATGGCTTATGAACAAGCAATTCCAAGTAAAGATTTTTCAGCAGTCCACCCTTACTGGGGCCTGGAAAAAAAATTCACTGGTTTTGAGCCCTTTCTTGGCTGCTCTAGACCCAATTTTTTAAAAATAGCAAAAACAAAAAAAAACCTGAAATGCCTCAAAGTGACATCTGAAGTAATGTTATGAAATCTAAATAAATAAATATTTTAAAAAATAGATAAAAAATAAAAACCCACACAAACAATTGCAGGGCACACTGGCATATCAGTTTTAAAAAATCCAGAACTGCAAACTGGAAACAGATTTCTGATCGCTGCCCAGTTGCATTCTTGGCCAGTTTTTTGGTTGAAAATGAGCTAGTACAGCACACCAAGAGGGTGTAGGAGCAAAACATGTCCCCCATCAGCACTGCAGTTGCTGTCCCTTGGTCTAAAGAATAGTATAAAAAATACTCTGTAGCAAGAAAAAGAAAATAAGCAGGAAAGGATATGGGTGGGAGATTTGGAGGAAATGACTTTAAGAGATCATGCTGAATTTGAAGAAGAATATAACGAGCAATGCAGGTGTTACTGTCAATCAGAGTCTGGATATGTTGCTTTTTGGCCACAACTCCCAGACCGCTTCCACCAGCATGGCCATTTGAAGAATTCTTGGAACTGTTTCCCAAAAAAGCATCTTTTCCATTCTCTGATTTCAGTTTTGAGGCTGAAGTCAAGTCTCAGATTGCCTATTTCAGACCAGCATTCTGATTGTTCTGGATTCAGGGACAGTGCTTTTGGATTTGTAGATTTTCTGAGAAAATCCTTGCCAGCCAAACAAGCTCTTCCTTGACCCAAGGCTACAGTATCTTGCAAATATATTCTTTGATTGGATCTGGAAATAATCCAGGGAGCATTTGGGACAGGGGAAGCTCAGAAGTAACCTTAGTGCTGTGGTATCAAAATCATGTTAGAACTTCCATCTATTAAACTTCTATATATGGAGAGGTTAATATGAAGAAATGGATTTTAAGAAACTGTTTGCTTGGGATATTATTGCAGGTGGTTCTTATGTGTCGTCTGTACATAAAAACCTTTTTTAGATGATAGGAACAGCTTATATTATTTGATAATGAAAGTATTTCTTTTTTCTTTTCTGAGTTGGTCCTACCACCTTTAGGCAGAATGAGGCAACATTTCAGGTAGCAGACAGTAAAGGCAGTGGTGACAAGCATCCAGGTAGTCCCTTCTGCTTCCATCCTCAGATCTTCCTTTAGCAGCAGTATGCTGAAGGGCTTATTTTGAGCATCCAAACTAGACCGCTGTGATGGTGCTCCCCCTCCCCCTCCCTTCCCCCTCCCCACTCCCCTCCCCCTTCCCTCCCTCCCCTCCCCTACCCACACAAACATTCGTCCCCCCTTTCCCTCCAAAGCGCTTCTGCCTTGGCAACGACCTCCCATGGTCTTGGGGGGGGGTGAAGGTATACCTACTCCCGGCATAGAGACCAATATCCTCTCCCGATTTGTTTTCTTTCCCATATTTTTTCCCTCTCTTCCCCCTCCCTTCCCTCTCGCTACCCTTTTACTTTATATATATATAGATCAAACTCTATACATTTACAATCTACAAGAATATATTCTAATCACTAATCATCTACCCTTCTCCTACTCTATGAAGTTCTCTTTCTTCTTCTTCTGTTATTTCATATTGTTTCTTCCAGTCCTCCTCAGCCTCTGTCCTTTCGTTTATCTCCCGAAGTCTTCTCTCCTCCTCCTGTTGCTCCTCCCACTGCTCCTTCTTCAGTTGCTCCTCCCACTGCTCCTTCTTCCGCTCCTCTAACCGCACCTTCCTCTTCCTTTTCCTCTTGCTGGATCAGTTTCAGTTCTCTCAGGAGTTGCAATCCTTGTTCAAGAGAATTTATTCTGTAATATTTGCCAGCCCATTGGAATTTCAAAAAAATGGGATATCCCCAGCTGTATCTTATTCCAGCTCTCTGTAGAACTATGATGCAAGGTTTCATTTCTCTTCTCCAATTTATTGTTTCGCGGCATAAATCATTATATATTTCCACTGTATTATCTCGATACTTCAATATTCCTGGATTCTTTCTAATAGCTCTCATCAAATCATCTTTCTTGTTGAAATTCGCAATTCTCATAATAATATCTCTGGGAGTTATTCCTCTCTTCGCAGCTGACACACGATGAATTCTCTCTATGTCATTTTCCTCCCATAAAATCTCAGGAACAATGCTTTTTAGCCAATTTAAAACTTCCTCTTTCAAGGATTTTTGACTTTGTTGTGGCTGCTCTGCGAATCCACGAATCCTCACGTTGTTCCTTCTATTCTGGTCTTGGAGCTGGATAATTTGTCTCTCTAACAAAGAAATCCTGTCATCATGTTCTGCTAGTTTGGTCTGCTGATTCCCTTGGGTTTTTTTTATATCATCCACTTTAAGGTCCAATGCTTTTAACTCCTGTGAGATTTTTTCCTGCAATTGCCCCATTTCTGCCCTTATATTAGATGTTATTGTAGTAACAAGAGCTTGATTAGACTCTGTAATAAGCTTGTGTATAAAAGTTTTTATCTCTTCATTAGCTCCGTTCGCGGCTTTCTTCGCCGCCATTTTAATGACTTTTTCGTCTCCGTTAGAGTTTAAGTTTATATCTTCAAAGTCTCTAACTAGACGATTATATGTTTTATCTGTTGCCGTAAGTCGTCTCCACGTAGGTTGTTTATAAGCCTTCTTTTTTTGTTTAGACGACATATATCTCCAAAAACCGGGGAAAAAAAAAACTGTTTTGCTTTCAGTCCGTTTCAGCAATTATTTGCAGTTTAAACAGAGTCCTTTATTTTTGTTCTAGTTGGAGAAGAATCAAAACTAATCCCCTATTTTATCTTACATTCTTTCCCACATTATTTAGTTAATTACTCACAGTCTATCTTTGTTTTGGAAAGGGCATCTGGGGTTGTTTATAGTTGTCTGCTCGGAGAGAAGAATAATTAGCCTCCTTTTGCCATCGCAGGTAGCTCCTCCCCAGAGTGTACTCAGGCAAAGAAAGAATTAATAACAAATTTGTTAACTGCAGCGAGATTAATAATAGCAAAAAAATGGAAGACAAATGAAAAATTTCAAATAGAAGAATGGTATAAAGAAGTGTGGAAAATTGCAATTAATGATAAACTAACATGTAGAATTAGGTTTATGAAAGGTTTGGTAAAAACAAATGATTTTGAAGAAATTTGGAAAATATTTTTAGAAAAAGTTTTGAAAAGAGATGGTAATGCTACCCTGTTAAAAGAAGAATGGCAATTTTGGAAAGTGGATTAAATAAAAAGTTGGCTCTGGGGGGTGGGGTTTTTTTTTATTATTACTTTTATCTTTTATTTTGTATTTTTATATTGTTTATTATCTGTGTGTGTTAAACTGGTGATTTATAGATGTAATTTGATATGTGATGTTCAATGTTTAAAAGGGGGGGAAAAGTTAAAAGGTAATTGGTTTTAGAGAGAGGTTATTTTTAGAGATATTAAGTAATAAGTTTATAATTAATAATAGTAAGAGATTAAATGGGAGTGAAAAATATTGAATTAAGAGTGAAAGTATAATAATAAAAATGAATATAATGAAAATAAGAATTGAAGATACGTAACAAAAATGTATAAGTTGTATGAACGGAACAAGCTGAACAAGTTTATGATTTTAGGGGAAGGGAAAAATAATAATATAAGTTTGCATTGTTTAAAAGAAGGAAAAAAATTTTTTGTTTTGTTTTGTTTGTTTGTTTTTTAATTCACCATTATGTATAACACATGGTGTTTTATTTTTCGTTTGTTTTTGTGTTATAGTTTAATAAAATTTAAAAAAACAAACAAAAACAAACTAGACCGCTGTCTCACATGTGGTGGAGGATAACATTCTACCAGCTGCTTGTCCAGTCAACTTACAGATGTGGATTGGGGGATTATTTTGTCCTTTTCCTCAGGCAGCAAAATGTCTTAGAACAGCCTTATTTCTTTCTTTCACACATCTAACCAGACAAAAAGGGTACAAAGCATAAAGATCCTAGCCAGCATGAGAGTAATGACTGGAGTGGACCAAAATGATACCTTACTTCCAACCTCCAAGCTGGAATGTCTGCTTTGAGGCACTCCTTCATACATGTTCTTTTTACAGTTCCATGTTTTAGAGTTCCAATCCATTCAGAAGCAAGCACTGAATGGCTCGGGGTGGGTAAAATCAACCCATTTACTACTCTAGCACCACCTCAACAATAAATATTACCATGGTAGTTAATAAAAGATATTATATATGGTAATGATATGTGCCCTAATGTGTATATTACCATAAACTTGAAGGTGAAATGTAGATTGTTCTCCTGTAGTTTCTGAAAACACCAGCAATTTCTTTATGCAGAGTTAACTTCAGG
This sequence comes from Ctenosaura bakeri, assembly GCA_948474755.1. Taxonomy (NCBI): domain Eukaryota; kingdom Metazoa; phylum Chordata; class Lepidosauria; order Squamata; family Iguanidae; genus Ctenosaura; species Ctenosaura bakeri. Next base: position 334,321 of record CAOLHI010000939.1, read on the forward strand.
GAATAATTTCCTGCCTCTACCACATTTGAAAAGCTAATTAAATAATTGAGTGGTACCTGCAAAATGATGCATATTTATTGTTAACTTTTCCCCTACCATTATGTCAAGAAGCTGTGGGTGGTATACCTGGCATTCTTCCCCTGCAGTGCTGTGAGGGTGGTTAAGATGAGAAAGGGGGAATGCTGGTCACATCCATCTGAAAAACTCAGTGGGTAACTTGAAGCCAGGTTTCCATTGCTTGAGGCGAGCAATACATATACCACATTTGCTCTAATGTACAAACTCACTAAAGAGAACAATTTTAAAAGATTTATCCCCCACCCACCCTCTGTCTCTACAAATCATGTTGATCCAAGCCAAGAGAAACAGTGGAAAGGATGTGGAGAGGGTATCTTCTATTGGAGCCAATTTTATGTATAACATTCTCAGAAAGAAATTATCCTTGACTTATGAAAGGTGTAGAATACAATTATCCAAAGATTTAGTGGCTGTTTAGATGATTGTTTGTTTGTTTGTCTAAAATAAGTCTATTATGTCACCCTAAAAGGTAATTTCTATTCGCTGGCAGAGAAAAGAAATTTGAAAAAAAAAATCCTATTAGTATTGTTTGGGAATCAAACTGATTTCATTCCAGCCTAAACAGAATGACCCCACCCCCATTCTTGCCTTCTCAAGAGGGACCAAAGGAAATGTGTTTCTCAAAGTAGCATTAACCATCGCTGGATAATTCCACATCCATATTCAGATGCTTTCAGGGCACTCATCTCAAGGACACTAATTTGAGTACTTCTTATTCTTGGTAAAATGTTCACAAATATTAAAAGCAAAGCCTCACCATTTGTCCAACACATTTTATAAAATTTTCTCCAGCTGTTTTAGGCATTCTTACATCCCAATGAAGAGAGTCTTGATGAGCTGTACAGCATAAGCATAGGGCAGGGCAGCTGTAATTTGCTTGACAGTTCTGAAACCGGAACCCAGGCTACTTAGCATTTCCATGGTCAGTTGTACAAGGTGAATTTTGTTTAAAATTCTGTGAGGATGAGGCAACAGTATTTAAGAGAACCACTATATTGGACATAGAAAAATTCAATGGAAAAAAAGCATTTCTTTCTAGAGATTATCAGCTATATATGAAAACTAATTCTTGGTGACTTTGGGGTTTTTGTGTCTCCTTAACCTCTCCTAATATCTATACCATGGGTGGATAGTTCTCAAATTTGGGAAAATGGTGTTCAATCTATTCTAGTAGGAACTCCCTGAATTTCCAATTACAGCAAAATTAGGTTTTGCTGTGCAGGAAATATTTGTGCATAGAAATACTACTTTCTGAGCAGAAAAATATTTCCTGTGTAGAATAACCATGCACAAATTTTGCACAGAATAAGTTCCAAAACGAAAAGATTCTTGCCAGCCCAGGGTTTCTGAACACTTGAAAAACAATTTTTGAATATTTTCAAATATTCTTTCCATACATACCTGTAACTACTAGCAAGTAATTGTATTCCTTGTAACTTATTATTTTCTAGCTCTAGTTTGTGTTTATGGATTCTGTGTGGAATGACAAAGTGGGCCCACAAAGCTGGATATTGCAAATGCAGCACATCTCTTTAGCACAGCTGCATATTACAACATTGTGTTAGAAGAGGCATGTTTGTCCCACTCAACATGTTACAAGGGTACCTTTACTAGGCCTAAGAAAATTTGCAAAATACATTATGCAGGCCTTTGATGCTCATATGGTTCTTCACCAGACACCAAAGTCATATTTAGGGGAAGAAATATGATGACAGAGAGCCACAGTGTTCCATCTTCCTTGAAATATTAAAGCTGAGTTTCAGATGGGAGGTGGGGGGGTGATGCAGTCAGAGGCCAAACCCCTAACAATCATAGAATTTTACAGCTGGAAGGGGCTGCATGTCTGCAAGGGCCACATCGCCTGACCTCCTGCCATAGAGGCATACACTGTTAAAGTATTCCTAAAAGATAGCATCCAACTTCTGTTTAAAACCCTCCAAAGATGGAGAACAGAATGCCTTCCAGACTAGTCTATTCTGCTGTCAAACTCATTCTTACAGCAAAGAAGGTCTTTCTAATGTTTAGGTAGAATCTCTTTATAATTGGAATCCATTGGTTCATGTTCTGGTCTCTGGAGCAGCAGAAAACAAGCTTGTCACATTTTACATGGCACCACTTCAGATATTTAAAGATGGTTATCATGTCACCTCTCAGTCTCTTTTTACCCTAGGGTAAATGTACGTTTCCAGACCTTTGTTCATTTTGGTCACCTTTCACAGACCATGTTCTTTTTTTTAAATGGTGTGTGTGAATTATCCTTGTTGGCCACGAAGCCTCTAAGACACAAAAGCTAAAGAAAGGCAGTATTTTTCTCTATTGTTAGAAACCAAGGGACTTCTTTGGAGATCTAGACTATATTTGTCCTGTGAAAAGCTGGATTTGTTCTCACACCCACTGATTTGTCTTTGTGACAGTCCATTGTGTCATTAGAACTCTTGTCTAGTATCACATTTCAAATGAATTGGTTATCTTCCTTTCAGTTTTTTTAATTGTCCAGCTTTCACAACTATTGTAATGGTTGTCAAGTCATTTTGTACTTATGGAGACCCTAAACTGAACCTATCACAGAGTTTTCTGGGGTTGAGTGTGAGTGACTCACCCAAGGTCACCCACCGGGTTTCCATGGCCAAGTGCAGAATCAAACCCTGATCTCTAGAGTTGTAATCCAACACTCAAACAACTACACCACTCTGGTTCTCAGCTTCAACTCTGCTATATTTTAATATCCAGTCTCAATGGAGAAACCTACGAGCTTCACTTTTTCATAATTCATTTCATATGTTTTGGTTGGCATCATGTTAGTATGTTTGGGAGATTTTATTACATTTTGCTGCATGGCCAACATGGCCAGCCCAGGATATGTATTTTGTCCCAGTTTAATTAACTTTCCAAAGGAAAATGGAAGCCAAATTTTGTGCTACAACCATGTATTTCAGAGAAACTGTGTCTTAAAGAAAGTCCATTATGTAAATCTTGCCGCTGCTGGATTGTTCCCATTGCCTTCCCTCCTTTGTAAATTTTGTTTACTAAATCCATTTCATGCTTAAATCCTGTGAGGAAAATGAAAGTAATGTTTGCTTTCTAATGAACTATATGACTAATTTGTTTCCAGGTTACAGAGTGAATGGAACAATAAATGAATCCATTAAGAATAAATATGAAGTGAAAGGTTAAGGAATGGTTTTGTTTTTCTCCACCCCGCTTTCTCTTTTTCATGGCACTTCTTTGGGAATTTTTGACAGTGCCATAATAGCTGCCTTCTTTTCAAAACACACACACACACACACATATATGCCTCCTGCTTTCTTGAATGCCAACAACAGAAATCAACAAAAATCAGCCCTTCATAAAGGAACACATTCTGTAGCAAAGTACAGAAATGCTGTTTCCTTCCCATTACCTTCTTTTGCTTTTTAAATCAGAACACAAGTAGAACACTGTTTGAAACATTCCAGACATAGGCCCTTTTCGCACTAGGCTTTTTGCGCGAGCGGGGGCGGGCGGCTTGCGGGAAAAGCCTAGTTCGGGAGCCTGCCGGTTCCCCGCTGGTTCCTTCTGCAGCCGAAGGAACCAGCTGGGAAACGGCACCGTCCCGGAGGCGGCGGCGGCTCGCGAGTCCATCCCCCCCGCGCGCGCAAGAAAGGAGCCCGTCGCTCCTGGCGCGCGCGGGGGGCGGGCGCGACTGTCGCTCGCTCCTGGCGCGTGCGGGGGGCTGCTCGCGACAGCCTCCCGCTCGCGCGCGCGCGCACAGGGGGGCGGGCGCGACTGTCCCTCGCTCCTGGCGCGAGCGACAGTCGCGCCCGCCCCCCTGCGCGCGCCAGGAGCGAGCGACAGTCGCGCCCGCCCCTGCGCACGCGCGGGAGGCTGTCGCGAGCAGCCCCCCACCCGTGCGAAGCAGGATGCTCTCGCATCCGCCGCGCTAGCTCCCCGCCCCGCCCCTTCCTTCCGCACGGGCGGAGGGAAGGAGGCGCGACCTGGCCGCCTCCCCGACGCACCGCACTACAGGTGAGTGCGTGTGGGCGCCGGGAGCGTAGCGCGAGCGCGGGGTGATTTTCGCTTGAAAGCGAAAATCAAAAACCCCCCGCTCGCGCCGCTGCAGCCCCGTGAGAGCGCCGGAAGTGGGAGTGCGTCGTGCGGAGCGACGCTCCCACTCCCGCACGGCTCACGGGGCTATTTCGCCCGGGAAAGCCCGTGCGAAAAGGGCCTGAGTCCTTGAATTCTGTGCATTTTGCCATAAGCCTTGTGCAATTTTGAATTACATGAGCAGTACCAGCAGAAAATCTATGCTGCTTAAAAGAAAGCCAAAATCTTTTTCTTCTGTTTATTCCACTAAAAAAAATGTAAATCTGATGTGGTCGGTAGTGTCTGTGCTATCTATTTATCCAGTTTTTTTTTTTTTTTGGCAACTCCATCTACTTCATTAACAGTATTGAAGTATAGCTAGAAGTCAAGGGGCAAAGCACTGGGAAATTCTGATTAGGATGATCAAAGACATCACCCCATTTCTCAAACAACACACACACACACACACACACACACACAGAGAGAGAGAGTTCTGAATTTCTTTAGCTACAGCCCTCATAATACCTGAGGAAAATTGAACTTTCTGACAACAATATATTCTGATCTATCCCAGTTGTAACACAAAATGTGTTGAGGCAGTTTGCTTTTGAATAAATAAGATCCCTCAGTTTTACAAAAGACTAGCCTTTAGTGACAGAGGAAAACTACTAATAAAACAAAGTTGTTGATAAAGCCCCATGTCTTACACACCTTTAGAAATGTCTTTCAGAAATGGCCCAACCATTTGTCACTGAAGATGTAGCTCAGATCTATGACATTCTTTGTCACTGGGGTGGCCAAATGACAACTGTGGGGAAAAATAAAAACAAAATGCATCAATGTCACGAAAACACTCCTATAATTTGCTTACAGATTCACAAACAGAATGAGAACAGAAGCCTAATTTTTGCTTACACTGAAAGGACTTGTTTGGTTTGGTCAAGGCGATAGTAACACCTTGGAAACATTTCTTCCATGAAAACTAGCACATAGTCTAAAATCTCTTCAATGGTTAATTGAAACCATCATGGTTGCTTTGTGTTATGAGAAGAAAGGTAGCTTTTACTCTTTCCTTATTATATCATGTTTAGTAACACAGTTTAATATGTTTCTCTTACAGCTCCTCAAATATTCTATCCTCTTTTTCTGCAATTGCTCAGTGAGTATGGCCCTTTTCGCATGGGCTTTCTGTCGCGCGACAGCCCCGTGAGCCTCGCGGGAGTGGGAGCATTGCTCTGCACGACGCACTCCCACTTCCGCTGCTCTCACGGGGCTGATGCTGCGCGAGCACGTATCTTTTGATTTTCACCTCAAAGCGAAAATCACCCGTGCTCGCGCAGCGCTCCCGGCACCCACACGCACTTACCTCCTGTGCGGAGCGTCGGGGAGGCGGCCGGGTCGCTCTTCCTTCCCTCCACCCCTGCGGAAGGAAGGGGCGGGGCGGGGAGCTAGCACTACGGACACGACACCTCCTGCTTGGGGTACGCGCGGGGGGGACAGACGTGACAGCCTCCTTTCTCACATGCACGGGGACGGACGGACGCGACAGCCTCCTTTCTCGCGCACGCGGGGGGGACGGATGCGCGAGCCTCCTGCTTCGCGGGGGGGCGGATGCGCGAGCCGCCACCGCCTCCAGGAGGCTGCCGCTTCCCCGCTCGTTCCTTTGCCTGCAGAAGGAAGGAGGGGGGAAACGGCAGCCTCCCGGAGAAGGCTTCTTGCGCGAGCCGCCCTCCCCCGCTTGCGCTAGAAGCCTTAATGCGAAAAGGGCCTATGACTAGATATGGAGGTGTATTTTTTTCTTTTTTGCCTATTGTATTATATTTCACAGATTATGTTCTGGTTGTAAACAGCTATCCCTTTTCTACATCTCTTGTAAATGAATCAATTTCATTAACTTGTTTATGAGTCTATCCTTTTCTGAGAATCATTCAGTACTATGTCTAGTCCTGGTTAGCCGGTCACCTGCTAATGTGTAAAGCATTTTTCTAAGGCTCGCTCTCTAGATCCCGAAATGCCAGCTTGGACCTTTGGTTCTGAGAATCTTACAAGTGTTGTGTTTATCTGGTTCCTCAAACAGTCTGAGTGGATGTTTTGAAGAGGTAAAATTACCACCTTTTAGGTTTTGTACTCTTGTGGAGGGAATCAGAAGATTGGTGGCTTGGGACTGGTGTCCTAGGGATCCTCCCAACCCCTCTTCCATAACACTCACCAATAAAGAGGAGAATGGAGGACCCCAATTTGCAAATAATTTGCATGTGCTAATGTGTATGTGCAGATGGAAATGTAAAAGTAATTACTGTAATTTAAACAGAAATACAATACACTTCATCATAGCAGGAAGAATTGCAACTAGGTGACCTACTTGTCTGCTTAGTCAGCTGTGGGTGGGTGACTTCAAGGTCTCTGCTCTCACTTCTTACAGTTCTTTGTCTTTAAGCTAGGTCTGGACTGCATGCTACTACAAATAGAGGGTGCTTACCAGTATTGTCCTCTGACAACCCCCTCAGATACTAGTCTACCCTTTCTAAAGTAAGATGTATGACTCCCACAAGTGTCATTGACTGGAAGCAAGTAGTTCGGTATATAAAATATTAGTCTGTAACATTTTGCACTTTGAGAGAAGAAGTGTTTGTAGAATTATCTGCCTCAGGTACCAAAACATCTTGGCTGGCTTCAGATAGTATAAGGTACCCTCCAACTATCCTTCCCTGGTAGGGGCAGCCCTGGTTGATCTTCTGCTCTCCCACTTTTTTAGCTGCTTTTAAAATCTTCTGGTTTTTCTCTCTCTTCTTGCTTTTATTCTCTGTCTTCAGCTTACTTCAATTGCTGCAAACTGAGTTCAAAGTAGAAAAGTAGTTTGGCTCAGGTAACTCAAAAGGAGGGGGAGGAGAGAATCTGGTTCTTCCCAATTGTCTAATTTAGGTAGGGTTGGATTTTTTTTTCTTTTTTCAGACTGTCCTAATTCAGTACATAAATTCAGGACTTTCTCTGCTTTAAATAGAGGGTTTTCTTTGTTCTTCCTCATTAATAACTTTCGCCTTTTGTTGCCCGGTGAACCCTTTTAACCATACTCTGATATTGCTCAGACACTGTGTCCCAGTTTTCATCTGAGAAAACTATCTACACTTTGACTTGAACACAGGGCCTAAGATTTGACAGAAGTGTACACTTTACTGAGGCCTACAGTTCTGAGTGGGGACCAGTCCAGTCTGCAACTCTGTTAGCACAAGGGGGGAAAATGGCACTAAATTGTAGATCATGTCCAGGTATAGTTATAGAAGCTGATTGCATCTATAGCTATATCAGCACTAACTAATTGTATCATTTTAACAATTTCTTCTTTGGGCCAAGGAATTTGGAGATTTGTAGCTTAGTAAGATAGTTAGAATTCACTGTGTGAGAGCTATAGTAATTCTCAACCTACAGTTCGGAAAGTACCATGAGAAGGTGGACTGAGGATACCTTGGGAACTATAGTTCACATGAGTGCAGTATAGGTCTCCAGCAGAAAATTCTAAGAATTTCACTAAATTAAAAGTATTCCTTAGATTGAAGGTAAAGTAGTATAACTGTGTTCTGCAGGTACAGTGTGCCTACAGACCAAACCTTGTGAGATTCATTGCAACCATTCAGAAGCACTGTTAGCAACTTTCTGAACAGTGAATTTCTGACCTAGTTTCTACTGTTAGAGCAGAGTGTACACTTGTACTGCTAAATTAGGATCTATTGCTGGAGAGATATTTGTGTTTCCCTAAGTGACAGGCTGTTTCAAGAACAATCCTTAATGAGGACCAATCAAAAATTGGAAACATAGCAAACTTGGTAGGGACATTATATAGTTTGGAGATTAAGTGGTGCTGGCTGGTGGCATCCATGAGAGTTAAGCAATGAGAGAGGAGACAGCTATCCAAGGTACTGAATCTATGTGCAGGGTAGTGGATAGGTTAATACTAAATTAAACAAAATATATATCCTCCACCAGTCAAGATTTGGAAGGGACAGGACCAATTAATCTGTTGTAATCCCACTTTTCAGCTGCTTTTAAATTGTCCAAGTTTCTTTCTCCTCTTCTCACTTTCCCTTTTTGTCCTCAGCTTATTTCAGTTGTTGCAAACTGAGTTCAAAGTGCAAAAGTCACTTGCACTCAATTTACTCAACAAGGGGGTGAAGAGAGGGCAGAATCTTGTCCTTCCCAATAGCCTGAGGCAAAAGCAAACTGCTGCAGCCTTTCCTATCTTGTGCTTCTTCATCACTAATAATTTTTTGCTAGCTTGACCACACTCTGATGCTGCTTGGCCACACACATTCCATTTTTTATCTCAGATGTCAGACAGTATGAAAGTAGCCAAAACAAAAGTAGGTTGTGTCAAGCATGGTGGAAAAAAACCAAGTTAAGCCATGATATAGTATCAGAAATGTAGGAAATCTAATTTCTAGATTAAAGTAGATGTTTTCACATTTCATTAAATATAGCACATCTTTGTGGTATGTACTGCAGAATTAGAGTTGTGCTAAGTTTGTACTAGTACCCAAATATAATGCTGGAGGGGAGAGATTTCTGCTCCACCTGAATGATATGAGATCTCCCTAAAATAACATCAGCATTTTATTTATTTATTGTGTTATATTTCATGAATTTTATGAATTGTATCGTCTGCCTAACAAGAGCCTGGGATGATATGCGATAACAAAAAATACCATACTTTAATGAACTTCCCATGATAAAACAATAAACACAGGGGCCCAAATGAATAAAATATGAATAAAATAAAAGCCCAAGAGCTGCAATTAGAAAGCAAGATAAAACATCAAGCAGCATTAAAAACCTGAATATTGTTGAGAGAATGAAAATTTAGATATTGGGGTGGTATATGCACTTCTCAGGAAGGGGGAATGAACAAATTTCACTGCCTGGCTGTGGGCAAACCTTCCAACATCTCACACCAGGACATGTATGGCCAAACAACATAAGAACATGGTCAAGATGGTAAAAGTTAGTACCGAAGAAGAGCAAGGAGGGGTTGTGGCAGTTTATTTTTGCCTGACTCTATAGGGGAGGGCAAAATTCTGCCCTCCTCTCTCATCTCCTGAGTCAATTGAATGCAAACTAATTTTGTACTTTCAATTCTGCACCAATTGGAGGACAAAAGAGGGAGGAGGAGAATGAAACTGGGACCTTTAAAAACCTGATGAAAAAGTGGGATGACAGTGTATTAGCTAAGACTATGCCTACCAAATCAAGATAGTTGGCTTTGGGTAAATTTCAAGATAACGTGTAGATCTACCTGCCCTATCACAGCCATGAGGCAAGCACAGCTAATAGTCAAGAAATCCTTAGCCGGTTCCAAGCTTCCCCAGCCATCAGGCCTTATTGATGCTCAGTGTAACTGCGTCAAGGAGTCTTCAGAGAGGGAGAAATGCTGGGGAGGTGGGTGATAACATACTGGGCCCAAATACTGTTGCTAGTCTGTACTAGAGCAGACCAGTTTAATCAGTAAGATTTAACTATGTGATAACTCACCATTTAGCCATTGCTTCAACAGGTTTATTCCAGCTGGAACTAATTAACAGGATTCTGGTCTGTGGGTGTGAATGAACTAGAACAGTGAATATAAGCAGAAAAATGTGGTTCTACACATTTGGTTCAATGTTAATTCATTCAGGAAGGGCACTATCCAGCATCCTGGAGTTTAATGTTAGGAACAAGTCATCATCCTAGCTGCTGAAGTTTAATCAAATTAAAGAATTTAATTATTCAGTTAAATAAATACAAAATCAAATGCATGCAAACTTCAGTCATGATTAACTGAAGAATAGAAAATATATGCTTTAAGTTATATTTCCATGATAAAATCAGCCTTTTCCTTCAAAGCAGCATAGGGAATCTTTGACTTAGTTATGCTATAATTCTGGACATATTCTGATGCCATGAGAAGAAGCCACAGACAGTCTTGAATCTGTAAAATTCACTCTTAACACTCTCCCTTTACAAAGAAGGTGGGTGAAGATCGATGCTTCCATGTTGCCACTTGGAGAAAACTACAGATTCCCATTAAGTCTGAACTCTGCAGAGTAGGCAAAGTGTAGCTCACAGGCTGCATCCAGTCCCTGGACCCCCTTTTGTGGCCCCTGAAGCCCTCAGTCCCCCAAAGTCTTTATTATAGTCTGACCCCCCCAAAACCATGTAGTCAGCTCTCCACAAATGCATGAAAATACCCCCAGCCCACCTCTACAAGCAACCCATAACCCCCAATACCTGTGTCTTGCTTTGTAGTCCATCTCAAAATGCCAGCATGCTGACATTGTGGGAGAAACTGAAGAGGAAAATGGACTTTGTTTTCAGTGTGCACAGCACACTGTTTGTTTTCAGTGTGCATTTTTCTAGGGGAAAAATGGTCCCTGGTCCCCATGCAGTTGTCCATCCCTGCTGTAGACCATAATTTATTTTAACCATGGTTACTTAACTAACCAGGATTTGAAATTATCTAAGTCATTAAATCAGGGGTGGGCAAATATGGCCTTCCCAATGTTCTTGGGAATTTAACTTCCAGAATCCTTCACTATTTGGCTATATTGGTTTATGGCTAGGGAGGATGGGAGCTTCTGCCATACAGTACCCAGAGGACCACATGTTCCTCATCCCAAAACTAGACCCATAGACCTTTAGGTAGGTATACTGTACCCTCCCATTTGAATGTGCTGTCCTGCCAGTGAAACTCCTCTCTGTTGGAACGCCTGCAGTCTGCCTTTGGCTTTAGGATTCCTATCAGTTCAGTTTAACTGGTTCTGCAAGTATGATTGTGTCCTAAATAAACAGAGATTATCTACTTTGCTTCTTTAAAAAAAAATAGAAATAACTATTTTACTATGCTAGGGGAGTTTATGTAAATTACAATAAAATCAGTGTTCCAGTAATTTACCTTCACTGTTATTATTTCTAATTTTGTTTTAATCCTGCTATTTTAATGTTTTATCTAATTATTATTTAATATTAAGTAGATTGTAGAGCAGTTAAAATGCAGAGCACTGTGCAAGTGTAAGTACTAAAATGATAGGGAAGCAATGCACTGTAAATATCTAATTTGAAGTTCTCGTGAAGTGACTGTTAACTATGTGTATAAAACAATAATCAGGTTTTTTTGTTATTATGTAATCAGTGTCTTGAAGACATAACTTCTTTGTACAAATAAAGCAAATTATTATCTGTATTTCATGAAGGGTTTCTTTCTTACTTCATGATTTTTTTTAAAAAAAAAGGAAGTGTCCATATCTCATTTCTGTTTTGTCTATGTGAGAGGACAACTATCAAAATAATTTGATAATATGGACAACTGGACAGCTTTCACTTGATAGCAATTAAACACTTCATGCTGTTTCAGCCTTTTCTCCCAACAAGATATCACTCCTGCCCAACAGACAATTTACAGAATATTGTCATTTGCTTTGAAAGGCTCTGTTCAAATCTCTCAGTTATGGATCTGTCAGGAACAGATGTAACAGACATTGGCCTAGTTCAAACACTTGGTAGATTAATATCCTCATTTGGTAGACGAGTAGCTGAAATGGACCCATTTCCCTTATCATATATTTTAATATAAGATAATGCTTGGTGCAGGTATTGTATGTGAGACCATTATGTGTAAAGAACTTATTCACATGCTCTTCATCCTCTTTTCAAATTGAAGATATTTCATAAATTGGACCATTACATATATAGGAGTCTTCATGGAGTGCCTAAGACGTATTGTTCAAGGTAAAGTGGAGAAGCATGTGCTCTGTCCATCACCATTCAGCTCACACCCAGGAAACTGGGTATTGGAATATATTTTAAGTGGTAGTCAGAGTTACCTTATTAAGCCCCATCAAACACATGGAACTCCTAAGTAAACATGCATATGATTGTGAATTGTAAAATAGGAGCATCTTACATTCCTTCAGTAAATAATTGCACAGAAATGTAATACAGAGTTACTAATATGAGCCAGGAGCTCATATTATTAACTGTTTTTGTATTATATGTCTAGACAGATACACCTCAGTTAACAATGTTGAGATGTTCCTGAGCATTACTTCTTAAACAGAAATCTTGGTATCAAAAGCAGAAATAACATAGAAAGAATAGGGAAAGGTTCCTATGCCGAAAGAAAGAGAGAGAGAGAGAGAGAGAGAGAGAGAAAGCAAGCAAGCAAGCAAGCTGTTAAACATGTTTCACCAAACTTTTTATTCATAACTAACAACATGCACATGTGAACTGAAACAACTAGGTTCACGCAAGCCTTGTCTAAGTAAACAAAAACATTCTGAACCTTCTAGGGATCATTTGAAAGCTTCTTATGAAATTCGTCCACAGATTTATTTATTTTTCATTCATTGGATTCCACATCTTTTGATGGTACAGTTTACAGATTAATTCTGGGATTTAGCTGGTGAGGGAGACTTTTTTATTTTCCCCTTCTTCTCTCTGTTTGGCTATTTATACATGCTTAGTAAAGGATTCTGAAGACAACTGCTGTTTGCCTTGGTCGTTGTAGGCAGACAAATATAGCTGTAAGATACTGTACATATAGGACAATCTGTAGGAGAGCAATATCTTGCCATTTCCCAGCTCAAGTTTTTATTGCACTGTTAACTGCAGACATGCTTCTACATCTGGATATGAAAAGTCTTCACCCCCCGCTCCTTCACCCTTCTGCTAGTGCTGATGCTGCTAAAGGAAACCTTCCAGCTAGACAGAAAAAGGATGGGCAGGTATAAAAACACTTTGTAAAAATGAGCTTCTTTCTCAGAGGCATTGTTAACTTACATATGTCTGTACTAATACTTATAGGAGGCATGATGGAAGCCAGAATAGCACAGTGAATGTTGGACTGGGACCTGCTCAGACACAAATATCCACTAGGTAGGTTAAAATAAAGCATGACTAAACAACAGCCAGTGTGGTACAATGGTTTGAATGTTGGATTAGGATCCTGGGAGACCAGCGTTAAGCCCCTGCTCTACCACGGAAGCCCACTGGGTGATGCTGGGGAAACCACATTCTTTCAACCTAAGAGGAAGGCAATGGCTAAGCCTCCTTTGAATAAATCTTGTCAAGAAAACTCTAGGAGAGGGTTGCCATAAGTTAGAGGTAACTTAAAGTATATAACAACAAATGAGGCAGGACTGGATGACTCCAGTGTTTTTTCTTGTTATTGTTTGAGGAGATCCTATGAAAAAACTTTTTGTTTACGAAGTAAAATTTAAATACCGTCAAGTGTTTTATTTTGGGACAGGAACTGATGTTTACAGGGTTAACTGAGAAGAAAGAAACAATCATGTCTCTTAATCACATCATTTAGGGATTTGACTTAAATCAGGAATGCCCCCGCTGGCTGTGTGTTCCATTTGTTTCTGCACTGGAAGTCAAGAAGGAGAGTATAGCTTATACAGGCCCAGCGGTACTGAGGACATGAAAGTTTGGGCCTCCTCAGTCAGTTAAGAGCCACAATTGGTCCAGGGACATGATACTTCTGGGAGCACAACTGGCATCTTTCAAGCTTGTCTTGGATTTTTTCCCCATTCAGATCAGTTTAGTTTCAGCCAACAGGGCAACAATTCCCCATGAGGTTTCTTTCAAAAAAGGGGTCCAGGGAAGAATCCTGGATCTGCCTTCCAGCACCAATATGTGACTTTGGGTGGGGAGACATTTCACTACCCAGGAAGTACAATTCTATTTTTTATTGCAGTGAAATGTTCTGATATTGGAGTGCTTGCCAGGTCAGAAACGAGGATGAGATGATGTTTCCTGCCCTCCATCTTTTTATTTTTCACCATAACTCTCCCATTTCCAGCAGTGGAAAGGACAGCATTTAGATCAGGTCCAGAGGCCTCTTTTATATTCTGAGACCCTCCAGAGGCTGCATGGACCACTTAAAAAAACAAACAAACTACAAAGTGACCAGAAGTCCACTTCTGATTCTCAAGAATAGGCCTTTTCAAAATATTAGGCAATACAGGGAAGGATTGTTGTTGTTGTTTCTATCCCACCTTTTTTCCCATTCACAGTACAACAAGAAAAAAATTAAAACCAGATTAAAACATACATCATTAAATACACACACACATCAGCACAACAATTAGCAAATCCAGGGCATCATTTAGGTGAGACAGGCCTTATATAGTCACTCATCAAATGCCTATCAAAATAGAATAGTTTTTAACTTGTCTGTGACAAGAAAGCAGAGAAGGTACCAGTCTAACTTCTCTGAGAAGGTATTATATTTTAGTTAAAAAATTATTATTACTTAGATTGACTATTAATTTGATAAAGAGAGAAGACAAGAAGGAATGAAGAAAAGGATGAAGAAGGAAGAAGGAAGACATGAGAATTGTATTAGATAAACATATGGATGACTCCAATTGTATACTTCTTTATTGGTGTGCTTGTTCAAGTTGAAAGTGAACTTATTCTTTTTTCGATTCTGTATGTATTGTATTTATAGTTCTTATGTTAGTAAAAAATAAATAAATAAAAATAACTTCTCTGAGAAGGGAGTTCCAGAGCCTGGGGACAGCCACTGCAAACTGTTTAAAAGATAAATTGTTGTTAGGACAACATAGACAAGAAGGCATCAGAAGATATTGTTATATTTGATAACAGCAGCGCGGTTGTTGTATGTGCAATATTGGAAAGAAAATAGAGATATAAATTTAAAATTTAGATGAGTGGAAACTAAAAGTTCTGGAGATGGTAGAGATAGAAAAATTAGCATTTCCTTTGAAAAATATACCTATATAGAACTTTGAAAGAGAATGGAAAGGTGTATTGAACTGGATAAAGATATAAATTTATCAGATGTATAAGAAATGGAACAAGATACAATGTAATTGTCTTTTCCTTTGTTAATGAAAATGTAATCGCTCTTCTTTTGTGCAAATGGAAACAAAGCAGTTTCAACTGGTGAACACAAGCGCGAAAGAGGTGGGTGCGAAGGTTATATTTAAAAATGATGTAACCCACTCGTTTTTCTTTTTTTATTTTTGCAATTAAACTTTAATAAAAATATCTTTTAAAAAATAAATAAAAGATAAATTGTTGCACCTGGAGACAACTTCTGGCCAGAGAAAAGTTGGCCTGGGGATTCTAGGTATATGAAGTGCCACAAATACATGATTGGGAGCATGTCCCTTAAGGACACACTTGGTAAACTCTGTTTTAGATCAGTCAATTCCAGGATGATCCAAATGTTCCTTCACCTTAGGTGGGCATAGTTGGGTTTTGGAAGAGGCTTTGGAAATTACGGACCCAGAACCTCCCTCCCTCTTCCTGCACCACATCACCATGTTACCATTTCCCCCCACCCCTAGACATCAGAGCTCTTGTGTCAAAGAATTGCCCCCACCTATGGACATTTTCCACAGGGGCAGGGAGGGGTAAAACCTGAGATTAGTCCTCCTCCTCCTCCAAGAATTCTATCTCCAACTTTGTCCTTAAATTGTCTTTCAAATGTGCAGAACTGTTTGCCTTTACATTGTCTGAAAAAATTCAAAATGTTCATCTGGGAGATCATGAGAGGTTGTGATATTTGTTGTGCTGGGAGGTTACAATATTTGTTTCTGTAGTTCATGGGTTTTTTTAAAAAAAAATAGTTAAATTATGTTTCTGTTATACCTTTTCTGGCAATCCCAACACCAGCTGCAACATTTTATTCCAACTCTCAAGTGGGCTTCTTTTTAATTCCAAGACATATTGGAACTTGCTCTCTTCCCTTTTTAAAAAATAAAAGTATATTGCATTAGGGCATCAGTATATGGGAGTTGCTCTTTCTGAGCACAGGAGGTTATTGCTTTGGCATTCAAGCACTGGAGTTTTTTTGGGGGGGGGAACTAAAACATCATAGTGCTAAGGTGGAAAACTGTAACAGTGCTGTTGTTTGTTTCCTCGGAGCAAGATCACTCTCTCTCTCTCTCTCTCTCTCTCTCACACACACACACACACACCACATATACATGTTGTGTAAATGGAGGCATTGGAGGAGACTATCTTGAGAGACAGTATATGGGTATGTGGGGGTAATCTTCCTCCAAAGAAATAAAAATAGCAATAATATCCTGGGTGTGTTGTAGTGTGCCTTCATATTGTTTCTGACTTATGGAGACCCTAAGGTGAAACTATCACAGTGTTTTCTGGGGCAAAGAGTGTGTGATCCACCCAAAGTCACCCAGTGGGTTTCCATGAACAAGTGGAGAATTGAACTCTGGTCTTCAAGGTCATAGTCAAGGCTCAAACCACTACACCATTACACTACTCTGGCTCTCAATAACATCATTACAGCTTAATATTTTAGTGCTATACCTTTAGAATTTTTTTTTTAAAGGAGACAGTAGACAAGAGGAGAAACAGGATTGTAACAATGAGGATTGTGATAATGTGGAAAAAATGTATAGGGAAACTGACGTTGTTCAATATATCCACATCTAACATCATGACCTCTATCACACATAAAATGTGCACAAAATGAAATGAAATTTACCACCTTCCTACTGATTTATTTTTCCAACTCAAGAGAACATTCGGACAAGGAAATAACAACAAGGAACAGGATTAAATAATGCAATATAAATTGGCGGAAATCACCAGTGTGTATAAGCCCAAGTACCCTACCCTTGTAATGTTTACACTAACAAATTTTATAGGTGGCTGCTTGATTAATTATTTACTTTGGCATATGCTTTGAAGAAACTGTCTACCAGCTAAAGTGTCAGAGAGTACAATAATTTGTAATTTGACAGAGAGTACAATAAAGGAAAATTGGTAAAGAAACAACTAAATTGTTTCTCAACCCAATTTCTCTCTAGATTTCAGTATTTCAAAATTCTGTGTTTTGTTTGTGGTGTGCCTTCAGGCTTTTGGTCTTTTATGTTCCATTTTGGACATTCTAGAGATAGCTAGACTTTGTGGGACATGCTTTGTGCAGCTTTCAGCTCCTTCTGTTCATTCATATCTTTTTATGGTTCTGTCCATGTTTCCAGTTCACAGAAGAATTGATAGAAAACAGGGAAAACCCCTAGGTTCATGTAATGGTGCATGCAGTTCCAGACTGAGATAGCTTTTTGTTGTTTGTTTCGTTGCTGGCTACAAGTGCATCAGAAACAAGGGGCCCTTTCACACTACATATTATTGCAGCTACAATTCCACTTTTAACTGCTATGGCTGCATCCTATAGAATACTGTGACTTGGAGTTTAGTGAGGGGCATTTAGAATTTTCAGCCAGAAAGCACTAGTGCTCTGTAAATTACAAACCCCAGGACTCCACAGGGTGCAGCTGTAGCAGTCAAAATTGAAGGCACAAAACAACAACAACAATGTAACAACGTAGTATGGATGCCCCCCTGGGTATTTTTTAAAATGAAGTGAGTGAATGGAAAGAAATATACGACAAACCACAAATGCAAATGCATTTTGGAATTATTTTTTTAATTCAAATGCATTCTCGAATGTGAGGCAGGGCAACAGCAATTTGCAATGATGGAAAGGAATTAGAAGGGAGACCGTGCATCCCTAAAAATTAGCAGTAATGTTCACATGCTAAGGAACCAATAAGGGGAACAGTGAACTTCCTCTCACATCGCAGTGTCACCATTGCTGTAGCAAGTACACAGCTATGAGGTGGAAGGAGGAAGGAACTAAATATAAACCAGAAAATAACACAGAAAGGTCATGCTGTCCCTCACACTGAAAGTGACAAATAATGATTAACCACAGTGTTTCTTTTGATCTGGGCAATTGTGAATTTCCTCAGCATTTTCAGCTCACAGTTAGATTGGTTTGCAGTGGAAATGTGACACGTATATTGGCTAGAATGACCATTCATTTTCTCTTTCACATTCTGTCCCACAATTAACTACATTAGCAGGTAGCATGAAGGGTTGCCCTAACATCTTTTGCTGCATGGTATAACAGACAAAGTGCTTTCCCATCGGTGAGACAATTTACCCCATGCCAATTTTGGAGCCAGGATGAGTGTGGCAGATACAGCTGCTGTGATGGCCAGAGAAACAGCAATGAGGCTGCCAATGCTGCCATCTTCCTGTCCCAGCATCTCTGACCTGAGTTGAGCCTCTAACTCCATTGATGTCCTGTTGCTTCCATGTCAGTGGATCACTGAATTTGCTCTGGATTTTCTGCTGCACTTAAGGACCTCTCCAAGGTTCTCAACCTATTGGTAGACAGAGTTCAGCACCCTGGATGACTCCTTATAATGTGAAGTACAATCCAGAGTGGAGTTATCAGCCCTCTGAATAAAAGTCAACAGTGATAAGGGTCTCATTCTGCCTAATGCTAGCTTTGGCCCCAGCACCAAATGAAAGATACATTTCATGTTCACAAGTGAAAAATTCATGTCTCTATCTTAGAAAGAACTTATACCGAAGTGGAAGCCAACTCCTGGTTTCCCAGAAGTTCTTGGACAGCAGGTCCTTTACCAATGCTTATGACTGGTGGGTGTTGAAAGCCAGCAACTTTTAGAGGTCTACAACTGCCAGCTCCCGCTTTATATGAAGGTCTTAATATTTATGCCTATCCTATGTTTGAAGTTGAATGTGCAATACTGAGCATATGGCTCCCTCGACCACACAGCCAAATTGCAAGCCTCCACTTTGAGACAAGCAGCTGCTTAGACATCAACAAAAACTGAAAAGCTGCAGAAATTAGACACATCTGTGGTACATACATCTCCAGAGCATAGCTGTTTGCCCTCATGGCTCTTGTTGCTCCTGCATGTTAATCTCTTTTTTTTCCTGTTTCAGTGTGAAACAGCTCCATATTTGTAAAAGAATGTACATTAGCTGCTGCCCTCTCCACCCTCCTTGAGGACACAGATGATGCCATGTGCATGAAACAGTTTCTGTGTTTTCAAGAGGTCACTCTGTTTGAATGCTTTGTAATAGACATTTGACATTTGTATTGCATTCCAGGAGACTATCTCAATTGACATCAGATCTCCTGTCTGCTGAAAAGTATACCATTAGTAATAGAAGGGATTGGCAGAAGTTAATGCATCTGGCCAGTCATTGAGCTGTCATAATTGCTGGTCTGCCCCACAGCCTGTTGTGCCATGAAGCAGACTGAAGATCTTTCAGTGTTCAGTGATTCCTTTCCTCTAGCACAAAGTCCAAGGATACGAGGTATAAGAGATAAACTTTCAAATATCATTTCATTTAGCCTCACATTGACACACTGGATCAGAAGATAGCAGAACTGCAGAGGCCCGGAGATATTAAGCACCTGTCACCTAAATACCTTAAAGCACCAGATCCCATCCAATTTTGGAAGGGTCAGGCCTGATTAGTGCTTGGATTGGGGACTGCCAACGAATATCAGGGGCTGTAGGCTGTGTTTCACAGGAAGGAACTGGCAAAACCACCTCCGAGCATTTCTCGCCTAAGAAAACCCCATGAAATTCATAAGGTTGCCGTAAGTCAACAGGCAACTTGAAGGTAGACACACACACACACTCTAACACAAACACAAATACTAGGTCTCTGTAGATGGTCAAATGTGCCCCTTCATAGGGTGCAAACTTTTACTAAGATGACAACTAACTGCTCCAAAATGGTATGCCAAAATCAAATGCTTCTAAAAATTTTCTGTTTGTATATAAAGCCAGCATGGTGCAGTGGTTTGAGTCTTGGACTATAACTCTGGAGACTAGGGTTTGAATCCCTGTTTGGTGGTGGAAAATCAATGGATGATCTTGGGTGAATCACATTTTCTCAGCCTCAAAGGCAAACCCCCTCTGAACAAATCTTGCCAAGAAAACTCCATGATAGGTTCACCTCAGGTTTGACATAAGTCGATGATCTGAAGGCACACAAACAACAAACTGCCACTGTATAGATACTTACCATCCATTCCCTGGATCCATGAAAGCTTCAAATAGGTGTTAAATACTATAGTGTTGGCTAGACAGGCATAATAACTAGCCAGGGCATAGAGACCTGTGCTTACTGACATTCAACATTTTTGTAGCATTCTTCTCTCAAGAAAAACACCTTTTAAATTATTATCATTACACTTCATTTTAATGAGCTAGACAACCTATTTATACGACCTCATATAGCCTGCACTAATTACACTAATAATCTCATTTCAGAAGCATCCAAGAACAGTCACAGCCTACACAATGTTTTCCCCCGTCTGCTTGTCCTGCTTGCCCCACCTTCATCCTCATTTTACTCACATTTCTTGCTAGGGAATGAACAATTGCTCAGCATAGCACATTCTCATCAACCCTGGATATTGCTTACATACCAAATGTTTCACAATGTTCAACCTTGAAAGGAAACAAGTCAGAAGAAAAAGTGACATAGGCTTATATTGTTCTCAAGACATGATTTATAGGGTAATGAAATTATCTTCAAGCAACATTTGTTGTGATGATGCTGTCAGACTGTTCCTGTTTGATGTCTGAAATTGCCACTGATCCTTTTGTAAAAATAGAGATGGAAAAATTATATCACTGGAGAGTTGGGCAAGGGAGCTAAATCCCATCTCAAAAGCTAAATCTCAAATCTATAGGCAAATTGCTTATGTATCCCTGGCAGGATGCAAAACTACCTGCGTTAGGAGGTACTACAAGTGTGGTTCCTGTCCAATCTCCAGCTCCTTGGGTAGGTTTAGAGTTGCCAGTTCAGGATTGTTCCTGGCCCTGAGATCTCCAGGCTAAAATCTGATACCTAGGAATGGCCCCTAGTGATTAAGTCATTAAGTGTTAAGCACTAAGTACCAACCACAGAGAAAGAGAGAGAGAGTGTACACGTCTGCTTGGAAATTAAGACAGATTAATTAATTCATCTTAACTAAAAGAGCTATTTCCAGATCAAAGTGAAATGAGGGGATTATTCATCCCACCTACGGTACTTTGGGAGTCAGGAACATTTAATATAGCCTAGTCGCTTCTAGCCAAAAGCAGACAAAGAACAGATGAGAGTGTGAGTCCTGGCACCACAACAGCTGAGAGGAGGAAAGGAAGAAGCTAACTGTAAATGCATAGTACCCCTCAAGAATCTTTGCAAGTTGCAGTAACCAATCAGTTAAGCCTCAAAAACTGTGGCAAGCTGCTGTTCTACCTGCTGAGCTGGAGACTTGCAGGTAGCCCTTTCTTCTAGCCCAGAGATGAGACCACTAGAACATGAGAATCCACACCATCATCTTCTGCCTGGAGATGACCCATGACAACTGGGGAGTCAGGGCCAGGCTCTGAGATCTGACAACCCTAGATGGGCTACATACATGAAGGCCTGTCACATTAGCAAGATGTTCAGGGAAAGTATTAAGAGTAATCACTACCTTTCTAAAAGGAGGTACGGGTATAGTCCTGAATGTTTTTTGTGTATAGAGCTGGAGCAGGGCATATAAAGTTAGGAAGCAGAGAAAGAGAATGTTACTTCCTAGTATAGTATCCTCTTAAATCAGAGGTGGGGAACCTCATGCTCTGGTCCAAATCCATCCCCCTAGAATTCGTCAGATGACTATGCACCCCTTGTGCATGACACCATCATTTGGTAGTTAACCAACTTTCATGTTTTCCCCCTGCATTTTAAAAGGCAATAATGTTTCCTCTTGGGCTTAATTACTGACTCTAAGAGCTTTATAGTGAATTATGGTGATATTTTTGTCCTCACCTGCAATATTTAGAGTTTGGAGTTCCTGAAAATAAGAATATAATGGCTTCTCAGATACTGAAAAGATGCAAGTTTAATTGTTTTACAGTTCTCCTTCACTTCAAGGCCACAGGTTGACTGTTGTAGACTTGGCACTCACACAACAGAAAACTGAGAAAAGGGGCATCGTCTATGCTTATTTCTAAGAAACCTGGTTAAGATCAAGGAATGGATCTACTGCAATTATGACTCCACCCATTCGCTGTTGTCCTTGCCCATCACTATAATGTTGCCATTGAGAACTTTTCTAAGTTTGAATGTGGTCCTCAGGGTAAAAAGGGTTCTCCAATCTTGGTGTACTTATGCTGATTTATACATGTGGTTCCTCCCCTTTTTCCAGCTTACAAGAGTGGGCTACACACACGGATCCCTACCATGCCAACCAGATGTCCAAGGGAGAGGCTAGACAGAGTCACTGATACTACTAGACATTCCATGTGCATACAACTGGACCAGAGGTTATAGAATTTGAAAGGAGACTGTCTCCTGTTGAGGGTTCCAGAAAGAGCCCTTGGCTCCCATGTGGGGCCCCAGGACCACACTTTGCCCACCCTGTCTAGATAATATGGTATTATCCATATAATATGGATAATATGGTATTATCCATATTTTTCCTAAGTTGAACAGTTCCAGAACTAGCAGTAAATAACAAAGACTTGGAACAATTACTGAAGGAAGTCAAAGAAGAAAGTGCAAAGGCAGGTTTACAGCTGAATATTAACAAAACAAAAATAATAATCAGAAATAATTTACATGACCTTAAATTAAACAATGAAGACATTGAAATAGTGAAAGATTTTCCATACCTTAGCTCAGTGATTAATCAGAAAGGAGACTGCAGTCAAGAAATCAGAAGAAGGCTAGGACTTGGAAGGACAGCTATGAGATCCTGAATTGTCAAGATATGTCATTGAACACTAAAGTTAGGATTGTCCATGTCATCATATTTCCAGCTTCTATTTGTGGTTGTAAAAGCTGGAGAGGGAAGAAAGGTGATCAGAAGAAAATCAATTCATTTGAACTGCAGTGCTGTATGGAGTTCTGTGGACTTCGTGGACTGCTAACAAGACACATAAATGGGTCTTGAGAAAATCAAGCCTGAACTCTTCCTGGAGGCCCAGATGACTAACTGAGATTGTCATACTTTGGATATGTCATGAAAAGACATGAAATGGTAGAAAAAACAATGATGCTTGGTAAGGTAGAAGGCAGTAGGAATAAAAGAAGCCATGTTATAGATAGACAGAATCAGTTCAGGAAGCCATGTCCTTCAGTCTGCAAGACCTGAACAGCACTGTTGATGATAGGGTGACTTGGAAGTCTCTCCAAGTCATAGGATAGATAAGTCAAAGTCGGCTTGATGATAGTTAGCAAGAACAGTTCCATTGTTTAAGTCCAATATAAAGCAATGCATTTATGACTAAATTTGGGGGTTCATCTGTGGAGAAGGGCAAAAAGCAGTCATTGCCTACAATAGAATTCAGCCTCCCAATGAAATTTCCCTTCAATCCTCAAATTTCTAGCTAGAAAATAAAGAATTTTCATACCTAGAACTCTTCATTTGCTGTGTTTGCATATTCTTGATCACTTTGCCTGTCCCTTTTCCCCCCCAAGATGATTAAACTATAACCATTTCCACACTAGATTGTTACAGTGCTATTATTCCATAGGATGTTGAAAGTGGAATAATAGCGCTATAACAGCCCAGTGCAGAAATGGCCTATATTTCTAAATAATCAACTGCAGTGCTAGCTTTCCCATTACCTGTAACACATCAATAACAAATTTACCAGCAGCAAAAATCACATAGCATGGATAATTCCAGGCTGGATCCAACCGAAATGTCTTTTAAAAATAATCACACTGTCCAACACTGGGAAGTCTGGATATTGTCCCTGAGATTATATACTGCAGATTCTGAAGTTGTTACTTGTGATTACTTCAGATTTCTACAGAGACTGCTCAATGTTTTCCTGTGTGTTTTTTTTTTTAAATTAATTCATTAGATGTACAGAGCTGAAGATTTGAGTTTCATTTGGCTGTGTGAAATCATGCCAGGATGGTTTTGATTCAAACCACTTTTCAAAGTAATGTGAAATACTGAACATGATTTTTTTGAAATAGACGTACGTCACAGACTTCTTGCTTTTTAATGGAGTGAGAACAGCTACAAGCAAAATGAAATGAACAAAGGAGTCTCATTTTGACTGTTGGGTATATAGAGTCCTTCTTGTGATTGAAATGAATGTATATTGGAGCTTTTGCATCAGTAAGTAATTGCTGGCTTGGGAACATAATTTTACCTGGCATCCGATTTCTACTCAATGTCTAACACAAAATAGAAATGTAGCTTTCTCTGAATTACTTCTTAAGTGTCTAGCTACCATTGATTTCACATCAGTCTTTTCCCTTGATCCTGAGCTATTTACCCAAAAATAAATTCTATTGATTTAATTAGAACTACCAATTAAATGCACTTAGGATTATAACCATAAGATCACCAGTCATGTTTCCTGTGGATTAAAATGTTAATGCTATCTTGACATCAAATCAATTTTTGCAAGCCTGCTCCAAGCCTATCTCACACACAATTAAAATGAGCAAAACTTTAGATGTGGAGAATTGGTGAACGGAACACCTATTTGTAAGTAATGGACAAAAATAATAACATTTATTAAAGTTCTTACGTTCTTAATAAGAAAAATGCTCCCCTCTTTCCTTCCACATTCCATCTATTTCCAGTTAAAAACAACTTTTCCTGCTGACAATTGAGGAACAGCAGGATGTTTCCACCTTCTCTCCCTCTAGCAAATGAGGCTTCAAAAGTCAGAAGCAATTCCTCATCACAACCTCACTTGCTCATGAGAGAGGACTGGGTGTGTCCCAGAAAAGATCTTCAACACCTGAGAGGCTGCAGCCTGATAAAGTAGGTTTTTGGAGGTCAGACCAGGAGATATTACTTGAACATTTGTAGCTAAATCAGTGATGTAGGATCTTGGCTGAGGTCCCCAAGTTGCAGCCACTTGCATTGTGCAGAATACAGACAAAAACAGCTGGGAAAATGTCCTAACAAATCTACTGCAGTTTGCCATTGGGGCATCCCCCTCGCCACAAACCAACAATATAATATATAGAACAAGAAAAAAAAATGTTCCAAGCCATTTTTCAGTGAACAATGATGCCAAGATGTAGAAGTGGTATACTCCTGTTTTTAGCTGTGTGTATGTGTGAATGGAGGGTGGTACTGGAAGCCTCAGTAAGTTCAGAAATAACAAAAAAATTATCATTAACCTTAAACACTGTGCATTAAACCCTTTCATTAACCATAAACACTACTCTAACCCTCAGTACACTGAAATTCCAGAGGTTGAAAGTACACCAATATTCACTCAGTGCAAATTGTTATATCCCAAGATTTAAAAATGATAAGATACCTTCTACAAAGTGTCCATGGTGGTGTATGTAGCATTTTAAAATTATAATAAATTACAATACAAATATGTTCCAGAATCAGGACACAGTTACAGAGAAAATTTGTGAAGAAGGCCAATTTCTTTCCTTAGTGAACCAGTATGAATCTACAATCTACAGAAAACCACATTGAAAGAGATACATTTTGGAGTATTTATTCATACCCATTTCCTTCCTTAGCATCCCTTATCTCAGATAGCAGGGCTGGAGAAAAGTTTGTGCTTAAAAGCTGCTGCTAATGCAACTAAATAGTACTGGCAAGATGGACCAATGAGCTCAACACCTTCATCTATTAATATATAATGTGGTCAAGCAAGTAATCTGATATGGCCATTATCAGGATTAGGCAATCTGGTGCGCTCCAAATGTATTATGTTACAACTCCCATAAATATTGCTAGCTGTCAAGGATTACAGGAGTTGTAATCTAAAACTTCCAGAGGCCATCAAGTTTGCTTACCCTGTCTTATATCATTTTATCCAAACTACCCCAAATGGCTTTTCTGCATGCTTCAACAAAGCAAATTCTTATAGATGCAAGCAAAATGTGTGTGGCTGAGATTCTGGATTGGGGAGACATGGTGTAAAGATATGCTAGGCAGAATCATACCACACCTTCTTCATGACCCTGCCAGAGCTCACCTCTTAAATGCTATAGCCCACAAAAATGACTGGTAGGAAGTGGGGGAGCAATGGAAAAACATCCAGCTGTTGTGCTATCACTAGACACACAATGATGAGACATCCTCCATGACCTACTGGGGGGTCCTTCAGAGGCCATGAAGGACGACATCAGTGCAATGTTTCCAGCTGTAGGGATATAGTTGGATGCTCCCCCATTGTTCCCTCATTATCCACCAGCCACTAAATGGTTTTGTTGGTTGGGGATCAGCAACTAAAAGATGGAGCTTGGAGAAAGAATTTGGTGCTGGATGAAGTCGGTAGAAAATTCCAGCCTCCACCATGAGCAAAACAATAACTGACAGAACATCAACTGTACATTTTCATAGCAGTATTTCCATTGGCCTAAATCCAATTAGTGGTCCCAACTGGACCCATTGAACCAATTGCTGAACAGTAAGTCAACATTTGTATAAATTCCATTGATTCAATGGGGCTTCTCTAGTTAGAACTACCTATTGGATTTGGGTCATTATGTCTACATGTGGTTCTTCTAGATGATTTCTAGTTCTACTTGTGGAGCATGAAATAATGGTCTATTGCTTTTTGAGCCCTTGAAAGTGATTGCTGATTCTCTTAACAGAAGTTATCTTTCCAAGGACAGAGCGGATAAAAACTGCTTTCCTGAGCCCATAAATGTCAGTCTTTGGAGCAGGAACTGGGAGACAAACAGTGAACAAATAGCCTTTGATGTCATTGGAGAGTTAGACTTTTGTTTTTAGAACCATACAAAATCCTACTCCTTCACCCAATAAAACAGTTGTTAATAATTATTATTATTATTATTATTATTATTATTATTATTATTATTATTATTATTATTTATATCCCGCCTCTCCCCAATGGATCGAGGTGGCATTACAACAGTATATAAATACATTAAAGACACTAAAATGTAACCCATCCTCCCCACCCACCAACCCTTCTAACCCCCTAAAACACATTAACTATTAAAAACAAATTAAAAACAAAATTAAAAACAACTTTTAAGTTAGGTTAAGTCCTTTAAAGCCCCAAAGGTTGTAGGTGAGGTGTTATAGCCCAGTTTTGTGCATGTGTATTCAAAAATCATCCAGCTCTGTTCTACAGATCTTATTTACAGACAAGTGCGCTTAGGGTTATGTTAAGTATTAAATGCTTATGTTTGGATGGATTGTGTTTCTACAGCTTCTCTCCCTGACATTGACAGATTTTATACATGAATAAATGATACTGCATCAAAACATAAATATTTGCAAAGAGAGTTTAAAATTCCCAAGTGTGTAAAAGCTTAATGCATCTTGAAATTAACTAAATGCAAATACCAAGAAAAGAATAAATTCAGGCTGCATGAATGTTAATGGTTTCATATGGTGCTATTAAAACATAGTTAGTCTTTAAGGGAATACTATATGGATGAGCTTCCCCTGAAAATACAAAAACAGCTGTTTTAAAGCATCCCACTTCCTAATTGTTCATCTTCCAGATGGACGTTATCATGTTCACTTAGAGGTCGTCATTTCTTACCTGCCTATGTAAAGGCTAGCGATATCCTCAATTGCCCATTGCTCATGGGAAAGCAAGTGAAATTATGTGCATATATGCATCTGAAATATTCTGTTGAGTACAGGTAATGAAAGACAATCAGAATATTAATGATGTTTACAGAGAAAAGTAACTCCTTCACATTCAATTATGTTCCACTACAAGGTAAAACTGCTTGGAAGCGAGGGTATTAGACAAAGACCATTTCCACACTACACTATTATAGTGTTATACCACTTTCAACATCCTGTGGAATTCTGGGGTTTGTACTTTCAGAAGCCAAAGAGCTCTCAGGCTGAGAATTCTAAATGATAGCACTATAATAATGTAATGCAGAAATGGCCAAAATATTATATGTATAATATGCCACAACAAATAATTATCCTCAAGCCAAAAGCCAAAAGAATTAGTGGTGCTGGGTTAGCAACACGGTGCCTACTCATGTACGCTCTTGGCAGTATCTGCTGAGGCACCCAACTTTTGGCAGTTATTAATCTTCTTAATTTAAAAAAATCGTGCAAGATCTTGGATGAAGGCAAAGATCCAGCTTCTAGATGCCATGTTTAATGCCTCTGGGTTCCCTTAGGGAACAGCAACATTTTAGGAAATCAAGATGGCAGTATGTCGAGATATCCAGTGAAAATCATCATCATCATCATCATCATCATCATCATCATTTATATTCTGCCTCTGCCCATGGATCGAGGCAGTACTACAACAATACAATAAATACATTAAAAGCATTAAAACATAACCAATCCTCCCCACCCACCAACCCATCTAAAACCAACCCCCTAAAACACATTAACTACAATCAACTAACTATTAGGAACAGGAGACCAGTTGGTGGGAGGTAGTGGAGTACTAGTCTGGGAAGGCCTGTTGGAAGAGAACAGTCTTTACTGCTTTTTTAAAGCAGTCAAGACTGGTAATATGCCAGGTCTCCTCCCTTACTAAAACAGTAAATTTAAGTAATCCATTCTTAGTTTTTCTGGGCTTGGGGGAAACCAATTCAGAATGGTAACAAGGGTGAGGGTCATTCAGCTTTCCGAAGGAGGATTAAGAGAGAATTGATTGCCAGTCTGTATTGTACATTAACCTGCCTGCTTTTGTGTATGTGTTTCTTTAAAAAAAAATCAACTTGTGATTATTGCCTGCTGATAGGATAGATGTATTTTAAAAGGGGCCAAGGAGGAGGAAATAGGGCGAAGACTTTTAAGAGGGAGGGAGAAAGAGGTGGCAAGGAGACACAATGTGTATAATATTTGCAGATTTCTTAGAATGCCTGAACCAAGCACAGGTAGTCCAACCAGGTTTTCTATGGAATGTTTAGGAAGGTTAGGACAGTTGGCCTTGGACAGAAAAGGATACATAGAATAAGAAAACCTGCATCTATCAAGTATCTGAATAGCCTATATTCTTAATTCTAAGAACTTGTTGTTCTGTGCCTTCAAGTAGCTTCCAACCTATGGCTGACCCTAAGGAAAACCTATCACAGAATTTTCTTGACAAGTTTTATTCAGAGGAGGTTTGAAAGAGCATGACTTGCCCAAAGTCATCCAGTAAGTTTCCATGGCTGAGTGGGTCTTCAGAATCAATGTTCAGCACTCAAACACTGGCTAAGTATTTCAGGTCTCTTAACACAACATTTTGGTTGTTAGACGAGTATGGATTGCTCTCAAACTGCTCCCCATTTCAGAGAGCCTGAAAAGCTTGAAGACAGAAGTTCTCCCCTGGCTTAACTCAGTGCAAGCTGAATCAGAAACAGCCACCATCCATCAATTTATTGATGGCCCTGTTGCAATAACTAACCTTTTTCCTGAATGACTAATTCCTAGGTGGCAAAGCTGGGAGACACTTCAGAGTCCATGAATTCAAGTAGCCCATGCTAATGGCAATGATGAAAGAATCAGATAGTTCTGATCTCTGAATTAGGGAATTTTGACACTATACAATTATAGCACTAAGATTCCATTTTAACCACCATAGCTCCATTGTAAGAAATCTCAGAATTTGCAGTTTAGGGAGAGTTATTTAGACTTCTCAGCCAGAGACTTCTAGTGCCTCATCAAACTACAAATCCCAGGATTCCATGGGATGTAGCCATGCCAGTTAAAGTGGAATCAATATGCTATAATTGTGTAATGTGAAAGGGGCTCTAGTGTCTTGAGAACCAAAGGGCCTATGAATACAAAATACAGAGCTTGCTATAACAGGTTACCCTTAAAAACTAATCCACTTCTACTGATGGAGGAAGTAATGATTTCTAATGCTATTGTTACTGCGGTAACCTGGCCCAAACCCGAGGTCTACAATTTCATATTGGTTATGGTTAATATTTCCACGTGGCACTCCATAAGACGAACTCCACGTGTCTGAGCAGGTCAAGGAAAGCCTGTGTAGGCAGGCACAGCTGTACGGCCTTAATTATGCAAGCTAGGCCTAGGCCAGTAAACAACAATCTGTCACACAGCCGGTAGTGCCCTCCAGACACAGCCGACCATTAGGCAAATGCAAGGGCACTCAGCCCCGAACTGCTTGCTTGATGGGATTAGCGCATCCATCTATACAATTGCTAAGCGCTCCTCATCTGCATACTGTTCTAACAATTGGCAGTGCTGGCCAAATCTCATCAATTCCGATGTTGACCTTTCGGAGACTTTGTCTCCACTCAAATCCCTATTGTTCTCCTCCGGAGAGGGCTAGCCTCCAGGTACAATCTTCCCTATAAAAACCCCAAGTTCGAGCTTCTTGTCAGAACGCTCGTGCCTTGCATCCTGAACTGCTGCCGCTCTGTTTAGCAAGCCTCCCCTCAGCCTCTATGTGCTGGGAAACCACAAACCCAAGCCTCGACCTCTATTTCTCATCTCCCGGACTGCAGGATCAGGTGGAATAGCACCCCAGAAATCTGCTTGAAACCCATATCAATTTTCCTCACTTTCTATTTCTATAGCTCTTGTATGAGTGCATGAGTGCGTGTGTCTGTGTGTGCTGAATTGAGGAATTATAATAAAATCTTCTAAATTGAACAACCACGCCTAGTTCTTGTCACGGCCTGACCCTGTAAACATAGAGTTAAAGATCTTGCTATGTTGCCCTGCCTCTCGTAGTGCTAGCTTGTGCTCTTTGCTAATTCCCAACCTTTGTAATATTTGGAGCACATTTAGGTGTCCCTCCCGGGACCCACAGAAATCAGGGTAACACTATAATGGCATGATGATTAGAAAGTCAGCATCTTTTATAAATATTACATGTTGGTACCAAAAGTCATAGAACTATTAGTCTGAATTCTACAAGCCATTCCCCTAAAACTCTTGCCTTGCTTGCCAGAAGGGAATATATTAAACTTAGTAGAATCAATTGGGTTTGGCCAGAGAGCTTTTACACACATCATATTTACACACAGCAGGTTTTAGGAGTGTTAATCTATAGAAAAACTATTATTTGGGGACTGTCAATTTTTTGTCAAGCAGGCTTTAGAAATCAATATGCTTATTTCTGTAAATTAAACTGAAGAGTAATTTGAAACAATAAAGAGCTGGTTTCTCCTTCCCCATTAAGATACTTTACAGCACTCTGAATCATTGTCATCTGATTTTCAAAAAATGCAATTAAATGGCCAAGCCCTTAAGGTCATTTGTGGAATAAAATTTGTCTTTCTTCCTTCTCTTAACAGGCAATGGATCCCATTATAAACTTAAATAAGATGGAATAAAATGCTACCTTGGTGTCTATTAACTTAGCTTTGCATCTCTAACTCAATTTGCTTCAGCCGGAGTCTGTGTCCATTATTTTCTATTAAACTAATCTGTGGATCAGCACGATACACTGTCCTTGTAATTCACTAATGTTGATTAGAGAGAGACTGGTCCTCAAGTCAATCATGTAATTCCTATCTTTGGTCCCGCACCTTCTGCTTGCTTTGGCTGTTGCTTCATTTAAAGATGCTTTCAGGGAATTGCTGTTTAGAATAGAAGAGTAAAATGGGTTGTGTAGTTGCACCCAAACAAGTATCATACTTTCATTGCTTTGTACAATCTGTGAGCATTAATCATTATCAGATCACAATCCTTCTGGGGCTAAATCAGATAGTTATTAATCAGATGCATTCAGAACTCCACCATTCCTCTAATGAACTAAAGGTGGCATGCATGCCTCTCCTCTTTCTTCTGTACTTTCTTTCCATCTCTTTCTCTCTCTGCCTGATTGAATGAATTTATATCCCTCCTTTCTCCCAAGATGGGATTCAGGGTAGCTCACTTATGATCTTCTAGTAAATAAAATTATAAGAATAAAGAATGGCCCAAGATCACTCAATGAGTTTCAAGGCTGAGTGGAGATGTGGCTCTTCCAGTTTGTACTCCAACCCTCCAACCACTATGCCACGCTGTTTATTTACTTGTAGCAATTCAGGGTACTGGATATGCAAGACCCACTCTCCTTCCAGAAGTCCCTGAAAAGACATATCTCTTTTCTTTCACTGTTCCCAAAGTTCTTTATCAGACACACATTTTCCATTGAGCCTTTGGCCTTCCTCACCATTGGCTAATCTGGCTATGGCTGCTAGAAGCTGTAGATTAACAAAACCTAGACAGCCACACATTTTTCCTCTCTGCTGTAGATGCTGTTCATATACCTTTTCACACATACTATGGGTAGAAAAAAATTTCATTGGACTTGAGACTCTTGATGGCCATACTTCCAAAGACTTGCTATGAGAAACTGTGCACCATGTCTTGAGTGTTCACACAGGGATGCTGAGTATTTCATGAAATAAAGTAGATTAAAAATAATATTGATATTTTATGACACACAGTTGAAGTATGTACAACTGGAGGGAAAAAACCCAGAATGATGCTTTGGACGTTTGGAAAAGTTGCTTAAATTCAGTAAATTGTACAAATAAGTGCACATTTTGGGATGATGATGATGATGATGATGATGATGATGATGATGATGATGATTTTGCAAATTTCAGTGCAGAATGAAAACAAAAGTCTTGCAAATCAAGGAAAGAAGGAAAACATGAGTAGATTTTTTTTAAAAAACTCAGTGAGAACAAAATTGAGAGATTTTTATATCTTTAGAGTGCCAACAAATGAGACTGTAAAATAAAGAAAGAGGACACCAGTACGAGTCAAGCCTTGAAGCACTCCTTTCACACTACACAATATATCTCTTGTCAAAAGCTGAGGGGCTGGTTTATTTTTGAGGAGAATGAAGATAATGACATGCTGAAGGGTTCCAGGCCATCATCATCATACTACTGCTAAAGTGTGGATGGCTTCAGCATGCCATTATGCTGAGTCTTCTTTAAAATAACTCCCCAGGCTTTGGGCTGAAAAGCTTTCAGACTTTCAGTTGCTTTTTCACTTCTCATTTATGTCCATAATAGATAGTTTCCATTAACAACGTGTGACCTCCGAGAATCTCAACTGTAAAAGTGCAGCCATAGGTCTAGTGATATAAAATGGTATCACAACAACTATGGATTTAACTTTCTCACACATGCACACACACACACTTACACATGCAGACAGTTTGAGCTCAGGTAGCAGGTATTTGTTCGTTTTTTCAAATATTTTATTGCAGATTTTCAGAGCCTGTGCCATAGTGTTGCAGGATTCTTTTTTAGCCCAATTTCCACTATTATGACTGGTTTACAAACTCCTTTAACACAGCCTTTCCCAATCCAGTGGCCTCCAGAAGTCTTGGACTACAATTATCTCCAGATGGGGATGATGGACAAAGACAACTAGAAGTCACCAGTTTGGGAAAGGCTATCCTGGTATTTCAAATAGTACTTTGAAAAGACAAAGCAAGCTCCCCACGATGTGAGTAGTCTAACCATGACAGATGTATGATACAAGTGTGTGTAGTTGTCATAACTCCATTGTTAAGTGTCTGTGACAGCTCTGAAGATGAATAATATATCCCCCCTCCCATATCCAGGAAATTTTTAAGACTGTGCCTTGTATTCTTGTGAAAGCTTCAATCTCAAACTTATAGACTTGAAAGAAAAGGTCATTCAATTCAATGGACTAGATTTTTAACAAAAACTGTCTTTCTACAAGTGAAAGTCTTCTTCCATGGATAGAAGGGCTTCTCCTTCCAAGGCGCAAGGCAAGCTGCATCAAACAGAAATTGAATCCACACATGTGTTTCTGTTTCTGCAAAATGCTGCTAAGTTTCCTGCACAAGGTCATGCAGGATGGCTCAAAATGCAGAACCATGCAAGAAATTGAATAAGGTCTTGGTTACAGTGATGTACAAGATCTTCTGCTAGCTCTATTTTGAAAATAGTTCCTTGGAAATCTCTACTTTTATCCTCTAGGATGCCACTAGGGCCTACACAGACTACCCCCCCACACACCTTGAAACAGATTGGACTTGCTAGACAAAACCTATAATTTGAAATGTTACTTTATGCCATTATCTTCACAGTACAAGGTTAACAGATTCAAACCAATAAGTGTTGGGGTGAGATAAGTGCAGAAATTAATGCTAGTAATGCTTTTAAACTAGAGATTCCACGGGGTGAATTTGGGATCCCTGACTCCTGTATACAAAGACCAGTGTTCTACCACTGAGTTTTTCAGGCCACACTCTTAATTGAGATGATGGTGGACACAGGAAGGATTCAGTTGTGCGGAAAAGTATGCTTCATATGCTCAGAGGCTCTCCAACCAGTTCTGTTTAAGAATTCTTCAACTTTGATTTAGAGGTTGATCTTTGTAGCTATCTACTTATTGCTGTGGCAGATCAATGTCCTTTTATACAGTGCTTCTTACGCTACAGCATGGTCCCTTCTCTTCTATGCTGGGGCCAGCACCACATTTGTTTCCATAGACTAGAACTATTTCTTTCCAGGAAAATGGTTCTGGATGAGTAGCCAATAGGTAGGTCATGGACTGGAGGAGAACCACCATTTTAAGCGGCACTATTTTAACTGAAATAAATCAGTCCGTAATAAACTTCAACAAACAAGGCATTTGAAGAATGACTAAGTTCATAACATTAGTGGGCTGAGATGTTGAGATATAGGCCATTTTTGCACTACACTGTTATAGTGCTATTATTCCACTTTCGACCTCCTATGGAATTCTGGGGTTGGTAGTTTAGGGAGGGGCATTTGGAATTCTCAGACAGAGAGTACTTTGGCCTCAGCAAATTACAAAATTACAGAATTCCACAGGATATTGAAAGTGGAATAGTAGCACCAGAACAGTGTGGTACAAAAATGGCCTTAGATGACTGACAAACTGAATTGAAGGCTGTAGATGAGATCTCATATTTTGGGGCAACCGCCCCCAAACCTGCCAGCTCCCAGATGTGTTGGACTCCCACCATTCCCAGGCAACAATTTTATTATTGACTATGTAGTCTATGGGGGGGGGAATCTAGTTTGGAAGAAGGGATCTTCAAAAGGACCAAAAGAACCCTTTTGAAGGAGACAGTAAAAAAGCATGCTCTCCCAGTAGTAACAGTGAAAACTTCCATGGCATTCTCTGTAAATCCCATGATTTTTCCTGACACTATAGCTTTTATCAACCACTTAATTAAGGCTAAATCAAATAATTAAATGAATTCAATTATTGCAATTCATTGTAGTGATTTTTCTCTCAAATGGTAACATTTAACATTATCTAATTAATTTTCAAACCCCACTTTCAAGCTATTGGTAGGATTAATATTGGTTTTGGAGAAAAGTAAAAATCTATTGGCCATCCAAATTGTAGCTTCCCAAAAATTTTATTACCCCTTTATGATTGCTAGGGTTCCTGGGACTTTAAATCCAAAGACACTCGCAGGGCTACATGAGTTATACCCTTGATTGGTCCCAAAACAAATTACAGGACTTCTCACTGACTGCTCCCAGGTTTTGGAACTTGCTCCCTAGGAAAGCTAGGATGTTCCTCTCTTTGCTGTCCTTCCATTGGTAAGTGAATTTTTTTAGGAACTGCTGGCCAAAGCTTTTAATGATGTGCTGATCTGTTGATTTTTATCTTTCTATCAGATATGTTTTTTAAATGCTGTTAATGCCTAATTGCTTTTTATGAAAGAATGCTCTACGTTTAACATTTTTTCTTTTTTTTCTTTTTTTTCGATTGATTATTATGCTTTTAAAATCCACAGTTTCAATGTGATTTTTTAAAAATTGTGCTTTAATTTTCACTGTAAATTCTTAGCTGTCCTTGTTCTTAACTTGTAAGCCATCTGGGGTCCCATGCCAGCAGAAAGTGTCATATAAATGAAATAAATAAATAAAACTCCTCTAATTCTATGGGTAGTTTAACTGCATTTTAATAATATGTTTTTGCTTATGCCTTTACGTGTGCTTTTATCTGTATTTGTTTGAGTTTTTATAAGTAGCCTTGAGATGATGATGAAGACAATTATTACTATTGCTACAACTACAACACATCCTATCATATCACACCTTTGTACTGTTCAGTTAGATGCATGTGGAGGTTAGGCGGAACTGAAATTCTGACCGTATTGTTCCTGCTCCAGAACATTTGCCAGTACTGTACATGGCCTACTCAGACAATCAGCTATAGCTGCTCTTTCTCCTATGCTTGCATCTCCAAACAACTGGATGCCATTACTGCTGATTATGTCACATAGGTAAAGATTTCATTATAGAATTTCCCAAATGTTATCTTAATACCATTTGATAAGCTGGCTTCTATGTGTAGCTTTCTGGGAGCCCAAGTACAGGCATCTACTGTGGACTAAATTCTGCTAGCAGCACTAAGTTTTCTACTTCACACAGTTGTTCAGTTGGGCAAGGGTAACTAGTAATAAGATCTAGCACTTTGGTTGGAGGAAGGATCTCAAGATAAATGAGGATGTCATGCAAATACAATTACAGAACACAACTGGAAGGTAAGAAAAGTGAAAAGAGATTAAAATCAGAGAACTATTGGCTTCTTCATTTTGATGGATGGGCTAAAGATTATTTCAAATTTAAGAAATTGCTTCTAATTTCTCCCTTGAAGAGTTAAAATCAGTCTACCAAGTACAATATGTAGGTACAAACAAAAGTCTGCAAAATGTGTAGTCTTCCAGGTCCCAACCCAACCTCCATTAGAGTGCAAAGAGATTTTACATTCAACAGTAACTCCTGCTTTCAGTTCCCTGTGGCCAGATTTAAAACATACTTCTCTGGCTTTTGAGCCTGCTGGGTTGTTTCCATAATCCTTCAAGTGAGAAAAGAACAAAAAATGCTGCTAAGGTATAAAAGCAAGCAAATGTCATCTCCTTCCTGCTTCCCTATTAACATTGGAAACTACTAAACTTGCAGTGATGGAAAGTGAGGTGCATAATGCTTCCTCTACAAAATTATGAATTCTCAAATATGAGTCCTGCTGCTCCTCATGGTGAAGTAATTTGCACTAGACAAGATCATGAAGGGAGACAGATGAAGGGAAAAACTGGTATCAGAATGAAGTAGTAGGATATTTTAGCCCTACTGTTCCATTTCTGCTTCTCTTGGGCAGTGTATTAAAATAAAGTAGAATCATAGAATCATAGAATCATAGAAATTCAGAGTTGGAAGAGACCACACAGGCCATCCAGTCCAACCCCCTGCCATGCAGGAACACCCTCAAAGCAATCCCAACAGATGGCCATCAAGCCTCTGCTTAAAAACCTCCAAGGAAGGAGACTCCACTACACTCCGACAGATTCCACTGCCGGACAGCCCTGACTGTCAGGAAGTTCTTCCTGAGGTTCAGGTGGAATCTCCTTTCCTGCAGCTTGAATCCATTGCTCCTTGTCCTGGTCTCTGGAGCAGCAGAAAACAAGTCCCCTCCTTCCTCTACGTGGCATCCCTTCAAATATTTAAACATGGCTATCATGTCCCCTCTTAACCTCCTCTTCTGCAGACTAAACATACCCAGCTCTCTAAGTCTATCCTCATAGGGTATGGCTTCCAGGCCCCTCACCATTTTGGTCGCCCTCCTCTGGACTTGCTCCAGCTTGTCAATATCCTTCTTGAATTGGGGTGCCCAGAACTGGACACAGTATTCAAGATGGGGTCTAACCAAAGCAGAGTAGAGTGGTACCAGTACCTCCCTCGATCTAGACACCATACTCCTATTGATGCAGCCGAGAATTGCATTGGCTTTCTTGGCTGCCGCATCACACTGCTGACTCATGTTCAGCTTGTGGTCTATGAAGACTCCTAGATCCCTTTCACACGTACTGCTATCCAGCCACGTGTCCCCCATCCTATATTTCTGTATTCCATTATTTCTGCCTAAGTGTAGGACCTTACATTTCTCTCTGTTGAATTTCATTTTGTTCGCCCTGGCCCAGCTCTCCAATCTATCCAGGTCATTTTGAATTTTGATCCTGTCCTCTGGCATATTAGCAACCCCTCCCAATTTGGTGTCATCTGCAAATTTGATGAGCATGCCCTCTATTCCTTCATCCAAGTCATTGATAAAAATATTGAACAGCACTGAGCTTAGGACAGAACCCTGTGGCACCCCACTAGTCACTTCTCTCCAGGATGAAAAGCAGCCATTCGTGATCACCCTTTGGGTTCGGTCGGTCAACCAATTACAAATCCAACTAACAGTAGCCCTGTCCAGCCCACATTTTACTAGCTTTGTTGCAAGAATGTCATGGGGAACTTTGTCAAAGGCCTTACTGAAATCGAGATATGCTACATCCACAGCATTCCCTTCATCTATCAAGCTAGTAACTCTATCATAAAAAGAGATAAGATTAGTCTGGCATGACTTATTTTTGAGAAATCCATGTTGACTTCTCGTGATTACTGCATTGCTGTCTAAATGATTAGAAACTGACTGCTTAATGATCTGCTCCAGGATCTTTCCGGGTACTGATGTCAGGCTGACTGGGCGATAATTATTTGGGTCCTCTTTTTTTCCCTTCTTGAAGATGGGGATAACATTTGCTCTCTTCCAATCTGCTGGAACTTCTCCTGTCCTCCAAGATTTCTCAAAAATTATAGCAAGCGGTTCCAAAATGACCTCTGCCAGCTCTTTTAATATCCTAGGATGCAATTCATCTGGCCCTGGAGACTTGAATTCATCCAATGCGGCCAGGTATTCCTGTACCACCTCTCTACTTATTATATATTCAATCCACTATAATTGGAGGCTCAGCTTCTTTGATTCAATGGCCACATATCACTGTCTCATTAACGAGGTTCTTGAACCTTGTTCAGAGTATAGAATTTCAGTCTTGGGGAAAGCATCATGTCTGGAATTGTTTACCACTAATCCATACCAAATAATAGGGGTATAATTCTCCACAGATTTTTTTTCACAGACAATAACAAGTGTCTCCTTGATGTGAGAAAGCCATCAAAAATTGCACTGTTTTTGAAGACTATTCATAGTTCAGCATTTATTCTGTGCAAAAAGCCCTGCTGGCGCAGTGGTTAAATGCCAGTACTACAAGCCACAAGGTTATGAGTCCGATCCTCCGGGCTCCAAGGTTGACTCAGCCTTCCATCCTTCCGCAGGTCGGTAAAATGAGTACCCAGCTTGTTGGGGGCATGTATAGAAAAATGTATCGAAATACATGCTATTCCTAAGTTGTTCGCTGCCTCGATCCATATGGAGAGGTGGGATACAAATAAATAAAGTGCACATGATTTTTCTGCACAGTAAACAGTGTTTTCTTTACAGAAAAGATTATTTTTGCACATATAAATGCTGTTTTCTGTACAGAAAACAACATTTCTACACATAAAACAAGTTGCCTGCACATAAAACAAGTTTAAGAACAAGTGAGTTCTTCCCTGCACAAAAATTAGCATTTCTGAACAGAAAATGCTGTTTTCTGTGCCAGAAACTTGGTTTCTGTGCAGAAATGTCATTCTGTGCAAAATAAAATAATAGATAGAAAGGTCTGGAACATTATGGCCTATCTATGTTTCTCCTTCTCAGGTTTCCTGACATTTGAGAAACATATTTTTGACTTTTTCTTTCAAACAAATTGAATATTCTTCCACACCAGTAGAGTTTGCTTTGAGGATTTTTCTCCACAAAGTTTATGGAGCTCACATTAGTGGCTTCTGAAAAAAATGGGTTGATGACAATGCAGTAGCGCCAGTCTTGACATGGCCATTCCTTGTGTGAGGCTCCATTTGTATACGTGACTGGTTTAACTTCTGTGCCTTCCCCCAAATGGTGGCAGACATCAGTATCATTCCTACATTATCAGGGAGGGAATAATTAGATCTCTCTTAAAGAAGTTGACATTAAATCCTCTGATTCAGGATAATTACCACCCTATCTCCAATTTGCTGTTCTTTCTTTGGACTCTAGGTGGTAGTATCTCAGCTCCAGGTGATCCTGGAGGATCTTGATTACCGGTATTTGGCATCCAGCCTAAATCCATTGTCAATACTTAATAGAGGACAGAAACATCCTTAGCTATTCTTATAGATGTTTTATGACAGGAATGGAAAGGAGAAATGTGACTCTATTACTTCTCCTTGACCTCTCATTGGTTTCTGACATTATCAATCATACAGTCCTTCTGGATTTGTTCTACTTTCAAATATTGACATGAAACTGCTGGGGGAAGATCATAGGAAGCTTTGGGATGCAGTAGTAGCACCCAATTATATTTCTTGCTTCAACTTAGAGATTTTAAGGAATGTGTGGAAGTCTTGAATAGGTGTTTGCAATTTCAGCAAGATGGAAATGCTACTGATAAGAAAACTGATCAATCTGCATGGAAATATGCAATCATTTTCCTCCGAAAGAATAAATTTGGGACAGCTTGGGGGGCTCCAACACTTGGTATGAAGGAAATGAAAATGTGCCAGTTTCACAAATGGGTTAGAATTTGGAGTTCCCAAACTCTTGAGAAACTCATGTGGGAAGAAAGACAACATGTTAAAAGTTCTTACAACTTTGCAGAAACTTTTTGTTTTGTTTTGTTCTGGGCATAACATAAACTGTGCACTTTTCAAGAACTGCAGAAGAGTTTGAGAAACTGCATAAGTCTGCAGCAAAAACTTGCATTTGCTGTCTTTTCACAATGCACAGGAAACTGTTCTGATTTCTGAAGGAAACAAACAAAATATTCACTTATATTGTGCTACATCCCTATACAAGCAACTTGGTGAATGATATCATAACAATTTAGGATAGTGTGAAAAGTCATTGAAAACCAGAGAAAAAAATAGAGGAAGAGAAGGTTTGAGTTACTTTTGAGATTTTACACTTACACACACCCTCATTTGGAATTGTTTGGGGGAGGAATGACAAGTAATATCACATAGAAGAAAAATCTGACAGAAGCTGCAGCTCTGCTAGTTTGAATGCTGAGCAATCCAAATGTTACACAGCAGAAAAGAAACTCAGGCCAACTGAAGCTGCAGCCCTTGCCAGTTTCAATGCTATAGAATTTCCTTTCTGTGCTGAAAGTTGCAAAGTTTTGAGAGGGCGCAGTTCTTAGGAGAAGCTGCACGGTTTCCAGAAAATTACATAGGCATTCCAGGCAAGCTTCAAAGCTTTGGTAAAAAAATTGTCCAGTTATTCATCATTGCAGGGGAGAAAATTCCTGGGAGTCCCATAACAATGAGAATAAAAACTGGGTCATTGTTTTCAACAGCTGTCAGAAAATCAAGATTTATAATCGCTAACACTTGGCACCATTTGGGGAAGTACATCTGCTAGTGCATAGGACTACTAACTGGCACAACAGCTGTAGCCTATTTAGAGATGGTTGTTCCTATCTTGGGCCATTTCCACACTAGCCTGTTATAGCGCGATGATTCCACTTTCAACATCCTCTGGAATCCTGGGATTTGCAGTTTTGGGAGGGGCCAGCTGACCCCTCCCGAAACTGCAAACCCCAGGATTCCAGAGGATGTTGAAAATGGAATCATCGTGCTATAACAGGCTAATACGGAAATGGTCTTCGTAGTCCAGCACTCCTAGGCTGGCAGGATTTTGAATTCTGAACAGGTTCAGCTTTTCGAGTTGGATTGCACTATTCTGTAGGAATCTGCCTTTCATCAAATGGCTCATCTCACTCAGTATTCCTTAAACTGACAGCCAATGACACTCTAGATGTTAGATATCTATCTAGGGATCTGAAGGATGGGAGAAGTGGGTTTATATACATGAAAGGTCAGGTAAAAATAAAAACCTGTTAGTCTTAAAAGTGCTGCCACATTTCTTTTTTTCCCCCTTGTCCTCCCCTTTCCTCCGGGACCGTCTCAATGCAAACCATATGTTTAACACTGGACTACATTCTTTCCTGTAATTCTTTCCAAAAGGCAGAGCTTTCCAAACTGTGTGTCACACCACATTAATGTGTCAACTGCAGTATGTAGGTGTGTCACATGAAGGGGCTGCCTCTCTCGCTGTCACTGCCTTGGCTGAGGAAGACCCCAGTAAGAGCAATGGTGGCAGGCCAGGCCTGGGTGGACGGACTGCCTCTCCTGCTGCCACTGCAGCCACCCCGGCGAGGGTGGAAGACCCTGGCAAGGGCAGCGGCAGGTCAAGCTCGAGTGGAGGGGCTGCCTCCACTCACTGAATTACAGTCTGTACTCCACATTTGCAGGTTTAACTTTTGCGGATTTGATTATTCACGGGTTATTTGCTGTCACCTCCACTGCCTCCCTATGCCATTTTTAATAGGGACTGCAAGCCTCATGGGACTCAGAAACTGCAAACGAGGCTAGTAAATCCCCATTAAAAATGGCAGTAATCCCCACCATTCACCTGCTTCTGCCTTGTGAAGGAACCCTGATGCCTCAAAGGAATACACAGTGGGTTGAATATGGTGATCATACTTTTTTGTGTGTTAAATATGGTTTGGGAGGGCCTGGAGTTATTCACATTTTTCCATTTTCATAAGGGTCCTGTGCCCCTAACCCTAGCAAATGTGAAGGGATGAGTGTACTTACTGAATTACTGTGTTGCAAAATTATACAAGTCTAAAAATTCACCAACATGAAAAGTTTGGAAAGCTCTGCCAAAAGGGGTGGGGAGGGGAAGCATTTGCTCATATTCATCTGTTTTGCTACTTTTACTTTTACTTTGTCAAAACTGTTGCTTCCCTATTTTGCCTGAAGAGAAAGTCATAGGGATCTTAGAATCATAGAATCATAGAAATGTAGAGTTGGAAGAGACCACAGGGGCCATCCAGTCCAACCCCCTGCCATGCAGGAACACCCTCAAAGCACTCCCGACAGATGGCCATCTAGCCTCTGCTCTCTTTGGATAAACCTACAAATGTGGAGCACAGACTGTAACTTGATCTTAAGAGATTTAAAAAAAA
This sequence comes from Ctenosaura bakeri, assembly GCA_948474755.1. Lineage (NCBI taxonomy): Eukaryota > Metazoa > Chordata > Lepidosauria > Squamata > Iguanidae > Ctenosaura > Ctenosaura bakeri. The sequence goes on from CAOLHI010000939.1 coordinate 377,124, forward strand.
AAAAAACCTAATTCCTGAAAGTGATGTTGTAAGAAAAGGAATGGTTTTTGCATTAACTTTACTATGCTTTGCCCAGCCTTGACTTTGGTTTCTTTTTTTTTGCTCTTCACCCTTTTATTTGAGATAGAATTCTTTGCAATTTATTCCTGCAGTTTAATAAAGATACTAACGTTGAAAAGAGAACATGAATACCAAAGTCCAAGCCACAGTGAAATTTTTCAATGAAGATACAATAAAGTCTTCCTAAATTGAAATTTTTAATGTAGGATGACTGAAATACTAGATGCAGCAGGTACGTGGGGTACCTCGGAAGCTCCTTCAACGAAGACAGATGCACATGCAGTAGGGGCAGTTAAAAGACACTATTCGAAGGATGGAATTCTGGCCTATATTGAGTAAGATCATTGGTTTTTCTAGCTCAGTACATCTACTTTTGACTTGTAGTGGCTTTTTAGGGTTTTCAGACAGAGATTTTTCTCTCTATGTAGAGATGACAGGGACTGAACTTGTGACTTTCTGTGGCTCAGCCCATGGAATAAAAGATATTGTGTTACTGTGTCAAGTCTATTTCACTGTTCTTGTGAGGTTCTGAACAATTGTGTTAATTGTTCTAACAATGCCACACATTTTAACACAAATTTTCACTAACAAATTCATCAGACTCTACTTTTTAGCTCTTTTCAGATGAGTTGCTACTAGCAAGAATATGCAACATTATTTGTGAAGTATTAGTAGGAGAACAAAGTTAATAGATGGAACAAACAGTTGGATCTGGATTAGTTTATTTTGATTTAGTCCAACCGAAATCAATAAAACAAGTAACTAACTTAAGTTCTATAATTTCAACATAGCAAAATATGGTTTGCTTAGTCTGATCCAACTGTAAACCTGCATTTAAAAAATTGTACAACTTTGGATAAAACCTTTTCTGACAAGGTTACTCAAAATGTTCAAAATTTCTACAGCCTTATAGTGTCTGTATAACAATCTAGCAAGCCCAAACAAGTTGGGAATGATTATGACATCTAGTTCTTTCAAATCAAATAGTTATAGTCTAGTCCGTTTGGCATAAGTGTATCCAGCTATTTTTCTTATTAATGCTCCTCTCATCTTACCAGAGGGATGGTCTAGAGCAGGAGCAGGGAACCTAAATCTTCCCATATATTGTTGTACTACAACTTCCATCACCCCAGCCACTAGCCATGTTAGCTAGGGATGATAGGAGTTGGAGTCTGACAATGCCTGAAGGTCGTGGTTTTCCACTCCTGGCCTGAAGACACATGACACATTTCTGCCACTGAAACTGAGTGGGCCTGGATGGCCCCCAGAACTGCCTGAAACCATATATAAGCTGCTGTGAGATCACTGGAAGAAGAGTAGATCATAAGTATAATAAATCAGCAATTCAGTTTACTGGATTGATTGCACCAGCCATGACAGATACATTAGAAGTGTAGAAAAGGATACAAAAGTAGAAAAAAAATTATATGACAAACATTGATAAAATAAAAGAATTTCAAGATTCCCATCAAGACGCTCAAGTTCAAATCAGCACTCTCAGTCCCCAGTACAATTTGTAGCACTTTTATTGAATTCTTTCTTTGTAATCCTTTTTTTTTCCTTTTACAAAGAGCCACTTTATGTGTCACACCACCATTGATATCACTCAAAAGAAATTTAACCATTTCTATGAGAGCATTCCTACTTCCATGAGTCAGCAGGGGTTGTAGGGAAGGAAAGCAACCCCCCCCAAAAAAATGTCAGCTTTGGCTCCCTGTGCAAAAGGCAAATCAACATATAATAAACAAAATATTTCACCTGATATTAACCATATAAAATAATCCACGTTCAAATAGTACCTTACTATAATGTCCACCTAGGATTGCTGATGCTGCTGCATATATTGGAACTGCACTTTGATTAAAGCATTGCCTAGGTAAACTGGCATAAGCTGAGTCAAATAGCAGCCTTGGAGTTAAGAAACTGTGTATTCTATAAAAATCTGACCAGTGTGGAAAAGAAAAGACAACATTAAATAAATGATTCCTAATTATTGGTTTAAAGTGCAGACATGTAGGCATTGAATTGAATCATCACAACATAAGAGTTATACACTGGCAAAGAAAAATTTGGCTTCAGTATGCACTACATGATTTCCTTTCTATGTTATAGTACAACTATAGCCATTTTAAAGACATGTCTCCTACATATCCCTACGATAGAGGAATCGCAAACATCTTCTTCTATCCAGTCCTTTTATTGATCTGTAAGAGAGCCAGCACTGGATAATGGTTTGAGCATTGGACTATGGACATTGGACAAGGGTGCAGTTCCACACTTGGCCATGGAAACCCACTGGGTGACTTGGGGCATGTCACACACTCTCAGCCCCATAAAACCCTGCAGTAGGTTCACCTTAGGGTAATCATAAGTCAGAAACAATTTGAAGGCACACAACAACAACAGCAACAATAATAACAAGCTATAAAACCATAAATGCCCAGGCATCTCAGTCTCTTCAAGCTTTCAGTTCTTGAAGACCCAGCCAAATGCTGCAAATAACAGCATGGCCAGTACAATGTGAGATATTTGAAGAGCTAGTTCCAACTTCTGGCAAATGGAGCAACTGCATTTCTACTGTTGTTATGTGTCTTCAACCCTTACTTATGAAGTTTTCTCAGTAAAATTTGTTCAGAGGAGTTTTGGCTTTATATTCCTCTGCGACTGATAGAACAAGACCTGCCCAGACTCATCTGCTGAGTTCCATAATTGAACAGAGATTTGAACCCAGATCTCCTTTACTTAAACCACCTCCCACACTAACTCTCTACTGGTAGAGCTCACGATAGGGTTCATTTTATGGCAGCTCCAGGAACATCAGCATGGATCTTTCCAAACAGGATCATTTGATCTGATTTGAAGGGAATAATTGTCTCTATGAGAAAAACCAGTGATGACACATGAGAATTACTTCTATTTATTTATTTATTCATTGAAAGTTTGTCCTTTTCGGGAGCTTTGAAGGATCCCTAGAATATGAAAAAAATAATAATGACTTTATTTAGTGCTTGCCTTTAAGAAGAATGATTGCTGGCAACAAAACCTACAGCTTGTGCTACTCTGTGGGAATACAAACCTTTGTAAATCACTTTAACAAGTTTTTGGAGACACGACATCTCTGTTTGGTTATTATAGGAATATTATTCCATCAATGTCACATTCGGAAGTTTGGAGTTGATGCATTTTAGATGTGTACACAGAATCTGATGAACAACGTGAAGATTTTCTGTCTTCTTTTCAAAGAAAAGTCTGAATGATATGTCTTCAGCCAAACAGAGCAACACAGCTACGGCTGATTGAGGCTTTTGTTATTTCTACACTGAAATGTCGTTAACTTCTATTTTGGGTCCCATTGATTGTACTATTCAAAAGCTGCAACTTTCTTTCGTGGCTGGAATAGAAATATTTAACAAAGCTAAGTTTAAAAGAGCAATCTTTCATCCTTCATATTTTTAAAGCCGTGAGCAAGTCCTACATAAAAATGGGCAATCACTTCCAAAGTGTGGATGCCTCTTTGAGTATCTTTCTTTGGTTTTCTTTCTCTACCTCTTCTTGGGCCATCATCAATGCTCCATTCTTTTCTGCTCCTCATTGTGTCAGTTACCTAAGAGAAATTGTGTCAGCCACCATGGGAGATCTCTGTTTTATAGATAGGGATTCTAAAGCCTAGGATAGTCAGGTTGGAGATTCCAAGAAGGAAGGAAGGAAGCAAGGAAGGAAGGAAGGAAGGAAGGAAGGAAGGAAGGAAGGAAGGAAGGAAGGAAGGAAGGAAGGAAGGAAAAAACAAACACATTTATCAGGGCATTCTGGAGAGTGATAATGATTTATCCTTGCAAGTGGGCAGAGAATACTGAAACCCTAAATTTTTAGCTAAAATGAAAATCTAAAGCATGCAGATTAGTTAAGTCATGAGTTGGTTTAAATATAACTTGGGACAGACCCATAGCAGTGGAGCCTCAAGCTATTCCATGTAACTTGGCCTCAACAGAAATGCTGACTTTTTAAAGTACCAATAGCTTTGGGATCTCCAGCACAAGATCTAAGACCATCTCAGTCAGGTATTCTCAACACAGTGGATATTAGTTTATTTAATTTTATGTGTTAGACCACCCTAAAAACATTTTATGGTAGGATGGCCAAAATGCTACAACAAAATAAAATGAAACATATATATAAACATTACATAACACTACATAAATGCAGTAAGCTTAAAGATATAAGCTTAAACAACCAATATGTGCTCAATATGAGCAGTCCCATGATGGATGTGGAAGCTAGTAAATATATATAATTCTCATAAGCCATTTAGCTTTACAGCAAACTAAACTGTATTAAACACTCTGGAACTGAGTCACAAAGTACAACAGTTAGAAGCCAAATGTGGCCAGATATGACAGCTGATACTGTAGCTGAGAAAAGGCCTAGAAAAGGGCATAGCCATTACTTCCTTAACTTTACCCTCACCCTCACCTCCCCTTACCTCACCTAGACTGTTTCTGGTAATGTCTTTCCCACACCACATAGCAATTTGAGTGCTCTTTCCAACTCATTACACAGTGCCAACAGATTCTGCCCTACACATAACTCATGGAATAACAATTACCTCCAGAACTAAAAACAAAACACAACCTTCCCTCTTCTCCCAGATGACCTTGCTCAAGGCACCTTCTACTCTTTTCAATACACCCCTCATTTCTCCAAACAGCAGACTTTGAAACAGTCATGAAATAGACAGTAACTGTTATCCAGAAGTACTCCTAAACTCCATTGAGGGAAAAGTCAATATCCTCTAGAGATGCCTACTGGAGATAGTAGCAGCATCTTAGCCTTTCATCAGAAGCATCCCTTTCACTACAAGCTCATTATACACACACGTACTAAAAGAGCCTGTGTATAAAACAAAAATGCATACACGAGCATCTTTCATGCCTCCCACTCTATGTAATCAACTGGCCTGCCTTCATTGCTACCATGCATCAACTGGTATAATGAAAAAATGGCTGTTGTCAAGGTCTTATTCTCAATGTCCTTAAAATGTATCAGTCTTTCTGCCAGTTTTATGGCAGATAATCTGTTTGCACATTTCCTTCCTTGCTTTCCTTAGAAGCAGCAAAGTCTGGCTACATCAAATTAAAAACACAACAGCACAGTATGTCATCATGCTCTTGCTAAGAATGACTATAAAATATGATAGCTACTTCCTTTTAAATGACAACAACAACAGCTGGTTCACTCTCAGAAAATTAAAAAAAAAATACTCTCCATTATCACACAGTATCTCTGGCGTTCCAAGAAGCTGGATAAAGTCCCTACTAGGCAAAATTGCAAACCTTCCTTTGACTAGTGGCAGCCCCTGGCTTCTATGTCATTGTGGTGAACTTGCTTTTGAGTTTTGTTCCAAACTTTAAAAGAGTTATCCAAAGTACCATGTCTTATCCTCAAGAGGATAGTTCCTTTAAAGTCTGGACTAAAATTTAGAACAGCTTAATATCCCACTGACATGGAAGCAGGGTCCTTACTGGCCATTGAGTCACTGTTGGGTAATAAGGGCCAATCTCAAACTAAAGCTTGAATGGCAGTCACTGGATTAACACAGGGACTGGTAAGGCCACTAGTCAGTGTCGGTTCACCAAAATATAGATATAAATGCTGCTAGATAAAATTTAATGAGGTTGACTTTTTTCAAAGTTAAGGAGCCTCAGCTTCATTTAAACAAACAAACAAACAAACAAACAAACCAGTAATTCCTTACAACCATTCTGGAGTCCCAATTTTCATTGCTTTCCCCCACCATTGTTACCACAGCTTTTGCCTTTGTGCCAGCCATGTTCATTTGTAGATAACTGTGCTGTCTCTGCTCCTCAGATGTGTTTTTCTTTTCCTGTGCCAATTTTATAACACATCTTAGCAAGTTTTAGGGGAAAGAAAGCTAGAGCAAATGCCTCCTTAGAAATGTCATCCAGCTAATTGGAATTCTTTTACCTTGTATCAGACTTTCTCAGATATTGTGCTCAAATATAAAGAATTGCTATTAATTTAAAGATAAAAGTTAAACAAAACCCAAAAAATATTTAATAGAAAAACTGTCAGCATTTTCCCAGGACATACTAAAACTGTTCTATAAGAGGCTAAATTGCCCACTGCCATTGTTAGTTTGGGCATTATCTCTGATCCCTCTGTGCCCACTCATTTGCTCCTAAATGCCTGGTGATGTATTCTGACATATGATGTAAACCTCCCTGCTTCCTTCTGGATACAATAGTGAGAGCAGCACTTTTCTTCTGTGTGTCCACTTTGGTACTAATTATAGCTATGCAGTTCTAGATCTGCAGCAAAGGGCTTTCAGTTACAAATCCTCATTTTGGGTTTTGGGTTTTTATTAAAGAATCAAAAAGGGACACATAATTTCCTGTGGGGAGAAACACTTCCCAAAGCATTCAGGCTGTTTTGTATTTCTAACAAAACGGAATTTTCAGGATGGCAATTGCAGCCCTATGGAGAAAAGAGCCTTGGGAAATATACTTGGATTTTCTGCTTCCTATTGCTTTTCTTTTGTTCTGCTTTCCTGCGAAAAGTCCTGCAGAAACTACACTGCTGTTCAATAATCTTTGCTTTAAATATCTCACCCTGGGTGTATAGTTTTGGGATAATACATGAAAACTCACCCAAAAGATAAACATACGTATTGATAGATGGTTACTAGATATGACAAAAGAGCGTTAATGTGAAACTGGTACATAAACACGGGTTAAATTTTAAGGCATTTGATGCTTCGTATAATGCAAATAAATCCTGGCTATTGCTTTAGCATTATTTCCATTGGTAATCATTTATGAGTGCATTTCCCAATGACAGATGTCCGTGTATTTCATAGAGACATCAAATACAGATTTATGACCTCTCCCTTAGGAGTAGCACATATTGGCAACTTTAGACTAACTTTCAGGAGGCATCATGTGAGGGGGTATAGTTGTAGAACTCTGCTGGATCCTGCGACTCTTCTTCAAAGAGAAGCTGATGGGATTTGCTATGGAAAAGCCAATGGCAGTTCTTTACAGGAAGTTGTAATGACCTGCCCCCATAGTTCCAATCACCAGCTTCTTACCTCAGGAATGGTACACATTACGGTTCACCACAGGGATGCTGCTGAGAGTAATATACTTATTCGTGAACCATTCTCAGCATAGTCATGTGAACACTCATCACATGGACTAGAAGCATCACTTCCAAGTCACAATGCCTATTCCTACTGTCATTGATAAGGTGAAAAAATGGAGCCTTTCCTCTTGGTTGAATACTGACTGAAAAATGACATCCCTATGGGAAGTAAATCCATTCATGGCAGTAATATCTGCATTCCAAGAATGAATTCACTTCTCATATGGAGGCCATTATCTATGGCTTCCCTGTGGTGACTTCATGCAGGGATGAAAGAGAGTTACCACAGAGTTGCCACAGGATGTTCTTTTCAGTGGCTTCCTAAGTAGAGAAGGAAATAATAGTTGAAAATAGTTGAACAATAGTTGAAAACAAGTTTTCTGAGTGTCAGGAAACTCAGACAAAGGGAATCCTGGGCAGCTGACAATCTTTAAAGTTCAGGACTAATCCTGCACAAAAATGTATATGGGTTTTCTGTGCAGAAAACAACTTTACTATATAGAAAATTGTATTTCTGCACAGAAAATCATTTTTCTATTCAAAAAGACCCTGGAGGAGGAGGTCTTTTGTTTTTGCAGAATAAATCTTGAAGTGTGAATAGTCCTCAAATATTGTGTAGTTTTTGAAGCCTTTGCTGCAGAAAGGAGAAAAATGTTTGTCATTTGTTCTTGCCTACAAGAGTGAATTTTATGAAAATGTTTATGTATTGTACCTAAGTCAAGTACATTATTGGCCTATTCTCTTAATCTAATAGCTATGATAGGGGAGGGGGGAGGGTCTTTAAACACAGATTTCTGCTAAAATGTGAATAAAGGTGTTTCTCTTCCTTTGCAGCTACTTCCCCATCCAACTTGCCATCCCTCTAGCCAGGGCTTTTTAAGACAGTGTTCCTCAAAATGGTGGCCCCTGGACCAATGTCAGTCCCTGAGTCAGTGGCTGCTGGTCTGTTGGAAGTTTCCAGGAAAGAAATAAACAATTGTAGCCAACAATACAAATTTAGAGCTGGCCACTGAAATACTAAAAAAAAAAAAAAAAAGACGGTTCCCCAGCATCAGATATCCTGAAAAACAGCGGTTTAAGGTTTGCTAGGAAGAAAACTGCAACAGGAAGGATTTTGGAAATGGTAAAGAGCATCATCACAGGAAGCATTCAGCGCTCACCATAAGCACTAGAGTTACCCCAGCCATTAGGTTGAGTTATCATTTGGTGGGTAGAGTTTAGTACCTTGGATAGCTCCAACATTCAGAATAAGTCTCAGGATAGATTCTCTGCCCCACTGACATAAAAGCTACCAGCCACCACTGCAGCCAAAATCTGTCTTCAGCTGGCCTTGTGCCTTTGTGCTTAAAATCACATCCTGAGTCTATTTTATACCTGTTAGATTTAGTCAGCATTTGGAAGATTTGCATCTGCACTGTCCACATGTAGTTTAGTTTGTCACACGAGGAAATGGATGACTAGGCAAGAGGGTAGGATCTGAATCTTAAACAAGGTCAGTGCTACAGCAGAATTAGGTCTCTTAGGGTTGAAGTGTTAGGACTGTTGTATTTGCTGGAACATGGACATAAGTGTTACACCCTCGTGGTTTTCTATTTCTTCTGAGTTGGTCTTCAGTTGGTTAAGGAAAACTCATTAGCTTTACAAAACACCTGAAGGACATTGCTAGAACTATGCTTCCCCCCGCCCACCTCTCTCTTGCTACCTATCTACCTATCACCAATGGTACAGCACAACTGCCTACATTTCTTGACTCTTTTCAGGGTGGTGGCTATGGAGGATTGCCTTGATGTGTGGTTGCACTTCAACATTTACAACATCACTGTACATGACAATGGAGTCACTTGACTGAAGCTGGTGCAGCTATTAAAAAATATAGGCCGACTTTTCCCCTGAACTGATCCAGGCTTATGTGAAAATAGTATCCAACAGAGCCAGTGTACCAGTCACCATTTCACTGTGTATGAATTAAGTGTACAAGAGGACAGGCTGACAAAGACACAAAAAGTCTACCCTGTTAGTCATTTCCCTCATTTTGCACATTTTACAGAAATTTGCAAAAAACCCATCTTGAAAATGTGCAAAATCTCTACCGCACTTGCCAAAAAAACCCCAAAAATACCTTGACTGTCTTGCAACAAGAAGGCTTCTTGTGTCTCCGTGTGTGCACACTATCCCATTTATCACTTGAGGACAAACCAAACCAGGATTTATACCATGACATATGCCTATATCAAATACATTGTTTTAAGAAGGCATTTTAGGAGCTGCACATAGCTTAGAATAATACAAGATCAAAAGAGTATGGTTATCTGACCTGCTATTAGCAAATTAAGTAAGGACAGCAGTCCACTAATTTTTTCCCCACTTTCCCTAATGAGCTACAGAGGAAGTTGACTGTGATAATGATGTGTCTATCTATATTAACATTAAGAGGCATATTCTACCAGTTGAATCAAAGAACATTAATTGGACTTCAGTGTTGTGTTGTTTTTTGAGACAGTGCTGTGAGACACTTTAATGGAAAGCATAAAAAGGCAGTATCTTTGAGATGCTAATAACTATCCAATTGTATGAAAACAACATTTCTAATTGGTACTGCAAAGCAGATGCATTTCTTTCCTCTGTGTTCTGCAAAGATCACTCTCAATAGTTCTGTACTCTTATTGGTGTCCAAATTAGAGATGCCATTTTCTTGTTTTCATTATGTTCTGCCTCTTTTTTTTCTCTTTTTTTTTTTTTTTTGAATACAACAAACTCCTGAATTTAATCTCCTGATTATCAGGGGCAAGTGGCTTTTAGGGAGAAGACCCACTGTCTTCATTTGGACACTGTGCTAAACTGTAGTCACATAAATGAATGACAAATGTGTGCATTCCCACATTTTTCCTTTATGTAGCCAAGAGATATTCAGAAGCTTTGTGCTAATCTTTTCAATACCTCAGGCTCCATGCACACCAGAAAACAACAGAAGGTGAAACTGCCCAGATAAAGTGATCAGGGACTATCCCTTAAGTTTGTCTTAAATTTTCCCTATACCCCCTGCCTGATCAAGACTTTAAGAGATTATCATGACTTCTGTCAATGTTTTGTCACCTTGAGTTAAAGCAATTGGCCTATTCCAAACACCTTTGTCAGTTCCACGGGAAAGCCATTACAACTTTGTCTATATGCCCCCTTCAGGGTAGGAAATAGGGTAAATAAATCTTAGCTTCAGCCCCAGAAAATTGTACTGCATTGGGCATATTATGGTGCCCCAGACTTCCATGCTACCCTCAGATACTGTCTGAGCCCTTCTGCTTCAACCTTTTGCTTCAGGACTGGTAAGTATCATCCTCTTCACCGCAATTTCTCTCTATCCAACCATTCATGCCTCAATTTCTGTATGGTTCTTGAGAGTGCCTGGTTTTTTGTGTATTTGTCTATCCAAGTCAAATACTCTGTTTAACTTATAACTGGAGTCCTTTCTACAGTTAGTACTGGTATACATAGGTGAAAAGATCCAGCCATTATCCTCCTCTCACTGGCCTCCTTTGAGCTAATAATTCCCAAATTCTAAAGAGACACTGGCACTACTGGTGAATCTCAAAGTCCCCTACCTCTTAACATAACATTTTACCAAATTATGATCAGCAATATGTCCAACCATACTTTATGAAGCTGGCCTATAAATAAAATTAACGCAGTATAGGTTTTGACATAATACTAAACTGCTCTTGGTTAGAAAGGGAGGCTCAAGCTTCTAGTCTCCTCTTTGCAGCCACAGTGGAGAAAGAGCTGGGATAGTATACAAGCCAAAGCCTTATTTTTATTAAATGTGGCAAGCACATCCAAGTGCACTAAGTGAAACAGGGTCACTTCTGGTCACCATTTTGGCTGATTTGGGCCATTTTGGGTTAATTCAGGAGGGTCAGTTAAACCACTGTATTTGAAGGTGGTTGTGGAGCATTTGGGGGCACACAAAAAAACATGCAAAATTTGACCTGATTTTTTTTTTAAAAAAAATGCAAAACTGAAAATCAATGACTACATGCAGGTCACAGGCCACATTTTTCCCACCTGTGATATAAAGCTAAGTTGGGGAAATTGTGTGGTCCTTAATTTTTTCTTAAACTGCAGCTTCCAGAATTCCTTATCATCAACTATGCTGGCTAGGGCTTCTGGAAGCTACAGTTCAGCAATATCTGAAGGGTCACAAAATTCCTATCCCTTATCTGAGTAGGCAGAGAAGGGGCATAAATCAGCAAAATCTGGAACTCAGAAATGGGGTATTACTTCCCAACAGGAAGGGAACAAGAGAATGTCTCCAATTCCTTTGCAAGTTAGGAATGCTGCCAGCTGTTAGTTGAGTTACAATCTATATTGTTCAGGAAACTTGTTACTGAATCAATGAAGTTGTGACTAGCTCCACTATTTACGTCTTCATTCTGCAGTGTGGGGTTCATTAACTCGGGTTTGGATAGACAGCTAAATAAAGGTCTAGAGAACATGCCTCAGTCAATCCAGCTTTTGCCACTAACAAATTATCTCTCAGCCTCCAGTCCCAACCTAAAAATGGAAAGAGGGAGGAGGACAGGGACTGCAAAATAACTGCTGTTTAAAAGCAAGCAGTGGTGCAGACTTGTGCAAACTGAGGCTGTGTAGCTGGTCTGGATATTGTTCCAAAAGGGAAAACATTCAAGATTGTCACCACAAACAAGTTAATACCAGCTGGTAAGGGTGGAGAAAGGAAAAGTGTGCAGATACTGGAAAGGAATAGATGTCCATGCCTAGGGCTGAGGGCCCTTGGAGGTTGAGAATTCCAGTGAGAACAACCCTGAGGAGACATCAGAACCAATCCCTTGTCTCCTGAACTGGAGCACATTTCCTTGGATATCACACTTTTTCTCACAGTGTGAGGAAGTGCCACTTATCCTCTAACCCAAGCCCTTAGGAGAAGCCAAGGAGTGTATACAGATGCACTGGCCCTGTAACAGCCAGGTACAGTTCATAAAGAAGCTATCAGTAAGCCATTTCTGCCTTTCCTATGAAACTCAACCTGCCCATTGAGTTGCTTCAGGTCAAGGAGCTGCAACACTACTCTTCACAGTTCTGAAACCAAATCCAAACCTGCTGGCTTGTATCTGAAGAACTGGCCATGGTACTGAATCTGCTCAGCCCTGGCTCTTCTTTATTCTTTGCTTCATCTTATGCCCCCTTGCCTGAGCTATTACTGAGAAGATATAATGGAATTCCTGATACAGTGGGATAATATGCAGTATACAGCTGCCCGTGAGACCAGAAATTTAAGATGGAGCATAAAGCAGCATATATGGTACAGTATTCAATGAAAATTACATAGCAAGAGACACTTAAAACACCTTATGGAACAATCCTGGATTTGCTAGTAATGTACATCCCACAAGGCACCATGGCCAATGAAATTAGATCAGCAGTCATAAAAACAGCTGTGACCACTGTTTCCCCCTCATATTTTTCCCAGTTCTTCTTTACATTCAGAAGAGAAAACATATATCCATCAATGTTGATAGACCATACTGGACATGATCTGAAACATATGCAAGCACAGTGGGATATTATGAGATTCTTCCAGGAAATGGGTACATCCTAATGGTCTCCTTCTATGAGTATCCAGGGCCATTTCCGCTCTAGACTGTTATGGTGCTATTATTCCACTTTCAACATCCTGTGGAATTCTGGGGTTTACTAGTTTACTGCAGCCAAAGAGCTCTCTGGCTGAGAATTCTAAAGGCCCTTCCCTAAATTGCAAACCCCAGGACTCCATAGGATGTTGAAAGTGGAATAAAAGCACTAGAACAGTGTACAGCCCATAAGTACCAAATGTTGCGAGTAGAGTACTGTGATGATTTGCATTTTTAAATGAACCAAGCTGATTCACACTTCGCAGGGTAATACATTATCCTTCAGTTAAAGGCTAGTGTAATTTAGTGACTAGAGGACTGATCCTGATCTATAAAGGAGGAAGCTCCCAGTGCATCTGTCATCTCAACTCTCATCTCTGTCCTGAGACGTGTCAGTGTCTTAGACAAGCTATAGTCTGCTGTTCTCAGACTCCTACCCTTCCAAACATCAGCAATATGAGAGGGGGGGAGGGGTAGAAATAAATACTATCCTACTTAGTGTTATCATAAGACCACAGGTAGCTGGTGGCTTCCATGTCCATGGGATCTGCTCTTGGTTGGAGATCAAAGTTTGAAGGAGCCATCCCTGATGCTGAGCTCACTCTAAAATAAGATCCACAATTTGGCAATCTCTTTTAAAGTTCAGGCTAAATCCCAGGACAGCTTCATGATCCCATTGATTTGGGAGTCATCAGCCAGCACTACAGAAAAATTCCAGCTAGATAAAATATGTGAAGCTCATTCAACAATGAAAGGTATTATGCAAATGTTAAGTTACATTTGCAAGATACCCAACACAAGTCTAAACTTTGAACACACTAAGCAAATGAGAATATTAAAATAGAACAATTACTTCTGCTAGGTGTAAAAATCTGGGAGGGGTGAACTCCCACTACTGTGACTTAACGTCTAGATAAATAGGTCACAGTTTTCAGCCTTAGTCATTTTTAACTCCATAGAAGCCAAATGAATCAGTTTTTCCTCTTTTTTAAAAAAAAACAAAAACAAAAACAAAGGGCACTAACTATCTGAGAGGCTTTTCTCACCTTACCCATTCGTGCGACTAGGGAGGGTGTCTCGTGCGAAAAGCCTCATCTGGAACGCTGCCGCTTCCCTGCTCCTTCATCCCACAGGTCGCTTCCTAGTAGTGCAACCGTCATGCTAGCGCCCCTCCCCTTCCTTCTGCAGTGCAGTCTGGGAGCTGTACGCTGCGCTGGGGGAGGAAGCACGACCAGCCCGGCTCATTCAATGCACCACATGCAGGTAAGTGCACGAGGGCCCCGGGAGCATTGCGCAAACGTGCAGTATTTTCAGTTTAGAGCTGAAAATAAAAAAATGCACACACGTCCCACTTTAGGTTCCTGAGCTTCGCGTGAATGGGAGTGCGTCGTACGGACTGACGCTCCCATTTACGTGACGCTAAGGGGCCCTCGCGCTACAGAAGCTGCATGCAAAAAGGGCCTGAAGCTGAATGCTTTGAAACACTGATTTACATTTTATCTTTTCTATGTGTTGTAAGTAAATTAGTTTCTACCCTTGTTTGTTCCAGGTCTGACATCTTTATAGCAATACATTCTTATCTTCAGCTGAATTGTAAATGAAATGCTTCTCTTCAAAATGTTTAGATAACACAAAGATTAGAGGATGACCTCTTTAAAATTAATGTCTCCTTGTGACCTGAATGTCTCTGGATTAGGGCTTTTGTGTTCATCTCTTATAAGTAACTATGTGTAAAGAGAAGTCAGGCTCTAGCCATTGCACTATTTCAGCCTTTTAAAAATAAGAAGATTGGATCTTATGCAGTCAAAGAAAAGTGGCCAATATTCTGTATTAACCACTTTGGTTAAATATAGATGAAACCAGTGCCTGGTAAAGTAGGTTGGGAAGGAAGTGTTATGATCATGGCAACTGTATTTCAATTGTGGCTACGTAATAATCATGAATATGGAACAGTTATAGATGAGTAAATGTACGTAACTGTTCTGTATTCATGATCACTATTTACAGGAAGACCTCACCTTTTGACACCCTATTATATGATGACTCGCTCTTTTGACACTTCCAAATGAAGGACAAGTTCCATTAATTTGATAGGGGTTCCACTCTTTCACCAGTTCTTCTTGCCTACATAGGCTCACTTGAGATTGCTCGCATGTGTGTGCTGCTTGCAAAGCAAGCTGAGAGAGGAAAAATGGCACTAAATTTGCTGAGGCTGCAAGCAAAGCATGCATAGTTGGTACAAATGAGTCTCCATAAGTCTCTCATGCTCCCTACAGTTCCACTTTTCAACCAATTCTGTTTGCTGACAGTACTCCAGCCCCTAAGCTGTCAGATAAGTGAAGGAAGAATGTGACACTGTTGCTATTGCCTGGGCAGAAGGAGGTCCATTCTGTAGTGAGCAGAGCATGGGTGAATTATGTTTCCATCAGGTTGGGGGGGGGGTCAGGCCAGGAGAAGTTCCTCAAGTATATTTAACTAAATAGCTGATACAGAAAACTGGCCAGTACTTTTAAATCCAATCTGTTGTAAGAAGAGAAAGTCAAATGTGTTCTTATCCCCTGATATTGAAATCAATGAGCTTCATACAAAATGTGCATAAAATATAAATGGCACAATCTGCATATCAATTTAATGCTGTAGGTTTGCTCAATGAGGACCATCTGCTAATTGGCCCTGACTTACCAGTGGCAGATGTATCATGGTAGCACGCACAGATTCCTGATGCACTGTTTCACTCACCTTTTCACACTTCTCTTAGAAGGTGAGATGTGTGAATGTCAAAACACATTCATAGCAATAATTCTGTTTTAAGATCTATTTTGGCAGGAATAACTTTTTCCTGTGAAATAATACAGAAAATATTTCATTTCTAATCAGTACCAATGTGTTAGTCGTTCTTGCTCTGAAATGAGTCAGAGCATCAATATTTTCAACACTTACATCATTTTAAATTTTTTTGGTGGCTTTCAAACAAAAAGGAGGAGAAAGAGGACAGAAAGAAGTTGTTGGTATGATGTATGTGGGAGTTTACCTTTTACAGCTGTGTAATGCTTTCCTCTTTTTGACACCACTACTGTTAAGAGAGATCAAGTTTTGGCATCAGGAGTCAGGGTGTAAAATGGGATTGGACTGATGGCTTCTCTCCGTTTAAATAGGAACAAGTTAAAATAAACATACATGCGGCGGTCCAATTTAGTCCTTTAACTATGGTGGCCAGTTCCAAGAAGGGAAAGGGCTCCAGTACCTTTAATTTTAATGTAAAATCAAATAAAATATGTGCCTTAAGGATACTTCTTGGCTCATGGCAAACCCATGAATTTCATAGGATTTTCTTGAGCAAAGAATATTCAGAGGTGGTTTGTCATTGACTTCCCCTGAAACAGTAGTAGTATACTGTAAAAGTAATATATAGTAGGAGTAAAAAGTAGTATAGATGAGGCAATTTGATCAAGTGTAGCTTACATGACAGATCATTTTATACTATTTGTATTTTCTTTCTGTCTTTATCTGAATTGTGTATATCACCTTAAGCATCCAGTGGGTAACAGGCAAATGAAGAAAGAATAGGAGGACCAGTAGCAGTATTAATGTTTCTGAAAGAGTATTTTTTCATATCATCTACATGTTGAATCATTAGTGAAATGGATGGTATAGAGGGGGCTGGGAAACAAGTAGCGCTCCACACATTGTTTGGTTGCAGCTCTCAGCATTCTTTGCTATTGGCTATGTTGGCTAAGGCTGCTAGGACTTGCAGCCCAGCAACCTCTGGGATTCCCATCCATGGTTTAGAGGAGGTCCAATAACTGTGCAGATAGAATAAGATCATTGAATCAGTGAGATTTATGTAAGTGTTGATCTTTCATTCAGGATTTATTCAATGAGTTTGTCCTAGTTGGGAAGCTTTACTGGATTTGGACCAAAATGTATTTGAAAAGCATTTTACTGTATTGTGCTGATACTATTTCACAGTTTTAAAAATGATGCTATTAAAACAGAGGAAGCATGGCAAAATCAAAATCAGGAAACTGTTTTTTTAAAAAAGCATGTTGATAGAATGCTTTTCTTTTTGAAAGAAATTATCCTTTTCCCACCCTCCCACCAAGTATTGAATATATTCAGTCTTATTATAAGAATGGAGCAGAAAAAGATGGATGAAACCAGGAGCTGAGAATTCTGGCAGGTCACTGGTCATGATGTGGATGGTTATCCCACATTTGAGAGTGAGGCTATATTGCTCCAAAACACATGTGTCAAACAAAGACCCATGGGCCAAATCTGGCCCACCAGGTCATTTCATGTGGCCCTCACACCTCTTCTGCAGCTGCAGCACTCTCCCCACCTGGCAAGCCTGATCCCCACATTGCGGGTCCCTGGCTGCCGGTATTCTGAAGAGTGGCCCAGCAGCCAGCACTCATGATCTGCTTCTACTTCTGACTGCTCCTCTGTCTAAGTCTCGCTGTCAAGCATGGAATAAATGATAGAAGAAGCATAAAGTGTTCTAAAAGTAGAAGCAACATGATGCATAATTTCACTAGACCAGCTTCAAGCCCCCCAAAGTTGTTGTAATATATGCTGGCCATAAGCCCAAATAAGATCTTTTCTATTCATAGCACATGTTCTAAGACAGAGGTGGGCTTCTGTGGAAGCGTAGGGGGCTGCATTAGCTCCTCAGAAGACCTTACAGGGCTCCACATTCCTACCACACACATTCTCATAAAAAGTTTGCTCCAAATGCCCTCAAACACCTTCTACTTTCACTATGTTTTGGAGCCTTGTCAGACCATTTTAGGCCCAGGAGAAGCTTTTTTTAAAGCTTGTTTATGTTCTCTTTCAAAAGGGTATTTCCTGGGTCTAGACTGACTGTTGTGGGGGCAAAACATGGTAGAAATGCCTGAGAGGCATTTCAGGTCAAAAATTTGTTTTTGATTTTTTTAAAAAAGGCACAGATATCCTGCAGGCATACAAAAATAGTGCAAACACCCTCCATTCTACCTAGAGGTCAATTTGGAAGCAAAAGATTTTTTTGGGAAAAAAATATCAAACAAAGTCCTTGCAGGCCCCTGGAGGCCAAGAAAACAACCCCAGGGGGCTACAATTTGCCAACCGTTCTTCTAAGACTTCTAAGACCGATCATAACAGAAAAAGCATGGCCATCTACAGGCATTTAAGATGTACACCTCTGATATTTACAGATTTCAGATATTTTAAAATACTAAATGGGCAAACCACTATTCTGAACTCTCCTCATGATGGCCTTTGGATACCAGCCAAAACCAAAATGTACAATTAGATAATGCTTAGGCATGCATTTGCTGGAACACCTTTATCTTTGCTAAGATGACAACTTGTTTCACTAGCTTCAATTAGCCTTTCACAGCCAAAAAAAAAGTGTTAAATTAAAGCAGTTAATGGCTGATAAGTTAATTTGAAGTACTTGACACTGAATCAAATGAGCTGCTCTTGAGAAGCATGCTAATTTTGATTTCATGTATTCCATTTAATTGCACCTTTTTTTAAAAAAAAAGATGAACTATTTAATTGCAATCCTAATGTTTGCAGTGAACCACGCATTCAAAATATTTCATTAATTCTTATTAGAATTATACTTCAATATTATTTTTTACATTTTTGAACTTCATGCATGAGTTTCATTTTATTTAGTTTATTAAATAAACATGTTAGAGATGCCAAATGCAAAACACAACATTTTTGTACATGCAACTCCTCTTCCACTCCTGTCAACAAAATACTTCTGCTATGCTATGGTGAATAATTCACCCCACCTGTGTAGTGCAATTTACTTATACATATCTCACTAACAGAAGGAGAGCCACTACCTTTAATATGTAGCACTACCTTATGATTAAGAAATAGATTCCCTAACTAAAGCAACAATTGCTGGTGGAGGTGTAATTCCACACATCCACAAATCTCTCATTGGAATCGGTAGAGAAGTAGCACAGGAATACCTGGCTAAATTAGATGAATTCAAGTTTCCAGGGCCAGATGAATTACATCCAAGTATATTCAAAGAATAGGCAGAAGTCATTTCAGAACTGCTCGCAATAATCCTTCAGAACTTTTGGAGAACAGGAGAGGTCCCACCAGACTGGAGAAGGGCAAATATCATCCCCATCTTCAAGAAGGGAAAAAAAGAGGACCCAAATAATTATCAACCGGTCAGCCTAACATCAATACCAAGAAAGATCCTAGAGCAGATCATTAAACAGTCAGTTTGTAATTACTTAGAAAGCATTGCTGTAATCACTAAAAGTCAACATGGATTTCTCAGAAATAAGTTAATCTTATCTCTCAATATGATAGAGTTACAAGCTTGATAGATCAAGGGAATGCTGTGGACATAGCACATCTTGATTTCAGTAAGGCCTTTGACAAAGTTTCCCATGACATTCTTGCAAAGAAGCTAGTAAAATGCAGTCTGGACAGGGCTGCTCTTAGGTGGATTTGTAATTGGTTGACTGACCAAACCCAAAGGTTGCTCACCAATGGCTGCTTTTCATCCTGGAGAGAAGTAACTAGTGAAGTGCCACAGGGTTCTGTCCAGGGCCAAGTGCTATTCAACATCCTCATCAGTGACTTGAATGAAGGAGCAGAGGGCATGCTGATCAAATCTGAAGATGACACAAATTGAGAGGGGTTGCTAATACACCAGAGGACGGGATCATAATTCAAAATGACCTTGACAGATTGGAGAGCTTGGCCAAAGCTAACAAAATGAATTTCAACACAGACAAATGTAAGGTCTCACACTTAGGTAGAAAAAATGGAATGCACAAATATAGGATGGGGGATACATGGCAGGATAACAGTATGTGTGAAAGGGGTCTAGGAGTCTTGGTAGATCACAAGCTGAACATGAATCAGCAGTGTGATGCAGCAACCAAGAAAGCCAATGTGATTCTTCATTGCATCAATAGGAGTACGGTATCTAGATCGAGGGAGGTAATGGTACAACTCTATTCTGCATTGGTTAGACCTCATTTGGAATACTATGCCCAGTTCTGGGCACCTCAGTTCAAGAAGGATATCGCCAAGCTGGAGCATGTCCACAGGAGAGCGACCAAAATGGTGGAGGGTCTGGAAGCCATGCCCTATGAGGAATGGCTTAGGGAGCTGGTCATGTTTAGTCTGCAGAAAAGAAGGTTAAGAAGGGACATGATAGCTATGTTTAAATATTTGAAGGGAGGTCATGTGGAGGAGAGAGCAGGCTTGTTTTCTGTTGCTCTAGGACAAGGAGCAATGAATTCAAGCTGCAAGAAAGGAGATTCCGCTTGAACCTCAGGAAGAACTTCCTGATGGTCAGAGCTGTCCAGCAGTGGAATATGCTGCCTGGAAGTGTGGTGGAGTCTGCTTTTTTGGAGATTTTTAAGCAGAGGTTGGATGGCTATCTGTTGGGAATGCTTTGATGTGTGTTCCTGCATAGCAGGGGGTTGGGCTGGATGGCCCCTGTGGTCTCTTCAAACTTTGTGATTCTATGATTCTATGAATTCAAGGGCAACAGAAAACAGTTTAAATATTCCTTGTTAACTTAAGACTCTAAGTGCTCAGTTGTCTGGTATTTATGGATTTCCAGTGGGTTGCATTTGTGAAACACTATTTTTGCCTTTCTGTAACCTTGAAGATGAAGCCCATTAACAAGATATATAACAAACCAAAATTCTACATTGAAGTCTTAACCTTACTTAACTGCTACATGGCTTCAGAGAAGCTGTCGTCTGTAGTGGTTCTTGACTGTTTTTAGATTTGTTAGATTTTAATGACATTTTTTACATTGGCCATTTCCGTACTACACTGTTGTAGTGCTCTTATTCCAGTTTCAACATCCTATGGAATCCTGGGGTTTGCAGTTTAGGGAGGGCATTTAGAATTCTCTCTTTCTCTCTCAGTTTTTCAAACAGTAGACAGAGATCTTTCAAGTACGGGACTTTCAGCCTGGCTAGAAGAGAAAATGACATCAATGAAACTCAATAACACTTCTGCAGTCGATTTCCACAGGTACTGCATGGGTGGATGTGCTCATCTTATCGTAAACACTTCTTAGACTTTGCTCTAATGGGTAAGCAGTTGTGGTGACATCAGCAGTGTTCTTCTGATAAGCAGAGTTTCATTTGTAAAAGGGAACATAAAGATAGGCCTTGTAAAGTTTTTTTTTTTAAATGACTCCAGACATCCGACCCTGACTTCTTTTAGTTCCTCTGTGCTCCTCCCTCACACCCTTTCTCTTTTTTTCCACTCAAAGAATTCCGACGAGCAGTGATATAACAAAAGCACCAAATGAAAGCACTCCATCCAGAATGCTTTTTACCTTGTTGTCATTCCTCATGATTTATGCTAGAAGGCACTTGTTTTTCCTGGGACAGCTGTTGTAGCTCTTACAAGTAGTATATTATAAAGTATCTCTGGCAAAAGAAACTCTTGTTATGATCATCCCACCAAGAAACTCATCAAGGTCATCTTAACCCAGTACCTATGCTCACTTTCCATTTCTTGTCTGCATCCCCCAAAGTAAGATCATTTTCATTCTTGCCCAGTGGAGCTACTGATAGATTTTAGTCATAGTCAAACCCTTCAGTCTGATTTTGTGGAATGTTTAATGCATAATAAAATTACTCTCAACAAACCTATAACCATGGAAACAGATCCTGCTATACAGCCTCAAGTACCTCCCCTCTCAGTGCATCCACTGCCCACATCACATATTTTGCTCCTGCATAGACACTCCAGAGGCACAACTGAGTGATTTTGAAAATGTTTCACTTAATGCATTAACTGAGACAAACATGTTATAAGCAGCTAGCTTATAAAGGGCAGGTTCACGCAATCCATCTTTAATTCTTACTTTTCTCAGGAACACTCTTAGAAAGAATAATCCTTTTTTGGTCTGGTGTTTGCTAATGAAATAGCATTATGCTTCTTCCAATCTCATTCCTAAGACGCTAAAAACAAAGTTTTATTGCTTTTTCCCACTCAGCTATGACCACGAATTCCAGAGATCATTATCTAATTAAAAGAGTAGGGTCTCCAAAAGTTAGAAACATACAAACTTGAAGACAAACAACAACAACAACAACAACAGCTAATTTTAACTACTATTGTCAAATGACAGGTGCAAATTGTTAATGCTGAATGTTGGCTATGAAAAATATAGGCTTGTAGAAAAACTCAGATTAAATACTAAAGATTGCATCAGTATCTGACAATGTTTGTTATCAGTATCAAATAAATAATATTAATAATATTAACAATGTTGTTTCGATTTCTTCTATTCAATGCCTTCTAATGGTGACCCTACCATGAAGTTTTTTTCCCCAAGATTTATTCAGAAGACTTTGCCATTGACTTCCCTTAAGATTAAATGAGAGTGATTTGCCCAGGGTCACCAGATGGCCAAGCAGGCATTCAGATCCTAGATGTATTAGCTTGAGTGTTTGATTATGACTCTGGAGACTAGTGCCATTTCCACATTCCACTGTTACAGTGCTATTGTTCCACTTTTAACACCCTGTTGAATGCTGGGTTTTGTAGTTTACTGAAGCCAAAGAGCTCTCTGGCTGAGAATTCTAAATGCCCCTCCCTAAACTGCAAACCCCAGGATCCCATAGGATGTTGAAAGTGGAATAACAGCACTGTAACAGTATAATGCAGAAATGGCCCTAGTCTCCAGAGTCATGATCAAACACTCAAGCTATTATACCATTCTGGCTAACTCTTTGGTACTGAAAGAGGAAATGAAATGAAATGAAATTGTCACGAATGACAATATGATGATATATATGATGTAACCAAGTTTTTGTTAAAATTATGGCAAGAAAGGAAAAGTCTGAATCACACTATATATATTCTCTGTTTACTGGAATCAGTCAAGGTCCTATATGCATATATTTGCATGCCATACTGCCACAAGCTTGCAACTCATCTGTTGCTAAAAAAAAAGGTGTCAGCATATTGCTGGGGGGAAGGGGCAGCATTTACTTGATTAAAAATGTACCCAGATTGTCAGATTTAGCTAGCAACTGGCTAACAAGCCAGAATACTGCTTGTCCCCACGTGGCTGCCTGCTGCAGTAGGTCCATTGCCGGCAGGGGCAACAACAAAGCAAGGTTGCCTTTTTAGGTGAGCTGCATTGAGGGCTGAGTGCAGGTGAGGGTGAGGACCAGTCCCTTTGTTTGGAAGAGGGAATAGTGCATGGGTTTTATAGCTTTTGATTGGAAGTTGTGGTCTTAAAAAAAAATCTGCCTGCCAGCAAAATAAAGAAATGCATTACACAGAGAGCATGGAAGAGGAATCAGGAAGCAGCTATTATGACAATAATGGGCAGAGGATGGTATGAGGTTGGGAGACAGTCCTATTATCACGGTAGAAGGGAGAGCCGCAGGGTAACCCTCAAGCTGCCTCCACTTCAGATAGTCTAGTCTTGGACTGTGTGACAGCACCCCTGGTGAGGGAGATAGAATCTTGATAGACCCTCCCTGTGGCTTAAAATGCTGCTGCTAAGTGTCAGATTGGTGAATCAGAAAACATCCTTGATTCAAGACTTGATCCTGGATGAGCAAACCAACTTGGCTTGCATTTCAGAGACCTGGCCTGAATGAGGTTGGTTGAATTAACCTCTACCAGTTTTGTCCACATGTTTTTTTGTACAGCAGCAGGTGAGGCCTGACTGGTGAGGAGGGTGACTCACAGTGGTCTATCAAGATTCTATCTCCCTCACCAGGGGTGCTGTCACACAGTCTACTGGATATCAGTGTGTGTATTTGGAGGTGAGCAATTAGGAGAGAATAGTGATTCTGTTGG
The DNA here is from genome assembly GCA_948474755.1 of Ctenosaura bakeri. NCBI lineage: Eukaryota > Metazoa > Chordata > Lepidosauria > Squamata > Iguanidae > Ctenosaura > Ctenosaura bakeri. The sequence continues at coordinate 400,796 of CAOLHI010000939.1, forward strand.
TGTATCGCTGTTCAACAGTCACCCTTCTTGAGCTGGCTGAACTAGTGTTGGTGGCAGTGTTGAAGGTCCTCCGGCTTGTTGTAATAGGGGACTGCAACATTCCTTCTGAAACCACTCTGTTAGGAGCAGATCAGGACTTCATGCCCAACATGACAACTAAGAATCGGTCCCAAGTACTATCTAGTGCTACCCACTCTGGACCTACTTTTCTGTGATCTGCGTGTGGAGGAACTTCTGTAGTTCAATTGTCATGGACTGATCACTACCTCCATCTCTCTCACTGGGTGCCGTGTCCCACAGAAGGGGAGTGGCCAGGTGAAGGTGGGTGACCTGATGGGCTTTAGATTTACTGAAAGTTGAAGCCTCTGTAGGAGTTGTTACCTTGCTTGCTGGGGGTCCCTTAGGGGGATTCCCAACGCCTGTCAAAATTATCACCTGTGGGGAAAATTAGCTATGAACACTGCTTTAGCAATGCAAAGAGGGCAGGGTAATTAAGGATCTTTTAGCCCAGCTTTTACGGAGTTGGATTACAGAGAATCAGGCTAACTGTCCAAATTTAAGTATTTTATTGAAACAGATGTTAAAATCCATACAATCACTCAGCTGCACTCACTCCCACAAGCATACAAGACTATAGAAATTTAGAAAGAGGTGAAAATTAAGACAAAAGAGAGATGAGGGTTTTGGGGTAATACTGTACCAATCCAGAAGTCTTCGGCTGGGAAAAGTCAAGCAAAAAGCCCGACTCAGACTCAGCGGGTGAGCCTGAGGGGAGCATTCCACTGACAGAGGCATTGTTGCAAGTCTGGGAGAACTCCTCCAAAATGGAGGAGGAAAAGGGGTTCTAGTTATAGGCTGAATATGTCCTGGGATCAGATGGTTGCATTTTTATGAAGATGGATCTCAGCTTTGTAGTTCAAAGAAAATACAGCCAGGCATCCTTGTAGTTTCCTGCAAGCTGAGTTTCTCATCCGGGGATGCATGCCTCCAAAGTGTAACATTCCTGGCTGTTTGAAATATTAATTTGATCCCAGAGACCTCTTATCTCCTGTTGGTTGCTATTATTGCTGAGAATCCATTCAAATGGTCTGTGTGAACCATTTGCAAAATTCACCTAGGATGCGTGACAGAAAACAGTGCTACCTTTTGATCTATCTCCATAGCTCCACTGCCTACATGTCCTTCCAGTTGATCTCTATGGCACACTATGTTTGATATAAAATAATTATGAACCTCAGGACATAGCATGTAGGTGAGTAACAGAGTGGTCTAAGGAGGTTTATCAATTCAGATGGATTCCTGATGATTCTTGGGGAATTTCCTGTTGCCTTGACAGGTGATCCTGTTGACGCTTTGGCTGATCTCTGGAAAAGGGAAATGACCAGGATAAGGGACACAATTGGCCCTAAGCATCCTCTCCCATGAAAGTAGAGCTAAGAAAGCAGCCTGATTACTGGAAAGCTGATAATTATGAAGTCAGTGAGATGGGGTCTAGAGTGTCAATGGCAGAAGACTCAGAGCAGATCTGACTAGACATGGGCTAGAACCCATTGGAAAACTTATGCTGCAACAATAGGGGCAGCACAGAAACTATACTTCTCTGCCACCGTTGAGTCTGTACAGTGTTGTTCAGTGGAGCTGTCCTGAGTGATCAGAGACCTTTTATACTCTAGCGCAGAAGAAAACAGACTACTTAGCAGCCCACTTTGTAAAATCTGCAAGACACTTTGCAGGCAAAATTGCTCAGATCCAGTCTGGCTTGGATGCTGCAGTGGATACAGGTTCACTGGATGTAATCTTGGCACCTGCTGGTCTTGCATTGTTGGATACATTTTGGTTCTGCTGGACCTCTCAGTGGCTTTAGATACTACCAACCATCCTATCTTTTCTTGGCCACCTCATTGAAATAAAATGAGGACACTGTTCAGCAGTGATTCCAGTCTATCCTCGAGGGGTGAACTCAGAATATGTTACTGGGGGACTCCTGTTTGACATTCTGACCATTGGCATGTGAGGTGTGTCAGGGCACAGTTTGTCCCTCATACTGTTTAACATATAGACGAAAACAATGAGAGAAGTCATCTGGAGTTTCAGGTTTCAGTATCACCAATATGCTGACAATACCCAACTGTTATCTCCCCTTTCTATTTGATTCCACGGAAGTGAAGCGACTGAAGCGACATCTGCTGTCAGTAATAGACTGGATGAGGGCAAATAAACTAAAATTTAATCCTGACAAGATAGAAGTGTTCCTAGTCAGTTGAAATGTAGGTGAAGGAATTTTGCCTGTGCTGGGTGGGGTTAAACTCCTCCTGAAATTTCAAGCTCCTGGTCTGGGTGCTCCCCTAAACTCAGTGTTGAAGCTGGACTTCCAGGTTTCAGTTGTGGCCAAGAATGCATTTGCACAGTTAAGACTAGTGTGCCAGCTGTACCTGTTTCTTGAGAAACCAGATCTGACCATCATAGAAAATGCCTTCATTATATCCTGTTTGGACTACTATAATACAATTTATGTGGGGCTGTCTTTGGAGGCTGTTCAGAAACTTCAATGGGTCCAAAATGCTGCAGCAGAATGTTGACTGGGGTCACTACTTGGAGCATATAATTCACTTGCTAAAACAACGTCACTGTCTACAGGTCATTTCTGGGCACAACTCAAAAGTGCTGGTTCAGCTATATGTCTTAGGCCAAGACTATTTGAAAGAAGTCCTTACACAACCCTGCCAGAGTCTTAAGATCTACAGATCTCAGTCCCACCACGATCTCAGGTTGTATGGTGAGGATGCTAGAGAGATCTTTCTCAGTGGCTGTTCCACCCTTCACAATTCCCTTCCACAGGAGTTTAGGCTGGCCCTTTTCCTGCTTTCCTTTTACTGACAGACAAAGGCTTTTTTGTTTAAGCAGGATTTTAATGTGTGGCTTCTCACAGGGATGCTACTTACGACTGTGCATGCTTTATTTTTAACTTTTGTATGCCTTTTAATATTATTTATGCTGTTTAAATGTGGTAATTTTTAATTGTCTTAAAAAAAATTCTAGGCTTTAATTAAATCTTTTTGTGAACCACCTAAGTCCCACCTAAGGTCCCAATCCAGGAGAAAGGAAGCTCATAAATGAAACAAACAAACAAACAAACAAATGTGTAATATTTGACTACCAAGTTTCATACAGCATCAGATATCAAGTAACGTAAATATTTGATATTAAACATAAAATATGGGCCCTGAATATCAAGCCAGAATAACTGGTAGCACTGAACCTCATAATTCGCAGTGGTGGATCCAGAGGGCTTATTTCACCTCCAGGCTACATCAAAGCCTTCCTTTAAACTCTAAGAATACATAAAGCTGGCTTATACCAGGTCAGATTAATTGTCCATGTAACATAGTGTGATCAATTCAGCTTTGCAATAGCTTTCTGGAATCTCCGACATGCATCTTATTCATCAACTTCTGCTTCAGGGAAGGCATTCTTTCTTCTACAGAGGACTATATTCCATATCCATTGTGGATAATCTGTTGAGGCTCTCAAGCCAATGGAGGAAATGCATGAAGCCAGTAGTGGCTCTTCCAGAGTCAAAAATGGACCTCTCTCTCTCTCTCTCTCTCTGAAATGCCCTATTAGTTCCTGAACTCCCTTTTGGCAGTTACTAGGGCCAAAAACTCTTGCTAGAACTCTGAACTGATCACTAGCAGAGGTCACATGCAGCCCATCCCTATTCCATCTAATCCTTTGCAGAGCTGCCAAGGTGGCATCCTTGAAGAACCAAGAATTGAGCCAAAGGCTTTCTACAAAACAAAGCATGTCTCCACCACCAGTACCAGTTTTGAGGAAGCTGTGGGCAACATGCCCTGTATGCACATGTGCATACATGAACATGCAAGCACATACACACACACATACTAGCCCACTCGTCCCCCCAAAAAAAATCTTACCTCAAGATGGAGAGGTGGTTGCAATTTATGTTTTTCTATGTTTATAAAGCACTCTCTATTAAATATTATGGAGGGGACTACTGATTGCAAATGACTACTCAGCCAAGTGACTTCCACACTACACAGTTCTAGCACTATGTTTCCACATGATGGTTTTATGAGGAGCAGTTAGGATTCTCATCCAGAGAATTCCAAATGCCCTTCCCTAAACAGAAACAGAAATGCCATTCCCTAAACAGAAAATTCCTGGGCTCCATAGGATGTTGTCATGACAGTTAAAGTAGAATCATAATGCTATAATTATGTGGTATGAATGGGCCCTGAAGGGTTTGAGGTGAAGTGTCAGGTAAAACAGTTGCTGTATGTCTTGTTGTTTCTCAGAATGTTTCTTGAATCCAGATCATCATAAACTGAGCTGAAAAATGTTGATGCAATGAAGATGTCAGCTTCTGTGCCTACAGCCAGCTGGACTCATGCTTGGTGGTTGAAGCTGTTGTTGTTGTTAGTTTTTTTTTTGGTATTTTTTCCTAAAGAGGGAGGCCAGCGCCAGCTGTAGTGAACCCTACAGGATCCATGAGTCTAGGAATTTGGCTCATTATGCTTGCCCTGTCACTGAGCTACAATCTCTCCAAGTGTTAACAGCTGTTCTATTGTACTGTTAACATCTACCTGACTGAGTTTATGCCAGGACTGAGCAGATGCTTGCGAGTGCAACAAATATCCTTTAGGACCAAAGCACAGTTGGACAGATCACTATGTGTTTATTAAAAAAAAAAGAAGAAGGAGGAGGAGGATGCTAGGACATATTCAAGTGATGAAGAAAAGTAAATATAGTCCATCAGATGTAATGTTTTTCATGCTAAGCATCTCTGTAAATAGCATCAGAGGTAAGTAAGATATAAGTAGCATCTCTGTAAGTAGCATAGCCATATTGACAGCCAGCACTTCTCAACCAGACAAAATTAGCTTAGTGGTCTTCTTATAGATATACAGTGTCAGCTAAATAAGATTGGCCCTAGCATTACATGGAGAGAGGCTACCTCAGGAGATACTGAGAGACTATGTTGACAATCAGTGGGCTTTTCCTCATTCGATTTCCAAGTGTTACCTATCCTTGAGAAGGGTAAGCAAGGAATGTCACATGAGTAATTCTAGCTCCCTAAGCTATCTTGTGGTTTCAGGTGTGGTAGAGGATGCCAGTGTGTTACAGTGGTTTGAATGTTAGACTAGGACTCCAGGATACAAGATTTCAAATCCCCACTCAGCCATGGAAACTCACTGGCTGACCTTGAGCAAGTCATATTCTCTCAGTCTCAGAGGAAAGTTATGGCAAACCCCTTCTGAACAAGAAAAACCTATGATAGGTTCACCTTAGGATCTGCATTAGTTGGAAATGATTTAAAAGCACACCACAAGAAGATGCTAACCTGTCAACTTCTAGTCCTCTATACTGAAAGGGGAGGGGCATTATATCTTTGTCAAGGTCAACAAAATGTCTTGGGTCATCTCTGTAGCTACAACATGTCATATTAGCATTTCCCTATATTTAGCACAGAGCTGTATCAAGTATGCTGGAAAGTAAGAAGAATGTAGTAGTTCCAGGAAGGATTTATCTACCCATCTTCCACTTTCCAAAGCTGTAGATGTTGTTTTAGTTGTCTCTCTTTGTGCTACTGCAGGTAAAGTTGACAGGAGTGTTATGACCTTCTCTGATGACTACAGATGTGCCTCTGGTTGCATGGTTGCATAAATGAAAAAATTTTTTGATCAGTAACTGCCCCTTCAACAAACACATACCTGTGTATGGAGAATACAGTTCGATGAAAGAGCAGCAGAGTTTATGGTCCACTCCATTACTGTTCACTGCATAATCATAATGCATACAAATATATCATGAAAAGCAGCAAAATAAAGTTCTCTTAGCTACATAAACAGAGACACATAGAACAAAAACAAAAATAACCAAATAATTTCTCATGTTTCATGTCCAAATATCTGTACTAAAGTAGAGCAAATGTAAGCAGGTAATACATTTCATGAAGCATAATTCCAACATTACTCTGGCCTTAATTAAGAATGTATATTCCACTAACAAGAACAGTTATGCATGTGTTAAAGGCTTTCCACATTCACTCCAGCTCTAAAACGCCATAAAATTGTAGTTATTAAGGACATTGGCTGGCATATTATATTGCAGTTTTGGATTTGTAACCTAGAATCACAGATCTATAATTGCTCCATATTCAGTGATGCTACATAGTAGCCATTGTGGTGCTATTGCTATGACCATAATCACCCCCCAGTCTACGTTAACAACCAGCAGCTAGCTGTATTAAGTGAAGGAGGCTGTATTACCCTAAGAGGTGAGGGAATTTGAGGTCTACCCACAACACCAGCATCTCCTTAGAATTTGGGGGATTATGGCTCAAAGGAAGCCTGCTAGAGGGTAATGGCAGCATCTTTCCATCCGTGTATACCAGTACTAACTGCAACAATGATTCCAGTTAAAAATTAGAAGAATATTTTATTTGGAAATAACAAACACACAAGAAATCAGACATTCTCATGAACCATACAAGGCTATGGGAAAATGAGGCAAGAGAAGTTGGGGTGATAGTTACCAACTCTGGAACAGAAGATTGAAGTGGAGTGGCTCAGATAGAGCATCTGAGGGTAGCACAGAGGAATAGAGGTCCAGGTACCACGTATTACGTCCAAGTACTACAATTTACTGGGGCTGAATCTGGGGTTTACATACCATATTTTTTTCTCTGAAGGAGAGTGCAAGGACAAAGTGATATTGGCTTTCCTACAAAACTGACAAAGGAGTCTGGAATGGACTGATTGTCTTAACTTTAGGTGACAAAACATTGATGGGAGTCCTGACAATCTCTTAATGTTTTGGTCAGGTAGTGTGAATGAGGAAGGTCTCCATCGGATATGCTCACAGTAGGGTCCCTGATTGCTTCACCTGGGCACTTTCACCTGCTATTGTTTTAAGGAATGCTCACAACATACAATTTTGAAAGGATTATCCCAAGTCCATCAGCATCAGGCTTTCCTACTTAATCCTCTCTGAACGTATGACTTGATCATGTCTGAGGTCATCCTGAGCTGACATATGCTAACAGCAATTTCAAAGATGTGTACCAATCATAAAATATGCCCAAATATGAAAATAGCACATCCCACAGAGTGGGGGTGTATGCTGTAATAATGGTTAATTCATCTGCCTAAGAGGTACAAAGATGTTAAGGTGGGTTTGGAAAGGTCAAGCTGGGAGATGTTACTTAGTTACACATTTATAACTAAATATATAATACAGTATATTGATACACAACTTTAACAGATATGTTATTTAGCCAACTGTTGTATGGTATGGCATTTTGTTCTGCATTGAGTTCCATTTCACCACCACCTTGAAGCTAGATGCCTGTCTGAATGATGGACCCAAATCCCAGATTTGTTTGTTCACTCTTCAATCTTGTATTGAGTCTGTGTAATGGAAACAGAAGTATTCTTGTAACTAAAGCTTTCATTTCATATTTAAAATATTTAACTGGGAATCCTTACCACAGTTTTAAAAGTTTAAAAAAATCAAGAGCACAGCCTCTGGCATTTGCTTATGGGGAATTTGACTTTCCAACTCAACAGAATTTGATAGCTTTATAGTTTATAGTATAGAATACTGTTAGGAGAGTTATCATTGAACAAATAAATCCTCCAGTATGTACAAGTCCTGAGGTTCTTAATCTGTGGTCTGGAACCCTCAGGGGGTTTGTGATGTCCTCACTGGTCATCTTTAAAGACTTTTATTGTTTTCAGAAGTGGTTTCAAAGAATTTTACTGTTTGCAGAAGTGGCTTCTTGTTCTTATAGTCTCTTATTAATCTCCAGTCCAAAGAGCTCAATAATCAACATGGAAAGAATTAAACAAGTCAGGAAAGAAAATGAATAAAAGATTCCTTGAGGATAGAGCTTGGCAAAGTTATTGCTTGGACTACATCTTCCAGGCAACTGGGGCATTCTGAAATCCTGTAATGCAAAAATTGGCTGTAAATTTACAGTCTGTCCACAGATTTATAGATAACAGCAACAACTTTGCTGTTCATCTTTGGTTCATTTCCATGGCTCTTACCCAAAGTTGCACTTCAGTTTCAGTTACATGATTCACCAATGGTACACATTATTTAATTCTTTTTTTAAAAAAATTATACTTTCATGGATGTTTTAATTTGTTCTGTTTTAATCTTGTTAGCTACCTTGAGTCCCACTATCAGGAAAAAGGCTGGGAATAGTGATGATAATGATGATATGGTAATACACATGATCATTGTATCAATCACCCTAAGTCAAAGTTGTTTACAAATTAGATTCCTCTGATGTCAGTGAAGCCAATTGCCAAGTGCATTACCAATTTCTTTACTATTGCTCTACAGGTACTGCAGGTGGTATGTAGATATTACAAAATATCTTGCATGTACTGTGTCTCAGTGTTCTGTCTTATCTCTTGGGCTACTGTCCTCCCCTGACAGTGACCATGAGGTAGATGAGCAAGGCAATACAGTAAATAGTAAGGACAGTAGTGGCTTCCTACACTCCAAAAGTTTAAAATGCAAACCCTAGTTAAAAATACAAGTGAAAACAAAGATGCTATCAGCTTTTGGGGTTATCTCCCGACATTCCTAGTCCCTGAGCTCCATCAAGGTACCCAACACCACCAACAGTGATTCCAGCAATGTTTTTCAAGTCTATTAGACATGTTCTTTCTCAGACCAGAAGAAAGACATAGAGAAAGTATTTCACTCCTCTCTTTTATATATGGTACACGAGCCCATGTGTGATATACCCAATATGGTTCTAGTGATTTACACACCAGTGTTGAACCCACTTCCTGTGCAACTGGTGTAGGAAATAAGACAGAGAGAAATGATGACTGCACACCAGAAAATTAGGTCTCTTCATTTCTCAGATCAGCAAGGAAGCCTATCTTGAAAACTTAGAGGACTCAAGAAGCATCAACTGATCTTGCCTGGACTATGGATACTTGGCTGCTGTGGCTAGTTTCACTGCAATCTTCTATTTCTCCTGGGTTGGGTGATGGAATATGAGATAACCCCTAGCTGTCACCATCCAAGTCACCTTCAAGACCTACTGCAGGCTCAGTTGTGACTTCTAGCAAACAGATAGATAGATAGATGAGAGAGAGAGAGAGAGAGAGACCAGGGACTGATGTGGTGGCCAAAAACATTAATGCAATTCCAGAATGTATCAACAGGGGTATGGTGTCAAGATCAAGTGTTTTGGTCAGATCTCACATGGAAAACTTTGTACAGTTCTGGGTACTACGGTTCAAGAAGGATGTCAACAAGTTGGAACACGTCCAGAGAAGGATGACCAAGAGGATCAAAGTTCTGGAAGCCAAGCCCGATGAGGGATGTCTTAGGGAGCTGGATATGCATAGCCTAGAGAACAGACAACTCAGAGGTGGCATGATAGCCATCTATAAATATCTGAAGGAATGTCACTTAGAAGATAAAGCAAGTTTGTTTTCTGCTGCTCCAGAAAGTAAAACACAAACCGATGGATTTGAATTACAAGAAAAGGGATTCCATCTAAACATTAAAATGAACTTTTTTTTTTTTTACTTTAAGAGCTGTTCAATAGTGGAATAGATGGCTTTTTTGCATTTTTAAAGATCTTTAAATAGAGGTATAATAGGTTTCTTTCAAGGTTGCTTTAGCTGTTTATTCCTGCATGACAGGGGTTGGATTGGATCACCTTTATGGTCTTCCAGAATGATTCTATGGTGACAATCTCAGGTGGGAGTGTTTCCTAATGGAGGCCTGTTTGGGTGCTTTGTCTTAGAGAAGAAATTCTCCTTTAAATACATAACAACAAGTCTTGTAGCTGCTAGGATTGCTTGGAAAAGGTACCATTTTGGACTACAACTTCCTAGTGCTCTCAGCCAGCATGAGCACTGGCCATACCAGCTGGGAATTTTGAGAGTTGTAAAAAAAACTGGCTGCTACTAGAAAGTCTTCAGCACATGGGAAGCAAAGCAAAAGGGCCTTTATGCATCCCTGAAACCACTCATCTCTCCGTAGGGAAACTTGCTTCCACCACCAAATAGGATAAATTGCCATGCTGGAAGCTGCTCTGTCTTTACTTCCTGGAGAGTCAAATTGATTAATAATGGAAGTGAGTCACCAGAGTACTTTGCAGTCAAGGTTATAACTGTAGCTTTCCATTTCAAGCTGGTACTTCTATTATATGTGCTTTGGAACCAAAAGCAGCATACAATCTGGCACTTGTTTGGGCCACAAAACTTTCTGTTTTCTGCTAAAAACATAGAAGGCATTGTAGTTGTATTGCATCTTAGTTAAATCATAGGAATGTATATTCTGGTTTAATATAGAAAGCTGAACCTAAAGAAACGCCAAGCATCAACAAATAAGGAAACAATATGGGGATGGGTGAGATCATTTGGATATGGAACAACTCCCAAGTGGTGCAGGCTTCAATTTTGGAAGTGCCTCTTCATTTCCCACAGAGGCATGACAGAGAACTAATGGAAAATAGCTTCAGGTACTTCTTGAGGTCAGGTGCTGAAGCTAACTATGAACAAGAAAAAAGATTCTAATTTTCTTCAAAGCTGTATATATCATTACCAGATTCTTTAGTGAAACAGGAGAAAGGGGAAGCTAATTTGGTGCAGACAGGGGCTGGGGTGGGAGATATAACACAGACATTTTTATACCTTTTTTATGCAAGAAAAATGAGACTGTTAATTTAATTAACAGAGATATATATTTGAATCTTGAATCAATCCAACAAGAAGCCTTTTAACCTTTTGCACTAGAAGTGCAAAAACTGACGTAGAGTTGTGATCCCACTTTGACATTGCACCATGAGCCATCCATAGAATATTGGGAGAATAGGAGCCTGCTGACTTCAAGATTCCCATCATTTAATCACTAAGCACAGAAAGTAAATGAAGAGGTTGGGTCTTGGAACTGTAACTGCAAAGAGTTACTTATCTAAGCTGTGCTCAGGCATCAGAACTGGGTCACAAGAGATTCTTAGACCTAAAAGTGGGGCTTTTGCACAATACCCTTCCTTGCTTTTATTTCACTCATTCTATAATGACTCGTGCAGGACTAGTTTATTGCCTCTTGGCTCTAGGAAAGCTGAAGTAGACAGCCTGGCCTTTACTGTAAAATCTATCAGACATGAGTGGGCTTATGTCTCTCTCTCTCTCTCTCTCTGGCTAAATTTGAAGAAAATTGGTTTCATAGTTTTAATATTATGAGGATTGTAATGGCCTGTGGCAAGAAGAAATACAATAATAAAAAGCAATATTCTCAGGCTTTTAAAACAACACACTGCAAATAAGCATTGTAACATTTAAGATTCATTTGTTGGGTCAATGAAAATCTCACCTGGTTTGCCAATGTGTGCTTTAAATTACATACAACAACAACATATATTTCCTCCCCCTGCAATCCTCAGGTAAAAATGCTGAAGTGATTTTCTTCACCTTTGTTTTGTACTTCTAATGATCTGCAATATAACAGCAGTCCTAACTACTTATGTAGTTTATAGCCATTTCTGAGTTACTACACTGTCAAAAGTCTTACTCAGCTATAAGGCAAGAGTTTAAATGCTTCCTCATCATAGACAAATGCCAGACGCAATGGGAAGTTACAATGACTGAAGAAAATCAAGTGGCCAGGGAGACCACAAAGGAAAAATTGTTTAAATGCCATGAATAAAGTAGTTTCAGAACACCATAACTGAATAACAATTTGGAAGATCAACACAGAACAAATTTGTATGAAATTGAGGATAGATTTCCACATTTTTTTCATGAGAGAGTGGCTCTTCTGGAATCATTAGGAAAATATTAAGGGGTAGGAGAACAAAATGACTTGTGGTACACTTTAGAGTAAAGAAATGGGATGGAGAGAATTTGATAGAGCTGCTTTGCACAATTGTTTATACATGCATCATTTCAGGAGTTATTTGGTCAATTTCCAATCTCCAATCTCAAGTTAACTAGTCTTTGCTATTGCTTACAATAAGGAACATAGCAGGATCTACTGAACTCAGTCAACAAGTGCTAATGTAACAGATACTAGGAAAAGGATCCTAAGAATTCCTTAGGCTTATACAAGGGGCATGTACTGGCAAAGGGAGACGTTAGGTTCAGTGCACTGTCTTCATGGTCCTTCAGATACCATCTCTAGAAAATATTCACTGAAATGCACTTATCTATTCAGATAATCTCTAAGATTAGTTTTAGAAGACGAACAGGGGATAACAGATTAAAACTGAAACCCTGCTAGACATTAAGCATCACATTGGAATACATCCCTTGCAAACACTGTTTTGGATATACCAAGAGTGAATTTGGGTATTGTAGTAAAATATATGGATTAGTACAAGTAGAAGAGTGCCCTCTCCTGTATTGGTTGAAAGGCTGCGATTTTTACAGCAAAGAATGTCTGGTGAGCATGATGAGAGTCATTTGGCCTGATGGGGATGTCCAAGGCCATTTCCGCACTACACTCTTATAGCGTGATTATTCCACTTTCAACATCCTATGGAATCCTGGGGTTTACAGTTTTGGGAGGGGCAGCTCTCTAGCTGAGAATTCTAAATGCCCTCCCTAAACTGCAAACCCCAGGATTCCATAGGATGTTGAAAGTGGAATAATCGCGCTATAAGAGTGTAGTGTGGAAATGGCCCAAGATTCATTAGGTAACAGTTAAAGATATGTCCCTATCCTTTGTAAAACACCTTAATTTCTATCCCAAGAGCTTCTGAAGTAGTATAGATGGGTTGCTTATGGGTATCAGGGAAGCAGAATGAATTTGCTGGGCCAGGAATAGTGGGCCTTGTTGAAAATGGAATAACAGCACTATAACAGTATAGTGTGGAAAGGCCTTCTGTGTTTCCTGAGAAGGCAAAATACTGAACATAATACAACAGACAATGCTACACTAGAAAGAACTCTATTTATGATTGTACTCTTATTGTCCTTTACTGTCATTTTTTTCACTTTCCCAGATCACTTCTTAGGATCACTTCTTGTTCATGTTCAGTGTTCCTATCCTTTAAAAATTGAGGACATTAATCTGTCTACTGAGACATTATGTAAATGACAAAAATAAGACTTGCAAAGTATTTGGTGCAATTAATGTATAATATGAATACTCAATGGTAACACTGCAGTAGGTAAGGTGCATACAGATACACCTGTCTATCGGAAGACTTTTCTGTTTAGTTAAAAATTAAGGGTTGTGAATATGTTGAATGCATTATAATTTTCTTGCACCAAATCTCACCTGTGACAAAGATGGACTTATCTTTGTTTGGTCAAGCAAGTCTTGAATGGACATGGGGGACATTGTTAATGATAATGGTTCTGAATGTTAATGTGACCTTTCATTATATTCAAGCAGCTTTGAAATGCAGCAAGCACAAAGCTGCCTTGATTAAATGTATTAGGTATTGAGACAGACGCCTTTAAAATAAAAATCCTGATGTAATTGTACTTGGAATGTATTTGTGGATGTCTTTCTTTTCCAAAAGACCCTCATGTCCTTTTTTCTTTATTGACATGATGCCTATGGAGTTGTCATTTAAAATGGATGGGTTTTGCCATTGCTTAGAGCAGAGCAAGGAGGTTTCCCTTTTTCCCATATATATTTTTGTTCACACCATATCCATTTATTTTGTCCACACCATATCCATTTATCCAAAAATATCCATTTAGACAAGAACGTACATCTAAAGAAGAATCACATTATTATCAATCCAAATTGAAACATATGGTAGCCATATTGGTGGACAGGTTCTAGAAGTTTAGTCCAAACAGTAACCTTTTTAGCTTTGAAACAGCCAAGCCTACCAGTGCAAACATGTCCCTAAGCAGTAAGCTCCACCAAGTGGGATTTTTACTTTGCTATATCTCACAGCTAGGAAAGTTACTTCCTAATTTACTTTTTAAAAGTTGCTTACCCCTTGCAAGATGTGAAGTATCATTGTTTCCCTGTATTTTGGGGGGTCCCAGAGGGGCACCCAGACTGCCAAATAAAATACCAAATTGGGGAAAATTAGCTGGAACACTCTTTTGGCTAGCAAGAGGCATGGTAACTTTGCAAGGATCTTTAAACCCAATGTATATAGCGGCGGGTCAGAGAGCAGCTAGACAAGGTTTCAAAGCAACAAACAATGTTTTATTAAAGGCAAGAAACACGAAAGACAATCATAAACTAACTAACTTGGAAAGAGAAACGGAGGTTTATTCAGGAAAGGCAATACGACCTGTCTCGTAGTCCTGGAGAGAAAAGGGGAGTCCCTTAGACAACCGGCAGCAAGGCGAGATGGCAGTCCAAAGTGATCCGAAGACCTTTTGAAAGTGAGGGGTTTTTATAGGGGAGTTTGTGCAAACCAGGTGAGAACAAAAGGAGTTTTGGCGCTGGACAAAGGATTTGGAAAGGTCAAGTTTAACATGATTGGATTTGCGTTTGAAGACAATAGCGTTGATGGCCCAACATAAAAGAGTGGCTTGGCTGAGAGCCGGGCGACTATTGTGAAGTTTGCTGCTGGAAGTCCCCTGAAGCTGGGAGCAGAGTTTAGGCTGCTGGCCTTAATAGAGTCTGGAATGTAAAACCATTAGTAGTCGCACTCATGTCTGTGCTTGTCCGGAGAACCTCACAAACATGTGGAGTGTGGTAACTGCAAGCCAGTCCAGCTACGGCCAAATTGTTTGATATCAACGAGACCACTGCCCATTCCCGCTAGAGTTGATAGGAATTGTTATCTAAAACATCTGGAGAACACCATTTTTCCTGCCTCCTGGCCTAAGAACTGCCAACCTCTCTCAGTTTGTTATGAGACAAGTCATCCTACAGTCCTCAATGTTCCTGTTAGCCTCCTGTCCAAGATACTAACTCATCATCTCTGATCAAACCACATAACAACAAAGGAACTTTATATGCATGTATCTGCATTGGATTGTGACCACAGCTGAAATATACTATTCTGAACAGTTCTACAGGCTTAGCATGGGCTGCCTGCAGCTGATGGTCCAGGTGTCAGAGCAAAAGCAGGGATTAGAGGTTACCTTGGAAACATTACTGTTTTGGACCACAAATTCCAGGAAACTTCCTCTCACCAGCAGCAGCAGCAGCATGGCCACGGGGGGGGGCAGATTCTGGGAGCTGTAGTCCAAAAAATAAATAAATAACATTTATAAATTCTGGATGGTAGCCAGTATAATGTGGTGGCCACACCTAATTAGACTAATACTTGAGAAATCCAGCAGCAGCAGGGGAGGAGGGCATGAAAACCTTGGCCCAATCATTATCTTTCAACCTCATTGATAGAGTGGTCAAGAACAATTTCAGGGAGAGGAGAGCTATATCTTATGCCTTGAGCTCATTAGAGGAAAGGTGGAATATAAATGTAATGTAATAAATCACTATATAAAGCTATGAAAACAGATCTTTATGTATGATCCCACATCTTCATAGCACCATAGCAAAAGTTACTAGGGGTAACCGAGGACATACCATTGACAGAGACTAGAAAAGTAACCTTTGGCATTACAGCCACCAGAATGTTCTAGGGGAATCTGGGGTATTCTAATTCAAAAAAGTTAGGGGGGAAGAAACTATTCTAACACATGGACACTTATTTAAGAAAAAGAAAAAGAAAAGAAAAGCAGATAAACATCTCTATCATCCAGATAGTCCCACCATGCTATCTTACTTGGTATTCATTCTTTAAAAAGGAAACCATTTAAAATGAATGAAAACTATACTACATGTGCAAAAATACATGAACTCTCTCCACATATATATGTATGAAATTCACACATACATACACAATAATGTAGGAGTTACTTCATAAACATTCAGTTATTGGTTTGGAAGCATACCTTTTCTTTTCTTTCTTTCCTTATTTCTTTTTTTTAGGCAAGAAAGCAGTACAAAAGCTAGATCAATGTTTTAGTGAGATGAAAAGAAGCACAGAACTGCCAATTTTTTGATTAAAAAATAGTCTGAATCAAACTGTTGACTGAAAACAAATAAAGTAAGGACGAAAGAAAAACAGCATATGGTGAGCTGGCATGATGTGGAGCATAGTAATATTTCTGAAGCGTGTGGCTTCATTTTCAGTTATTTACTTATTAGTCAGGTTGCCCTCAAGGGGTAGCAAAATGTGCTTACAAGAACACAGGGTAAAGTTTACCAGAATCCCATGGTAAGTCCCAATTGGCATATAGACTTTAAAACTGAGATTAATAAACAGAAATGGACCACATAGTCACACTGTGCAGCTGTTAACAGGTATTTTTGGCATGACTTATTCACAGCAAACTATCAACAGCATCTGGCCTAGTTATTAACAATGCAATAAATCTGAGGCCAAACCTAGGTTTGAAGAGAAGATAAGGTGTTCTCTGGTGGACTCAGAGCTTCAAAAGGTTATTTTGGCTATAGCTCCTTTGATTGTTCCAAACCTGGATAGATGCCACAATTAGAAGACAAGAGAGTCTGTCTGGGACCTTCCTTTCAAAAGCTCTGCTCTTTAAGACTGAGGTGGGCTTTTAGAGAAAGGACATCTACTGTTGCACCAGAAACAATGAAGTCAAGGCTTGCAATAAGAACCTTCAGTTGAAGTTATCAGGTGGAAATATATCACCTGTACTCTTCAGCTCCCTGCTCATCAAAGCCAGTCACTGGTGCTCTTCCTTCAGGTTGGTGAATCTCTCCTAAGCTTTACAAGAGCTACTTCCTGCTTTATGATTCCTATCCATGGTGCTGAAACTGCTTTATGATAAGGTTCAGCACCTTAGATAACTCCTGTAAAAGCTAGAATAGCTTCTTTAAAATGTGATGTCAATTCATCACATCAAAGAAAAAGAAGCACCAGCTACCTTTGCTGCTAATCCTTTGAGTATATCCCTTAATTTGAAAACATCCCTTAATGTTTCATCAGCTGTATCCTACCATGAACATTTACATGAACCAGTCAGCAAGGTTCTCTCCTAAACTATTTCACCTCTGATCATTTCACAGGTCTCCAGTGAATATTTTTCCTCTTATGTGAGCTTGAACATATTTGGGCCTGAACATATTTGGTTGTGCATCTTAGGCATGTTTATGTCCATATGTATTAGAATTTCCTGCACCTTTTAAACTTATTCCACAGCCATTATCTATATTATGAAGTAGTTGCTGAAAAGAATGTGTTTGAAGTGATCTGAAAATTCATTTATTCATTATCGAAAGCACAGTTCTCTCAATAACCAAAAGAGGCTCTCAGAATACCATATGAAAATCAGTACTTAGAGCTGGGATCTGAGAGTATCTGGGATAGCCCTTATATTTATAATGTATTGTGCAATTACTATGGTAATTGTTATCCCACCTGCATTCTATAAAAAAGAACTCAACATAGTTAAGAAAATCCCCAAAATCACCAAGTAAAATAGGCAAAATAAATTATAAACTTAAAAACAGATAGCATAGCCCAAAATAAAAATTTTTAAAAAAGACATTCAAAATTACCAAGTTCAATATACATTGTCTTGTTATAATCATCACATGACAAAAATGTACATGTTTGAACCAACCTTCAAGTCACTGCGGTCACTGGAAAGCTTCATGAAAAATCAAAGAATAAATTGGGATAGAATGCATAGACTTGGATTCTGTGTTGAAGTTTCATGACTGTGGCTCCTTTCATTCATAAAAGGGACTTTCTTCCAAAAGAATGCCCCCCATAGGTGGAAAAAGGAGGAGAGGCAATTTTCACTCCTTTTCCCAGTAGCCTTTAGACCTATTTTCCTTGATGCTCCAGTGGGTCTCCTAACTCTTTGGAGCCCATGCTTTCAGTGAGCATAGGAAGCTGCTGGGGAAAAGGTGGAAGAATAGCCTCCCCTTACTCTCCTGCCAGTGGAAGTGTCCTGAGCGTTAAGATCCAAGCCAAGTTAGGCTTTCCATTCACACTGGACATGTTCCATTCACTTTGAGTGTATTCATCAGAACTTTTTAAAAAGTAATTTAAAGTAATTCATTTCTCTACTTACAATGTTGGAGAAGCCACACATTTCTCTTAGTCATTTCAATGCTGGAAAAGTAACACATTGGGTGGAATCTTGCTGGTTAGTCTCTGCTACAGTAGATCTGTTGAATCCATGGTGGAACAGCAAGCCAACAGATCAGTAAATCCAATTGATTCAGTGGGTTTACTTTAGTTAGAAGTAAACATAATATTTAGGTAATTGTATTATTTGTTGTGCTGCTTATTAGCTTTTTGTTAGTTTCCATTTCCATCTTGAGGGCCAAAAAAATAGAATGGAAACAAAACATTAAAAATTCTTCTCAGAAAACAATTCAGAACTGATAAGGCAATGGCATTAAACTTTTAAATATGCCTATCAAAATTATCTTAAAAAATTGTTTAAATAATTTTTGAATGTTACAACAAATTTGATGCACCAGTAATTTCACTGTTATTCATTATTTTACTTTTGTTTTGAAATGTAACTTCATTATATCACCCCCTCCCCCAAAATACCCTACTTTCAGGTAATCAGATTCACCTGTATCGTATCATTTCCAAGCTCTGGTGTTGACATGTGTGCCAAGCTTTTGATTCCTTGGCATGTGGATGACTCATAGTAAAATGTGGGAATTATTAAAGTCCATTATTTGCTGTAAAATCTTCTTTGTGGATAGCTTCAAGTGAGGAAAGTGCATGTGTTTAGCAATCCTCTTGGCTCTGCCTCATTAAGAAGAGAGCACGTAGAAAACACAACCCAGAGCATCTTTGCTCAGGTTGGCATTACTCTGCATTGCAAAATAAACACAATGTCAAGTGGTGTGCCTTTGCTTTTGCAGCCACATTATCAATAATTTCAGCATTCTGTGGGAGCCATCTGGATCCAGCTGCACGTGGTTGCTATCTCCTGCTTTAGATTCTGAAGGAACCTAGCAAAGAAAGAAAGATATTCAGCTGCAGTTTCGAATGCCCTGAGCCTTAGCATAAGGTTCATTTAAAAGAAGAACAATGAATCCAGAAAGTCAGCCCACAGTAGCCCATGCCATCTGCCAGTGGCTTTTAAGTGAATTGATTATCAGAAGGAGAGAGAGAGTAGAGTGCCTTCTTTTTACTTGTGATTTGCTTTTATCCCCTACATTTTCAATTTATAATGTTTGAATAGAAAGAAAGAATCGTACCATATTCAGGCAATGGTCTTAAGAACTAATTAGCTTTCCAATGATGACTACAAAAATCAGAAAACTCTCCCCACCATCACTTCCATTACATGACAACATGGTTTGATTTATCCATTTTCTAGCAGTAATTTTCAAGGCCATGAATATGGGTTTATACAGGTTATAAGCAAATTTGGATTCACCGTTGAATTTGACATGTTCATCTGAAAGCAAAGAAAATAAACCTGTTTTCTTCAAAATGCACCTTCTGATGGTATAGCTGTTCCCAGGTGACCAGAATGAATGCATTACAGAAGTCTAAATCTCACATCTATGTCTTCCAGCTCTGAGGAATACAAGAAATGACACAATGATTTGTTTTTATGCATAATGTTGGTTCATAAAATGGTTCACCTGGACATTCCACTAGTACTAGACTATAATGCTGACATTCCTCTACCTATTTTTAACAGCACCTTTATATGTCTGATTGTTGATTTTCTTTGTTTCTATATATGCTGTTACAGAAGAACACTTGTTCTCTAGATTTATCATTTACAGAGAAGCATATATCCTGTCCTTCCATGGCTCACACACTGCTCATAATGACTAAGAACCATTAAACCCAATCATAACATACAATAAAATGCTCATGTAGCAACATCGTAAGAAAAGGAAGTATTACAGGGAAAATAATAGATAGCATATGAATTTAATATTGCAGCAATCCATGGTAAGAAACAAAATCTTATACTTGTGATCTGTTGGGACTATCCATTGCTGAAGAGGTTAGGAGGCTAGGATGAGAGTAAACTAAGGGTAGCAAATGCTGGTAAATCCATTAGGAAATAAGGAAGTGTGTCATTTTAAGAGCCTGCCTGGGAATCCCCAGGATAAGAAAGGAGATGCACCTTCATGCAATGGAAAGTCCACCAAAAAAAAAGCAATACCTGAGAGATTTCCTATTCTGGATCATTGTTCTGGGTCCTTTGGATTCCAGCTTCCTGATGGATAAAATTTGATGTAAAACAATCCACTAAGGCAGATATAGAGATCCAGATTTAAATCTCAACTCACATGGATTCGTTTTCCTTTGTGTCAGCCATGCCTGTATTATAGGGTTCCTTCACAGATAAAATGGATGGAAAGTAGGAGATAACTATGTATCTACCACCTTTGGCTTCTTAGAAGAATGATGGACGTCAAGTAATAAACCTATGCATTGATTCAATCATTTGTTACATTGGTTATTTGCCTTTTAAACTAGTCCTCTAGAAGATGTACAGTTTTTTAGCTGACAAAAACTAAGGTACAAATCAAACAATACAATAAAGTACTTAATTAATGCAAAGACATCAAGACAAAAACTATGAATACATGAAAGGGGACTACAATAGTCCCACAGGAAAGAAAATACAGAGTAATCAAGCATGATCAGGGGCTAAAATAATAATCAATATTAGCTTTAAAACAAAACATATATATATATATATATAATGTTTAAAATATTAAAAGAAGTTAGAACATTTCAGCAAAGAAAAAGAAGATTTTGCCAAGCATACAAGGATGTTACTACAGATGCCAGGTTGGCTACCACCGAAAAGTCCCTCTTGATATGTATCCCCCTCCATAGTTTAGATCGATATGGTCTTCTAGAAGAAACTCAGCTGATGATCTTAATGCAGAGTGAGGTACATATGAGAAGAAGAGTGCCATCAGCTTAGGGTTTGGGAACTTCTTGAGATAACAAATAAGAGGCAATTTGAAGCAGAGCTGAGCAACTGTCCAGGATCTAATTTTTCACCCTCAATATCTCTCATGGGCCACAACCCCAAGTGCACCAAAATATTTTCATTTCCCTCTATTTCATCTCCAAAATGGTGACTGGTATTCTGGACAGGCGACAGACAGAAATGGAGTCATTTCAGGGAATGTGGAGTTCTGGAAGTTGCAGAGGACTTTTTATGCATTTGGACACATTTAGGGAGCCTTTGGTTGATTTTAGGGCAAAGTCCCACAAAGATCTCACTAAAAATAAATTGATGGGTTTGGGGCTTTGGAGAACAGATAGAGGGCTTCAAAGATAACACTTTTCTCTCCCATGATTTAAATCCTTCTCCATATATTTTAATAACCTTTTTTAAGGTACACCAACCAGAATAATACTTCATAATCCAAACCATAAATTTGTACAGAAACATTACAAATATTGGTAGTTTCTTCTTTAATCCACTTTTCTAAACATAGAATTTGGTGTACCACAGAATTTGTAACAATGTACCAGATCGGTATTTAACTGAGCCATACGTAGTCACCTCATGAACACTTACTTTGTCTGTAGCTGCTAGCTCAGATCTCTCTAGCATATATGTCAAGTTCGGGTTTTGGCTTTTTTCTTTCTGTTCCCTCAACACACATCACTTTGCATTTTCTTATACTGAACCACACTTGCCAGTTTGTTGCCCATTTCCCCAGTTTAGAGACAGTGATATTCAAAGTGATGGTCTCGCAACGGGAAACAGTCCCCAAACCATTGCCTGATGGTCCCCAGAGAGGTTTCAAGATAATAAGAGACAGGTGGTTGGGGGTTTTTTTTGGGGGGGGGTTGTGCCGATGGGCCCAAACTTGGTGGCAGTCCCTGGCACACTGGGAAAAAACTCTGCCAGCCCCTCAGATCAGATAGCTTCAGAAATACTTTTGTAGGAAACATAATTAATGAAATCCTACATTTTGCTTGTAAGATAGAAATCTACACTCAAGTAGTTACACAGTGATTGCACTATACCACTTTTCTGTTACATGCCAATGTTGTGTAACCAACTGTGTTATCTGTCAAAGTGCTTGGTTATTCTCCTCTTGTGCAAGGGGAAATGCACCATGGGTGCTTCCGCAATCCCGCGGAATAAAGTGGTACACTGAAGTCACTGACAAATAGTTACACACCACTCAAGAATATGCAACTGCATGGCTGAAATCCTTTTAATTAATCCCAGCTAGAGCAGAGCCATTGACTCAATTGTTGGATGGTGAGTCAACATGTGGGTAAATTCAATTGATTCAATGGTGCTACTCTAGTTGGAACAACCAATAGGATTTAGGCCCATTTGAAATGGTTACATCTGTAGATCTCCATTTATGCAACCATTGCACAATGGCCAAAAATATACAACTGAGTATATAAAGGAAGTTACACAAGTGTATAAATTCAACATGATTCCAGCCAATACGTGTTAAAGTGCCACTATTCCAATGGAAATGAAGAGGTGGGTAAAACTAATTGGAAGTCATGAATAGAACAGCTAGTATACTAGCCTCTAGAACAGTAGTTTTTTCAAAATACTTTCCCACACATAGTATAACACTGGGTTATACCCATATAACTCATGTAACAATCTCCGTTTGCTTGCTTATATTTTATTGTAAACATATAAAAAAATTTCATAAGTCTAGACTCTGTGTGATTGACCTGAAACTTAGCTGACTTCTAAACAATTTTCTTCAGGTTGAAAAACGCAATGAAAAGGGCCTGTCCTGTGAAGTAATTCAAAATGAAGGCAACAATAGCAGTTTCTCCCAGCTCTAGTTACAGAAACTCTGTTAAAATCTGCAAAAAGGAAGATTGAAACCTTGACTTCAGCTGAAGGACAACACAAAATAACTCTGCTATCAGGAAGCTGAAATATAGCTAGAGGAAAGGAATGGTGTATATTTCACCAAGGATAGAATAGCTAAATATAAAGCTCTAGACTGGGGAATGTACAACCTTTCCAGTCTGGAGGCCACATCTGTAATCAGTGGGAGAGGACAAGATCACATGCACTATCTTCCATGCACACACATATGTGCATGTTAGCACATAGGAAATGGGAGACTTCCCTTCCTACTCTCTGAGATTGAGAAATTAGTAGGGGGATCATCCTGAAGTGATCTCCTTCAGGCAGCCATTCCAGAAGCCAAGCAACTGCACTTTTTGCCCCTTAGCAGCCCATCTCAGTAGGAAGACTACAGGAGGAAATGAGTAGAAGCTTCTGGCCTGCAGGGAAAAGGTATACTTTGGGAAGCAAAGGACCATAAATTCTGCCCCACAGATTTGGTCTCTTGCAAGGAAATTTTATAAATCAGTTGATTATAATAACATGAGGTACAGGAATGTGTTCCTTGAATCCCTACGCAACTGAATGAAAGGATAAAGTCTTGCAACATACAGAACTTCTACTGAGACATCAGGGAATATGGGCTGCAAACCCTGCTGTTAAGACGCCACACTAATGTTCAAGTGGTGCAGATGTAATAGATATCCAGCTCAGTTTATTGGTAACTTGAGGACTCTGGAGTATCCTATGAACTGCTTCAGCATTCATGCCCTAGCATCTGAGTCCAACACTGTTCTTCTTTGCTGGACAACTCTGCCACTTTGCTTACAAACCCAGATATCCAATTCCCACTCTTTCCACAGTAGGGATGTAACTCATCACTAATTTTCCTTTTGAAGGAAGCAACAAATATTTTTGGAATTATTCTTCCTGCTGTGAGAAAGACTTTAATGTGCAGTTCAGGACCTATTCTGCACAACATTAAAGAAACACAGTTGATTTGCTCTGAAAACAACATTTTCTGTGCAGGAGGTAATATTTCTATGCAGAAGCATTATTTTTTGTGCAGAAATAGCTGTTTCCTCTGCATATCAAGCATGTGCAAATATTGTGTAGGATGTCCCCAATTACAGTGTTTTCGGCCCATGAAACAGCTTCTTCTGTGCAATGTCTGTGTATGTGCGTGCAATGTGTGCGTGCGCGCACGCGCTATATGTGTTATCTATCCATCTATATTATTCATAGTGATATTTTCTGTACAGAAAATGCTCTTTAATTGAACATAAAAGGCTATTTTCTGTATGAAACAACCATATGGGAATTTCATGCAGTATAAGTCCTGAACTGTGAAGACGCTTGTCAGTTCAAGATTCTTATGCTTCCTGATACTCTAAAAACATTTTTTATCATTTTTTTTTAATTTTTAAAAATACTCTTTCTGTTTCTATTACACAGGTATGAGAAGACTGGTTTGTTCAATAATAATAATAATAATAATAATAATAATAATAATAATAATAATAATATTTATTTGTATCCCGCCTCTCCACATGGATCGAGGCGGCGAACAGCATGAAATACATTATACATTAAAAGACATTAAAAACATACCCAATCCTCCTCACCTACCAACCCAGCTAAAACCAACCCCCTAAAACATGTAACAATTAGCAATTAATTAACTATTAAAAGAACAGCAGGACAATTGGTGGGAGGCAGTGGAAGTACTAGTCTTGGAAGGCCTGTCGGAAGAGATCAGTCTTGACTGCTTTTTTAAAGCAGTCAAGACTGGTAATATGCCGGGTCTCTTCCGGCAGGTCATTCCATAGCTTTGGAGTGATAGAAGAGAAGGTCCTCTGGGTAACCACAGCCAACCTAGTTCTGACTGGCTGCAGTAAGTTCTTCCCAGAGGACCTTAATGTGCGGGGCGGATTACATGGGAGAAGGCGAAATCTGCGTACCAAGTCATTTGAAGTGAAACTGTTCCTATTAAGGTTACTGGATATTCTGAGGTGGATTTAATTTTTTCATATTTTTTTGTGTTCTCAAACATCTCCATTTCCTTGACTTTCTTGTATTGTCTGCCACATTCCCAGCAAGTCCAATGCTGTTGGTGGCATGGTCTGAGAAACCTAATTTAATAGTCTGTTGACCACCAAAATCAATACAAGACAATATGCAACCGATTTGCTTCTAAGGTCATCACTGACATTCCCTGCCTGATTTTAAAGCTTCTTTGCCTGTTGAAGAAACGTGTGGCTTCAGAAGCTTGCATTGAAAATTTTGTGCCTTTTTGGAAGGGGAGGGGAGGGAGAGTGTTGCCACATTGCTAATTTATGACCTTAACTGAAGAATGAGAAGCTATGTGTGAAAAGAAAAAGCTTTTAAAATGTTTCAGTCTGGTATAGGGGGTAGTTTTCTACCAGCTCAGTTTTTGCTACACATACAACATCAGCAGTTCTATCTATCCGCAGCATGAAATGAAAGCTATTTCAGAATGGCAAGGAAGTTATGCAACATGGTGAACGGTTTATGAAATTTGCAGCATCTTCCTCTCTATGCCATTCTCTGTATAAGAACAAACACCGTTTTCACAGTATTCCTTGAGAAATTAAGACATTTAATCAATGAAGGCATAATTTGTATTCCTGGATTTTTTTTTCTCCCAAAACTTAAATGAGAAGCTCAACTGGTTCTGTTTGTGTTGTCCACCATTTGTAACATTTTACTCATTTGTGAGGCATTGTATATTTCACAAATCTTTGAGTCACCATCAATTTTAACATTCCTAACTCTTCCATCTGTAGTGTCACAACAGGTATAATTACAATTATAATTACCTTCAGGTACTCATCATGGCACCCTCTCTGCCAGACCACTAACTAAAAATGAAGAAAACTTTGTTGCTCCATATCAACAAAATAGTTCTCACATTTTCCACCTCCACCAGGAGCAGGTCTTTTGTAAACCTTTTGAGTCTTCACTACCCATTCAAAACCCATCTACCTCAAAATACTTTGCATTACAACAGAGATAGTTTCAGAGGCATATCTAGGGTGGAGCAACTGGGGTGTGTGTCCTGCGTGCCAATGCTCAGGGGGTGCCCACCCATTTCCCCTGTGCTCTTCTGTCACCCCCCATGCCCACTGTCACCCCCTTACACCTGCTGCCACTGACCCCCGCTTGCTGGTGCCCCTGTACCCACCACCGCTCCCCCACCCATCGCCCTCACACCTGCCACCCCCTGTGCCTCCCACTGCCAGCCCCTCACTTTCCACCTGTCTGCCTGCTTGCCGCCGTCACTGCCCCCCCCACTTGCTGCCATCCCCGCCAGTGTCCTTCCTGGCCCAGTGTGGAGGCAGCAGTGCACAGAGGTGCAACTTCTGCTCTTGCCCTAGGTGCTACTGAGCCTAGATACTGGATAGTTTATATATGATTTTGCTGGGAAAACAAGCTATTCCACCCCCATTTCTGTGAAGATCATAACTAAGCTCAGAGGGAAGTTTGTTGTCATTGCTTCTGCAAATCAAAATCTCAGTGCACTGACCCTGTGATCCTTGTCATTAATATATTACTGACTAACTGTTACTATGAACTCACACATAAAAACAGCCATGACAAATCCATGCTGATCCCTTTACATATGTCTAGCCTATCTACCATCAAGCTATTTTCTCTCTTCAGTGGAGACACTGGGCATGATCCTCCTTGTGATGTCCCATTCCTCCAAATTGGGGGGGGGCATAAAGGATCTTGTTTGTGCAAGAGTGCAGAGGCTGCCAGGCTATCTTACACCTGGTTAACAGGATCATCCCACCTGATTGGCACATGCCTCAGTAGTCCCACAAAATCCCAGAACCTTCATGTATTTCCTCAGCATGTGGGCTGGAGAAGGAACATAATTGGTTGGTAGGCAGAATGCCCAATTTCTAGGTCCTTCCCCTATGTTATACCACACAGTAACCAATATGCAACAGATGAATTGTGTAATGCGGTACAGTCATCCCTCCACATTCGCTAGGGTTAGGGGCACAGGACCCCCGTGAAAGTGGAAAAAGCATAAATAACTCTAGGCCATCCCAAACCATATTTAACACACAAAAAAGTATGATCATCATATTCAACCCACCGTGGAGTTCTTTGAGGCATCAGGGTTCCTTCACAAGGCAGAAGTGGGTGGCTGGTGGGGCTTACTGCCACCTCCACTGCTACCCGACACCATTGTTAATAGGGACTTAAAAGCCTTGTTTGCAATTTCTCAGTCTCACGAGGCTTGCAGTCCCTAATAAAAATGGCATAGTGAGGCAGCAGAGGTGACAGCAAATAATACATAAATAATCAAATCTGCAGAAGTGAAACCCATAAATGTGGAGGGCTGACTGTATTATTTTGACAGCTATGCAGTGGGTGTAATATGTCACTTGATGATTAAAAGGCAACATGATAGCTATGTTTAATTATTTGAAGGGGTGTCATAGGGAGGATGGGGCAAGCCTGTTTTCTGCTGCTCTGGAGACTTGAACATGGAGCAATGGCATCAAATATTACGCAGTAAGTGTAGTTCAACAATGGAATGTGCTGCCTCAGAGCATGGTGGAGTCTCCTTCTTTGGAAGTTTTTAAACAAAGGTTGGATGGGCATCTGTTAGGAAGGCTTTGATATTATATTCATCCATGGCAGGGAATTGGATTTGATAGCCCTTTTGATCTCTTCCAGTTCTATGATTCTATGAATCACACTACACACAGCATTCCTGTCCATGGTCCCATTTTCAATAAACGATAGGCCATTGCTCCATGTTCAAAAGTGAATGCAGAATAGACTTATGCAATACCTTTGAAAGTATAAGTTCTTGTGCCACTGTTATGCTGGCAGAACTCCATTAGCACAACCATGATCAGGACGCAACCCTTCTGCAATGTCTTGAAAAGGGTAACCACCAGCAGAATGGTGCTTGTGCTACTGATTATCATCAGCAGGATTCTGACCATATATACTGTAGCCAATATAGGGTTATAGTCCCAGTTTATCTCAGGAAAAGAGTGTGTGTGTGTGTGTGTGTAGATATTTACCTTATTCCTTCTCTTTCTCTTATTGGAGGTATGGATACAACCATTTATTTTTGTGCCTACCCATCTCTAAGATGCAGGATACAAAACAACATTTTAACTTTTAAAAAACAGAGCCAGAAAAAGACCCAGCTTCAATAAAACTTTCAAACACTAGTCCAAAGCTTACATTGAGTGAGTGATTTTTAAATATCTTGTAGCACGGGTGGCAGCTCTGGTAGTGGAAAGACTTCCAGGATCTTCATTCTGAAAGGACAGTCACAGCAAATTCTAACAATACTGTTGAATATTCCCACAAGTCTCACCAAGTGTATGAGTGTTCACATGCACTGGAATGTGCCTTCACATAGTGATGTATGATTTGTGATTCATTTGCCCACTAAATGGTTCCTGTGAGTGGTCTTGTAACACTAGTGGAATTACTGGTCCTACCTGAATGGGAACTTACTGAGAACTTCATGTAGGGTTGCTGAGATATTTTAAAAGAAGGAACTACATACTGCATAAATATTACCTTCTCATAATCACAGATTATGTGATTCTGAACAATTCCATGAGGCAATAAGACAGCTATTAAAACAGATGTTACCATCTCTCACACCTAGTGCTGCTACCATTATTATACCTAAATCTCAGAAATAAACCATGTCTAGAAACTTAAGGCAATAATTTGCAATAAGAAACAATTATTGGGATCATTCCAAACACCTAAAAGCAAACTTTGAAGAGAATAAATGTACTATCACTCCCATTAAATGAAAAGAGGAGAGGAAACCCTATCATACCTCATATACTCCACTCATAGTCAGGAAAATCCTAAGCAAGTAAACAGGCAAATTTTCAACAACTTCCTGGGTCTAGATGGAGAGGCTGGACCTTGAATACTTTAAAATTTCTATTGACGTGGTGCTCAAACATATTTTAATGGACATTTTAAAATAATGCATAATTTGATATTTATAATTTACTGCACTTTATACAGTCAGTCAAGCCTTTATTGCGGTCCACAAACCATGAGGCAATAAAATAGTCATATACATTCTGCACAATAAACAGTGGTTAAAATAAAACAGCATAATATAATTTATTACATGTAAATGTAATTCTAAAATAGCCTAATTAAAATAGATATAAAAATTGATAAAAGAGATTGAAACATGTCATATATATAAATTCTCATTAAAATCATCATTATTAAAATATTACTAAAATCATACAGCTTATTGCCAATATAGGAGTTTTGGCAGCCCTACTATTCCTAAAACTATGTCCTCCATATGACACTTCAGATTCTGAAGAAATCTGGCCAGGACAATTGTCATAGTTTTGCCTCAGGATCTCCCCAGATTGAAAATGACATGAAGGCCCTTTCTACACAGGCAGGAAAATGTGGATTAATCCCACATTTTCCTGCCCGTGTAAACAAGACCACATATTATAGTACAGAGATAATCCAGGTCAAAACTAGCTTTTCTTTGCATAGCTCTTTCTGGCATCCTGGGGTTTGTGGTTTGATGATGCACCAGCACACTTTGGCAGAGAAAGCTGTGACCCCTTGTAAAACTACAAACCCCAGAATTGTGTACGAAAGAGGTTTGCAAGGGAGTGATGCAAAGAAATGTTCCACTGTCCTTGAAATCTCAAGAAGATTGTACCTTCCAGTCAAATCTCAAGTCCTGCAACAAGGAAGGCACTTAAAACACACACACACACACACACACAAACAGACAGTGTCTAGTCCAATCTCAGTTCTGCACCCTGTGGTCTCAAGACTCAAGTCTCAAGTCCTGCAACAAAGAAACCACTTAAACACACACACACACACACACACATACACACACAAAGAAGCCTCTAGTCCAGTCAATTCTCTACTCTCAAGTCCTGCAAGGGACACTCAAGTCAAATCTCTAGGCCTGTCTCAACAATTCCCAATCCCTACCCTCCAGTCTCAAATCAAAAAATAATACAGATTAATGCATGCTCAATAAATGATTCTGAAGGCAGCTACTGTTCACCTTGTTTGTTGGAGGCAACACGCACTCCTCCTATACAATCAGCTAGAGTAGAATCCCATTCTTTCCCAGCTCAGGTTTTTGGCATTCATTGTTTACCACAGACATGCTGCTGCAACACAAGACCAAAAGTCTGTGTTTCTCCAACTCTCCTTTGCAACCTTTCCAATGGCAATGCTGTTTATAAACTTGCAGCTAGACAGAGGAAAAAGAGGAAAGGGGATTGAGAAGCATAAAAAGACTTTCTAAAAGGGAGTCTTAAAATGGGTTAACTGAAGTATTCATGCATTGAAGATACAGAAACTAAAGGCATTTCCACACAAGTCTGTTATAGCACAATAATTTCACTTTCAACCTCCTATGGAATCCTGGGGTTTGCAGTTTCGGGAGGGGCCAGCTGGCGAAATGGCCTATGAGAGGAAGTGGCATCATGACAATCTTAGTTCCAGAATTTACCAAAGAAAGCTGGCGAAGGGGAAAGTATGGCTGGCATGGCTTGTCTTGAACCCCTGAACCCCTTTTTGCAGTCTTTGGAACCCCCTGGAACATTCCCACAAACTTCTAGACCCCCCAACTCAGTTTTGCTCCTCTGTCCCTCATCTCCCAATCCCTATCCCAAAATTACCTTGCAGAGGGAGGCAGCAGCAGGGAGAGGCAGCACTAGGGGCACAGGCAGCAGGAAGCAGAAATGGTGGCCTCCAGGGCATGCAAGGCTTTATGCCAGTCTGCCAGCCAATCACCCGTGCCCACGTTGGGTGGGGAAACACGTGAGGAGCGGGATCCCATCCTGGTCCTGAATTTTCAAGCATCCTGTTCTCCCAAGTTTTCAGGCATCCTGGTCTCCCAGGTTTTCAGGCATCCCGGTCTCCCAGGTTTTCAGATGTCCCGATCTTCAACAAACTGTTTGAGTGGTGGATTCGAAAGATTCCAATTGCCTATTTTGGCATAGGGATTCGGATTCCCAAATCTCAAATCCCTGCCAAAGATTCAAGGATTCGGTTGGCCCATCCCTAGTAAAAAGGTTTGCCAGTAGGGGTGTCCACCATGAAATATTTGCTTTTAAAAGTTTGAGCATGATTAAATCTGGCCTTGAGGCTTTGCCAGATCTCATTGTAGAGATTAGGGTTGCAACTTCATGTAGAGTTACTGGGGACCAGTGTGGAGCAACCAGATTTTTCAGAGGCAGTGCATTTTTCTTCCAATGACCCAACTTTAAGCTCTTCACAACCTTTGAACAGAGTGGAAAAATAAGCTTCCCATACATGAGCTGGTATGTTTTATTGGGGTGATCCCTCAAAGTTACCTAACATCCCTGTGACAATGGCCCAGAACTGCTTGGTGTTTCTTTGTAGGGAAGACACTGACAATGCTGACCATTGCCTATACCTTGTTTCCTTATTTTTCTTTGTAATTAATAGTATTTTTTTAGTAGTATAATAGATCTTGAGCAAGTTACGAGAGTTGTCCTTTCTGTACTTGAGATGCAATTTCCTCAACTGATCCCTTACCTCTAAGCATTGTTTATCCAACCCTATGGTTATCCTCTTATGTCTAACAGTGCCAGAGCTTTTTTCCATACTCCTTATCATCTTGGCCAACATTGCAGTGAGCAATGAATAGTTTTCCAAGACAACATTTGCATTCTGTGTCTCAGTGATAGAGTTTTTAACCTCCCTGTACCTTGGTGAGTTTAATGTTTTTGAAATCTTGCTGCTTATATTATCTGACCATCTCAGCCTTTTCTGACTTATGGCCACTGCTGAGTTATCCAGTTGTTATTGAGGCCTTAGATGGATATCAATAGGGGTTCCCATGCTAAGGAATAAGAGTAAATGATCACTCTCTGTTTTGTCCATCACAGAAAACTGAGTTATATGTTTGTAGATAGAATTGGAGACTAAAACATAATCTATCATGCTGCTCCCTTTTCCTGATATATATGTATATTCTCCAGTTTGTTGAAACTTTGGGTCCCCATTGGTTATTCTTAATGCAAGGTGCCCCACCAGCTGTACAAGACATTTGCTGGCATAGTTAATCCCTATGTCTTTAGAATGTCTGTTAATGTTAAGTATACAGTTCTCCAGATCATTAAAATGCCAGGAGTGAGAGGAAAAAAGAGTCTTGTTATCTGGCCCAGTTCTAGCATTAAAGTCCCCCATCACAACTAAATATGATCTAGGGAACTGCATTTCCAGCTTAACTATATAGTCTTCTAATATCTCCCATTGCCAGGTTGTTTCTTCTCTATTTGTTATCAGAGGAATGTACACATTAACCAGTAATAGACTCATAAATCCAAAATCTATTAAGCATGCCATAGCAATCTGTCCACATGAAGCTGGGTATTTATTGGAGACATGTAAGGAGGTAGAAATCAGAATGCCAAGGCCTGCTTTTGGTCTTCCCTTTCCAGTTAGAGCTGCAGCAGGTTGCTCCAAAACAACATAGCCATTAAAGTCCAGTTTTGTTGTGGACCATATCTCTTGGAGCATAATTATATCAAATTCTTGTAAAAAATCAGAGACCTCCCGGTCTTTAGATTTAGAGTTCCACTCCGCTATGTTCCAGGACAAGAAAAGTACCTGAAGTTTTGCCAAAGGGAGTGATTTCATTTAAGGAGCTAAGGAAACACAATAAGGTTCAGGCCATTTAGTGAGTTTAGATTCCTCCTCACTGTCCTCTGATTGTCACTTCATTTTTTGAACCTGAGCCAGGTGTCCACTTTCATCGTAGGATATGGCTCCATTAATCCTCTGGCACCCTATTTTTGTTACTTTATACTCATCTCTGATATTATATCACACATCTGCTGCCTTGTAACTACATGCGGGGGATGCCTCTGTTTTTTTGCTGCAGTTTATTACAACCAGATCATCAATGTTGTTTGTTGTTTTTTGCCCCTGGGAGGACCTTTCATATATTTTGTTGTTCTCTGAGTTGCTTGTTACTGAAATCTCCTGCATATCCATAATTTTTATCTTTTCTAAGACCCCGTTTCCATGTAAACTATATAAAGCAGCTGTTAGGGAGGTTAGTATCTATGATTTCTGTTTGTAATAAAGGTGGCAAGGTCTGAAAGGTTTTCAATAAAGACTCCTCCTCCTCTATAGTTGTTTCATTGAAAGTATTGAGGGGATTGGGTTGGGCATTGCACAGAATCTGACAAATCAATGAGATTAGTTGTCATGCTATGATTGTTCTTATTATTAAGACTTGTGCTAGATGGGTTGTTAATTAATGAAATAGGAAGGGGTCTGTTTTCAAAGAAGCAGGAAGTTACCATGCCCTTATTTAACAGTTTGGACCTGGAAGATTTTTTTTTCCAGTTTGCTCATTCATAAAAGTTATAACTGAACGGGCATGAGTGTAGTTGTAAAACAAATGCTCTACATAGAGAATTTCTGAAGGGGTGAGAATCCCATGAACCACAGATCCCAAAGTACATGCTAAGTGGGCTCTTTGCGCAGATTGGGATAAACACACCTCTAAGTTTGGGGTAATTATGAATTACCAGTTTGTTTTTAACTAAGGCCCTTTCCACATGTTACCTGTTCATGCTGCTGGGTTGGGGTCCTCGCATGAGAAGCCTTGGAAGGAATGCTCCTGCTTCCCTGCTGCCTGGGCTCTGCAGCTCCTTCCTCCTCGTGCAAATGCCCCACCTCTTCCTTTCGCAGTGCAGCCTGGGACCTTTCCCAGCCTGCACTTTCTAGGAGGTGTGACCAGCCCAGCTCCTGACGCACCGCACGCCAGGTAAGTGCGCATGGGGTGCCGGAGCAAGGTGTGAGTGCGCAGCATTTTCGACTTTAAGCTGAAAATGAAAAGGTGCGTGCATGGTCCATGTCCAGCCCTTGAGCGTCGTATAAATGTGAGTGTGTCGTGCAGACTGCTCCTCACATTTACAAGACACTCAAGGGGCCCTCTTGCTTCCAAAACATGCGAAAAGGGCCTAAGATTAAGTTCCAGGTTTTACTTTTCCAGTCATCCTGTAGAGTGAGAGGTTAGAGACCCCCACCTTGAGAAGGTATCTTCTTCTTATAAGTCAGGCCATTTCTCAGTGCATTCTCCCAGGGGTCCTGGGTAACTTGTTCCCCCGTATTGGAATAAGAGGAATTACTTAAAGGGTAAATAGAATCATCCTGATATCTAGATACAGGTTTCTGGTTCTTCTGTTCAGGACTAGGTGTTTGTTTTTTTTATTTGCCTTCCCTTGTTTGTGCATTTTCTTTGGGTTCTTTGATACATTTGGCTTTGTGTCCAGGACATTAGACAGTCTTTGGAAGTTCATCTTTTCTAGTTTCAATAATGATCTTTGACCATTCCCTGTCTTCTTAATGTTTTTTTTTTCTTCTTTGATGCATTAGGATCACTTTGTGAAAGCTTTTGTTTTCTATTAAAGTTCTTCAGTTTTGCTTTCTTCCTTGTGTTGCTATGTGGGGATGTAGTACCTTCCCAAGCCAACAGATTGGTTTCAGGTGGGGATTCCATCCTTATCAGTGCTTCAGTAATTACTGTTAGTAAGCTATTGCATTCAGACGGATAGGATTTAATTGATTGTAAATCCTTTGTCATATCTTTAGCATGTCCTATTAGTTCCAGCAGTTGTTCTGAATTATTCATTTCACCTGGCCTCATTTCTTGATTTAAAATGCTCTCTATTTCATAGACAGTAGCACTATCTTTAGGAGATTTTGTTATGGTTCCATGTCTCCAGTCCCATAATGGGGTGCCTATTTCATTGCTTTCAGCAAAGGCAAATTCCTCTGCCAAATTATTCCCAAGCTTGTTATATGGATCAAAGAGGATCCGTTTATGACCTAGGGTCCAGTCTAGCCCTGCGTCTGAGGACAGTTCAGGCTGTGGGTCCCTTATTTTAAACACTAGAGAGAAGTATGCAGGGATTTCTGTCTGTTTTGTTTGCTTTATTTGTCCCTTCTTATTGCTTGTAGAGGATTCCATACAAATTGAGGACGCACCTATGTTTTTATATCCCTTTCTTGTAAGGACCACCATCATTCACAGTGGAGCTGCCACATTTACTCTTCAACTCCCAGCTGTGTTAATTTGATTATTTTTAATCTTGTTTGCTTTATTTATCTTGTTTACTATCTTTACTATTTTGCGTACTGTTTAAAATCTGTTATTTTCAGTTGTTTACCTTTCAAACATTGGCTACTTTCTTGTACAATGAGTTGTATGGAAGAATAAGTTGCAAGATGATAAGGCTGGTGATTGTTATATATTCTCCTATATATTGGGACAATCTTAGTATAAATAACATATGAAAGTAAGTTTAAGAGGTTAGCAGGGAGGCAGCTTTGTCTTTAGTTACTCACAGCTCTTCCCAGTTTCTTAAGAGTAGGTGGTAAGTCTTTGTTTTGGCTTGGTTGTATTAATCCTCTTGTTGATCTTAGTAATTTCTTCTTAAGTTCTTCTCCTTCCTCTCCTTCTTTTATTGCTTCTGTTTTCTTACTTCCAGTCAATTGCGTAAGGTGTACATTGGAAATAAGCTTTCAACTGTCCTGATTTGGCAGGGACCAACTCAAATAATCCTCTACTGCACTTTATTGAGATGTGTTAAGTCCACTGTAATCCACTTTATCTCACAATCTTGGAAGAAAGGCAGGAAACAAACAAGCTTGCTAGGGACAAAGTCAGGTGCACGCCTCAACATTCAAATGCTTGGGGAAAAGGCAGTGGTAAAATTTTGGAGAACACAGCTGTATATGCCATGGTCTATTTTAGATGTTCTGAGCCAATGGTTCTTAGCTTTTGATATTTTTAATCTGATCACTCTATTAAAGAATCTGGATCCCAACAAGATAGAAACAGAAGGCCCACTTTTGTTTCCAAGAAGGACACCTAGCTATAGGCAATAGTCTAAGCCACCCCTTCCAGGGTGCCTCGGCTCCAGGGATCCTCCAGAGCCAGGCATTCTAGAAATAG
The DNA here is from genome assembly GCA_948474755.1 of Ctenosaura bakeri. NCBI lineage: Eukaryota > Metazoa > Chordata > Lepidosauria > Squamata > Iguanidae > Ctenosaura > Ctenosaura bakeri. Next base: position 436,589 of record CAOLHI010000939.1, read on the forward strand.
GTGGCCTGGAATCAGATGCCTGCATCTCCCATGACTGCTCTCACACCACCACTACTGCTACTTCCTTGCATGAGCAGAAAAAGTATCAAACTGCTCACATAATGGACTGTTATAAGAGGAGTTTGCCACTATTTCATTATAGCTTTATATGTGTACAAGCATTTGCTTAGTCTACCATTGTTATTTTTTTTCCTTTATGGTAAATTTTAATGACATGAAAATTGGAAGAGCATTGCTGGTAGTAAACAAAATACATCATTCTCTTTGTGGTTGAAAATTGTAAGAACGCTGTTCTGTATAAATGTTACTGCTACAGTAACTGTAAAAATCAAAGATAATTTAAAAAATGTACACTTCGTTTAGAAGCCAGAATGGTGTGGTGGCTTGAATGTTGTACTGAGACTCTGGGAGACCACATTTTTTTAAATTTCTACATGGAAACCCATTCATTAACCTTGAGCAAGTCATACTGTCGCAGTCTCAAAGTAAGGCAATGACAAATGTCCTCTGTGGGGTTTGTAGTTTACTGAGGCCAAAGAGTTCTCTAGCTGAGAATTCTAAAAGCCCCTCCCTAAAACTGCAAACCCCAGGATTCCACAGCATGTTGAAAGTGAAATAATAGCACTATAACAATGTAGTGTGGAAATGGCCTCTGTATCCCTCCTAAACAATTTTTTTTTACCACCAGTGGTACATATATCACTAGTCAGGAACCACTGCTAAGCTTATCTTTTGTGTTCTGGTGCTGTGGAAAACACTGTCCCACAACCAGTGCTGATTCAATTACTAGTCCTTCTAGCTATGGCAGAATGTTGATCAGGAATAAGGCATGACTCACAGAACTGGTCTCGCCATTAGGTTGAGTGTAGTGGCCATCACAGGAATGGATGTTCATTCTCATAGAAGACAGGAAATTGATAGTTATTTATTTAATTATTACTTTATTTTTACTGCAGAGAAGCAGATGGAAAGGTGATTATTGGATTTTTTCCCCCTGCTCTACCAAAACAACTGGGCTGGATTTGGGTGCTATGCTCCTTGACTTGAGGTGCTGTGTACCTTTTGCTGTTCTTTCTCAGGTAGCAAAATATCTCTCACCTGTTCTAAAGACTGATGGTAGAAAATTAGCCCAATGTCACGTGGTAGCTTCCATATCAGTGGAGCAGGGAGGCCATTTCTGCACTAGTCTGTCATAGCTCTATTATTCCACTTTCAACATCCTATGGAATTCTCAAAGGTACCTCCCTAAACTGCAAATCCCAGGATTCCACTATAACAGGCTAGCGTGGAAATGGCCTGAATCTACTCTGGCTTTTACTCTGATATTAAGAGGACCTGCCCAAACCTATTTTGGTTGCAGGTTTCAACACTTTAGATAGATCAATTAACATTTGAACTAAAAAACTCCACAGTGGATTAACCAGCCACCAGCTACAACTGGTTTAGCCAAAATGTCAAAATTATTTATCCATCAAAACAATCTGCTCAGAGTTCAGTAATTCATGTTCACAACAGGTAGCTTTAGCTTTCCCAGGTGATGGAGCTAGAGAGAAAAATGCTGTGAGTTTCTATACTGTGAGTTTCTGCCTTACCATGGTTCTGCTAAACTAACTCAAAGAAGTATTGTTGGAGGCCATCATAGTCTGGAAGATTAATAAAGTGTCTTCCAACAAGAAGGGGGAAATCTATCAACAAACAGGAAAACAAAGAAGAAGCAGAATAAAACTAATCACAACTGTGGGGGATTTTCCAGAGAAAAATTCCTTCCCTCTGCAGCATGTGAACATTGCAGGGTGGGCAGGATATCCTCTCATCATTATGGAAATCTGCACCAATTTTTCCTTTAGTGTGGGCATAACATACTCCATGGGGCAGGGGGCAGTACTGCTGAGCCTTTTCCACCAGATATTTTTGGACTACAGCTTCTGTGAGACCTAGCAAGTATAGCCAATGTTGGGGGTGATGGAAGTTGCAGGCTGATAAGATCTGGAGGCCCACAAGTTGTGAATCCCTGGTTTAAAGTAAGTTATATAGAGTTATCAAACAGGCAACGTGGCACTGACAAAAGTCTTCAGAGGCTAAGAAAGAGAAGTTAGGAAAGAAGGAGCTGAAGAGTAGAAGGCAACAAACAAGCAGCACGTTGCAAAGAGAGAAAAGGAGATGAAGATGCTCTTTCAGTGACAATAAGATGAATTTAAATCACAAAAATAAATCTATGCTGTTTCAGAAGGACAAAAATGTGTGCAGCAAAATTGGAGCAATTTGGTAAAAGGCTTCCTGGGGTAGAAATCCATTACAGGAAGGAGGTGGGGAAGGTTGGAGGAAAGAGTATTTGAAGAAGTAAATACCACAAGTTCTTCTAACCCTACTCATGGCAATCCATTAAGGCTGATCAGAGTAGCTAACACTGTGGAGCTCAGCAAATTGTTTTCCTTATATAGAGCAGGAAGATAATTGGTTTGAAGAGACTGACATTCTGGATGGTGAACTGCCAAATCCAGCTGCATTAGGGATCTAATGAGATCATTTTGTCTGGTGTGCTCCTGCGGTGTAATATACCCTTAAGAAGGCTTGAGCATACTCCTCAAAAATAAAAATCTGGTTTGTAGCAAGTCAGGTAGAGCTCTTCACCCTTCATAATATTTGGTGAAATGGGTATGGGCTTGTTCTGCAAAAGTGAGAGATCCAAAAGGATGCAAAGAGTACCACAGTTTCAGCAGCAGAGCTTGGAGTGAAGGGAGGGGGGCAGGAGGGGTGCTGGGCCACGGTGTGTGGGGGCATGGCCATGGTGCATGGAGGTGTGGCTGCAGCACATGGAGGTGTGGCTACGAGCCAGGACACCCCCAAAACATTGCCACCCAGGGCGAACCACCCTCATCACCCACCCATCCTTGCGCAACTGCATAGTTTGGTGAAGTCCTGCTTCCTAAGCATTGGGAATTTTGCTTAAAGCTAATGGCAGCTGTTAGAATCCAGATCAGTAGGCTGGGGAATCTACTTTGGGTTTTAGCATGAAAGTTATACAAGCTATAAAAGCTGCTGAACCCATTTTGAAGATAGGGGTGGGCACATCGAATAGCTCCTTTTAAAGTTTGGACTAAAACTTGGAGTGGATTCATTGACCTACTGTCATGGATGCCACCAGCTGCCAGGGCTTAAAACATATTTCCCCAGGCATTGTCTACATGGCTTAAATACTAGTCTGCAGCCATATCAGTAAGATAGCAGGAATACAGTAGTTGCCAAAAGCAACTATTTCATCTTCTTAGGCTCCATTCTGAAGAGTTCTGCATCATTCATTTGGCTCACTGCTTATGGAGGCCAATATGGGAGCCTCCCATGCACAAAGAGAAGGCATCAGCAGATAGGGAAGTACACATAAACACTGCTCCTCAAGCTGCTGCTAGAAAAACAAGTGAAATTTTGAGGTAGTGGTGGAGTAGTAGCACTCCTCATTTGTTGTTGTTCCCTAACTGACCTCAGTTTTATAGATGGTCCCTACTGGCAGCTTTTTATGTCAAAAGCCATCCACTCCCCTTCAACTGCACAATGGAATAATGATGCATGTGGGTAATGCAGGAAAAAGAAAATGGTGGCATGGAAACTAATGAAGAATCAGCCTGTTCTTGATAGCCAACAACAAAGAGGAGAGGGAAGTCAATAAATGGAAAATCCTGCTTTCTTTGCATTTGTTATTTAGTATTATTAAATGTGAATGCCCCTCTGCCTCCCCCATCCTTCCAAAAAAAAATTAGGGTTTGGACAATGACTTTTTATACTGAATCCTAGAACCCTAGGAGCTGTAGATTTAAAAAAGTAACTTCCCTGTGTTCTGAGAAATAACTAAAAGAATGACCTTTTTTTGAAAAAAAATTGTAAACGTAATTTCTGTGTCTTAAAAATACTGCCACAATTACTTCCAATTGAAAATGAAACTTATTTCCTGGGTTACTTTTACATTACACAATTATAGCACTATCATTCCACTTTAACTGCCATAGCAAAAAGTATACAGTCGCCCCTTTACATCTGCAGGGTTCACTTTCACAGATTTGATTATCTGCGCATTTCTCCAACCCCTGCTGCCATCTCAGGTGCTTCTTTCCTGGGGGCACCTTCTCTCACAACAGCTTTCTAGCATGGAAAGATGCATTTTTTCCTTTTTCCTTTTCCTCTACACAATTATAGCACCAGGTTTCAGCTTTAACTCTCATGACTGCATCCTGTGGAATCCTGAGGTTTGTAGTTTGGTGGCGTGCTAGAGGCAGAAACCTCTGGCGGGGGTATTTCAATGTCTATCCTTAAATTGCACATTCTAGGATTCCACAGGGTGCTATACAATTGACCTTCCATGTTTAGTAAGGACACAGGACCTCCACAAAGTGGGAAAATCACAAATATCAAAATGTATGTGTGTCTATGGGAAAGCAGACCAAGGTATGGTGGGGAGAATGGGCACCCAGGGTCCAAACCAGGTCACAGAAAGGAGAGGGAAAGGAGTTGGGTCAGATTGGTGGCCACTTTTGTTTCTCTGGCCATTTCCGCATGTGGCGATGGAATTGCCCCAGTCCGGTACTTACCGGACTTCTTGGCTCGACACTCAGGTCCAGGCTGCTCCGGAGCAGTGCGTGGCCGCCACTCCACACTGCTCCAGCGACGAAAATTGTGGCTTCCGGTTGGTGGAGGCTCTCCAGCAACTGCTGAAGCTGGCCAGCCTAAAGCCCACCCTTGGCAGATCTGCAGGCTCGCGAAAGGAAAAAAACCTGGTGCCTTTATTAGTCTGAGAGGTTCATTTTTCACACATAATAAAGAGGAAGGAATTTCAAGCCAACAATCCTCATACCAAGGATTCCCAAGAAAATGCCCTAGCCAGCTGTGTACTTACTTGACTGACATATTACAGCTCATTATAATCAGAGTTAGATCAAAATCAGGATAAGTAATTATGAAAATCATCTCCCTATTTCTACCCCTTCTTTGGCTGATTAAACCCTCATAATATTTCTATCTCTTCAAACAGATTTTGCCACATGTCTTTACTTTACAAGTGCTGTGGTAAGGTCAGAATCTTCATTTTAAAAACAAAAAAATAAATTGCTTCTTTGAGGATTTTTCACTGTCAGTATAGAGGCTTTTGTAACTGTAGATTACAAAAAGTCTAAGTCTGTGATATATTTTTTAGGGTCCCTTCCACACTATATAACTATATTACTATGAGTCTACTTCACCAGCCCTGGAAGCATCCTATAAAAATTTGGGAAATGTAATTTTCTGGTTGAAAATTATAAATACCACTCTCTAATCTACAGATCCCAAGATTCCACAGGACAGAACCATGACAGTTAAAAGCAGAATTACAGTCTATAATTGTGTTGTGTGAAAGAGCCCTAGTATGCAGAAGAGAAGATATGTTTGAATTTGCTTTGACGATTTAAGTCAGCTTTAGTTAAAAGATCTTCCTTCTTCTAGATCCCAGCTCCTGCAAATTATACAAAATTAGGAGGGCAGCTAGCCTGATGAAAGACAGGAGCAGAATTCAAAAGGACCTTGATAGTAAAAAAACTGGGCCGAAATTAATAAAATGCAATTCAACAGAGACAAAAGCAAAATTAGTCTTTATTTCCTTGGAGAAATCGTGTTCTGTTTACATCTTTACTAGTCAATGTTTATTTAGGATGCCCAAAGAAAGATCTAAGGAGCTTGTTCAAGTTCTAGTTCAATTTTAGCTATATGGTACCTAAGCACTCAGTGCCACCTCTGGACAACAGCAGAAAATGCAAGCAAGAACCTAGGTGAAAACATGCTTCAAATGCTAAGCACATAGGAGAGATTAATGTACCATTCAGATTCATAAACAAGGAACAAAGGCACCAAATCCTTTGTAGAAAATTGCAGAATTGATGGGTGACAAAGGAGAGAGCAGGCTTCTTTCTAGCATGGAAATCTAATCAAGAACCTGAAATGCTTTCCCCTCACATCCAAGAATAATTGTGTGTCATGCATTGCAAAATGAACAGATCCTTTGTATCTAGGATCAAAGAAATATTAAAAACTAGTTCTACATTTGCTTCCTGTTGCAAGACAATCATTTCAGTCAGGGTATATTTCCACAATCAAGATTCAGAAATGGGTATCTCTGTATAACAACCTATGTCTACATCTACATGGAATTTTAAAGTAATTCCTGTGCATAGGCTTGCTTAGTTTGCCCTAACACCCTTATCTAAGATCATAAGAACACAAGAAGATGCATGGCAGACCAAACCAAAGGCCTATGTAGACATTATTGCCTGAATAGACATGTGAGTACAGTTGGCATCTGAGTTTATGGCAAGACCTTGTTCCTGTGCAGAGGCAGGAAGTGGGGTGGGGGATGACTGGGAAGAGCAAACAGGACTCTGGAAACAAGGGTGGCTTCCTCTCCTGCTAGATTTGTAACCCAATGAGTTAATTCGCTCACAGTCAGTTTTTAATGAAGCCTTGGGCTATGCCATCTGTGAATGAGAGCACAGATTCAAAGTAGGCAATAGCATTAAGTTTTGTATTCCAAGCAGTTCTAAAATCTATGACCCTAGAATCTGGGGAACTGGAAGACAGTTCTAAATATCTACTTCACAAATATCCCACAAAGTTTCTGAGCATTTTCCTTTTGAAATGTAGCAACTGAAAAAAAAAAACCTGTTTTTTTGGAAAAGAATGTAAACTGCCCTATTTATATTATTAAACAGCTTTCATAGGAAACAATTGCAACTTCTTTTCAGTGAAGTTTGTATTTCTCTATGAGTTGTTGTGTTTTTGTTTTGTTTTTGTTTCAGTCACTAGTGACTGTAACAAAATCTAAAAAAGGTTTTAGCAGACAAGCACTCATCAAAAACCACAAACATTTTGCAATGGACAAGAGCAGTTCTTATCTAGCTATCTTATCAAGGCAGATGCAACAGAAAACAAATTACAAAGAGAAATTGATTTGGGGAAGGCTGATTTTGCATTTTAAAAATCCAGAAAAATAAAACTAAAGTTAATTGTCCAAATGTTTCCACCCATTAGTTCATTAGAACAGAAAAAAACCCCATAGAATCATAGAACCACAGAGCTGGAAGAGACCACAAGGGCCATTGAGTCCAACTCCCTGCTATGCAGGAACACACATCAAAGCACTCCCAACAGATGGTCATCCAGCCTCTGTTTCAAAACCTCCAAAGAAGGAGACTTCACAATACTCTTCCAATGTCAGACTGCTCTTACTATCAGAAAGTTTCTCCTAATGTTTAGATGGAATCTCTTTTCCTATAGTTTGAAGGGATTGCTGTTCCTAGTCTCTGAAGCAGCAGGAAAAGAGGCTTGCTCCATCCTCCATATGACATCCCTTCAAATATTTAAACATAGTTATCATGTCATCTCTTAACCTTCTCTTCTCCAGGGTAAGCATAACCTAGCTCCCTAAGCTGCTCCTCATAGGGCATAGTTTCCAAGCTTTCTACCATCTTGGTTGCCTTCCTCTGCACACATTCCAGCTTGTCAATATCCTTCCAGAACTGTTGATCCCAGAACTGGACACAGTATTCCAGATGAGATCTGACCAAAGCAGAATAGAGTGGTACCATCACTTCCCTTGACCTAGACATGATACTCCTGTTGATGCAGCCCAGAATCACATTGGCTTGTTTACCTGTCCAATCACACTACTGACTCATGTTCAGCTTGTGATCCACTTAGACTCCTAGACCCTTTTCACATGTACTGTGGTAGAGCCAAGTGTCACCTATCCTATAACTGTGCATTTCATTTTTTTCTGCCCAAGTGTAGTATCTTATACTTCTCCCTGTTGAAATTCATTTTGTTAAATTTGGCCCAACTCTTTAATTTCTTAAGATCATTTTGAATTCTGATCCTGTCCTCTGATAAAATGCCCTTTGCAAATTTGATAAGACTGCCCTCTATTCTGTCATCTAAATCATTGATAAAGATATTGAATAGTACTGGCTCCAGGACAGAATCCTGTGCCACTCCACTAGCCACTTCTATTCAGGATGAAGAAGAACCACTGGTGAGTACCCTTTGGGTTTGGTTGGTAAACCAGTTACAAATCCACCTAACAGTAGCATTGTCTAGACAACATTTTACTAGGTTATTTGCAAGAATATCACGGGGGACTTTGTCAAAGGCTTTAATGAAATCATGTTATACTACATCCCTAGCATTTCCTTCATCTACCAAGCTTATAATTCTGTCAAAAAAAGAAATCATATTAGTATGGTATGACTTTTTTTTTTTGAGAAACCCATGTTGATGTTTAGTGATCATAGCATTCCTTTCTAAGTGCTTACAGACCATCCATGTAATGATCTGCTCTAGAATCTTTCCTGGTATTGATGCCGGGTTGACTGGGTGGTAATTTGTTTGGGTCCTCTCCCCCCCCCCCTTTTTTAAAGACATTTGCCCTCTTCCAGTCTGCCAAGACTTTCCCATTCTCCAGGAATTCTTAAATATTATTGCCAGTGAGATTACTGCTGCCAGTTCTTTCAATACCCTTCCATGTAGATCATCTGGTCCTGGAGACTTGAATTCATTTAGAGTAGCCAGGTATTCCTGTCCTTCATCTGTTCTGTGCTGCATTTTTCCTGCTTCACCTGCTCCATTTTGCCCAAGCTGAACTGTTTTCCTTTTGAGAGAAGACTGAGGCGTAGACGTTGTTCAGTAGTCCTGCCTTCCCTGTTAGCATTTTGCTATCTTCTCCACATATTGGCCCTACCATTTGCATGTTCTTTCTTTTTTTCTAGATATAACCAAAAAAACTCTTATTATTGTTTTTAACCTCTTTAGCAAGCCTCAGCTTGTTCTGCATGTTATCTTTTCTGACTTTTGCCCTTTTCATACTTGCTATTTTAAAAAAAAGTCCTCTTTCGTGATTTCCCACTTTTTCCATTTTCTGTATATGCCTCTTTTAAATCTTACTCTATTGAAAGCTCTTTAGACATCTATCCTGGAATCTTTGGATTTTCTCCTCCTCGTTGGAACTGTTTGAAATTGTGCCTTCAATATCTCACATTTAAGAATCTCACATCAATCATTGACTCCCTTCTTTTTTAGTATTCCTGACCATGGGATTACATCCAGTATTTCCCTATGTTTACTGAAATCAGCTTTCTTAAAAGGGAGAATGCATGTCTTACTACACTTGGCTTTCCCTTTCTGTTCTATAACAAACACCAGGAGAACATAATCATTTTCACCTAAGGATCCCCCTCCCCTCCCCATCACTGTTGGTCAGGATCAGATTTATTTTCTGTTTCCTTTTTTTTTTCAATAACATGACAATAACACCCATCCCATTACTCCTCCCCAATCTAAATCAACCACCCACTTCTACTACATACACTTAACATACAATCAAAATGTTTCCCAACTCCCCTTAGACTGTGGCCATTTCTGCACACACTGTTATAGTGCTATTATTCCACTTTCAATATCTTGTGGAATTCTGTGGTTTGTAGTTTACTTGAGAATTCTAAATGTCCCTCCCTAAACTGCAAACACCAGAATTCCATAGGATGTTGAAAGTGGAATAATAGCACTGTAACAGTGTAGTGCAGAAATGGCCTGAAAGTCTAAGTTATCGTATCAACTTCTATAATATCATTGCAATATAAAAGATCTGACTTCCTTGCTCAATTTTACCATCTGTTATTTATCAGAACCAGTAACTGATATGTGCACTTCTTTGTCCTGTAAAAAATGCATTAATGGCTCCCAGTCTTTAACAAATGAAATTGTTATATTTTCTCTTAATAAAAATGTTAATTTTTCTATTTCTACCAAGTTTCATTGGCTGGAATCTCATTGCTCTTCTACTTCTTAGCATATAGCAATCATGCCAGCATCACTATATATCATAGAATTTGACCATGTTTCTTTGGTTCCTTCTGGAAATTTACTTTCAATATCCTTTTCATCATGAGATGAATTCACTTGCAGAATTTTTTTGACCCTCTCACAAGTCCACCAAGAATATAACTGCAGCCTCTGATAGTCTATCCAAAACACATCCCATGTTATCTCACAGTTATCTTTTGGGTAAAAACCCTGCTTGATCTTTATGGATAACACCTAGCAAAATTCTCCTCATTCTCTCAGTCCAGATTGTAATAAAGATCTTATTGCTCAATAGTGAAATAGCCCTATAATTCTTTGTTTTGGTCAAATCTTATCCCTCTCTTGTTATTTATACCATCGTAGCTTCTCTCCATGAGTCTGGTATTCCTTTAGATTCTAAGATTGAGTTTATTAATTTCTGTAAGGTCAAAGGCTGACACATGGAGATTTAAATATGGCAATACTATGGACTATACCTTTTTTCAGAAAGACATAAATCATTTTCAAGAATGATTGATTTCAGATTTCAAAATCTCTAGCTATGAACATAAAGAAAGTAGATACTTTACCCAGAATCTTCTCAGTTCACTATCCAATAACTTTAATACTGAAAGGAAAACAACCAAGAGGCTGTTGGAGACTTACTGATTCTATACTTCAAGGTGACAATGTAATTAAAGACTGTGAAACAGACTGACCAATTTTTCTGAAGATAACTTAGAAAGGGGGACAGAGATTGAAATAGTGTGGGATGCCAGTAAGGCATTTATAAAAGGGTGCTTGATTCAACAAAATGCTGGAATTAAAAAGAAATACCAGGAAAAAATATATTAGCTATTAGATGAGATAAAGAGAAAAGAAAAGGAAAGAAATTGTCTATGGATGAGAAATTATCTAGTTAGATGAAAATCTTACAGAACCAAGTGTCAGTGATAACAGTGGGAGAAACAGAGAAAAAAACCTACATTATGAGAAGCAGAAAAAATTGATAATAAACCATGTAGATGGCTGGCATAGAACCTGAAAAAGATAGAGAGAAGGAACGTATATTAAATATACAAAAATTAAAAGATTTAAGTTGTGATGGAGTCAGTATCAGAAAAGAGTTTTATCAATATTATACAAAACTATATAAAAAACAAATATCACTGGAGAAAATTGAGGAATACTTGGATAAACAAGCTCATTTATTGGTGAATGCACTAATAACAATAAAGGAAATTGTTGAGGCTATTGAGAAAATTAAACTGGATAAAGCCCCAGGACAGGATAAATTTACAGCATCCTAGTATAAAATCTTAAAGGAACAATTATAGTTAGGATCATATTTAAAACAGCTGATACTCTTTTTGCCTCTTCCATCTTCTGGACAGTGAAATTATCTGCAAGGCAAGTGAGGATTTTTTTGGACCTGATACTCTTGGCAGCGTTTGACTTCCAACAAATAACAAAATAATTGAAATCTCCCATTACTACTTCTACTACTTTCTGAATGCTTCATCATCCATTCCAGGAAGGCATCAGTCCTCAGTCTGACTTGGAAGTCAGTAGGAGACCCCCACAATGACATCACTGTTGTTTCTCTGCCCCTTAATTTTAACCCAGATAATCTCAACCTGGCTTCCCCAGGATTTAAGTCCTAGATCTCTTCACAACTATAAACATTCTTGGCATGTAATGCTACACCTTCTCCATTCCTATTTGATCTATTTCTCTGAAACAGGTTATACCCCTCTATTGCTAGATTCCAATCATGAGACTCATTCCACCAGGTTTCAGTGATGCTTATTATAACATATTTGCTTTGCCGTGTTAAAAGTTAAAGTTCATCTTGTTTCTTTTCCTTGCTCTGTGCATTAGTGTAAATACATCTAAGATGGGATGGGTCATTTCTGCACTAGAGTGAAGGAGCGTTAAAAAATGTTATAAAACGCACTATGTTTTATAAGTGGTATTTTTTACTCCAATGTCCTCCAGTTTCTATTGAAGAAAAGCAGAGGAAATCAATTGTAGCCTCCACATTTCAGTTCCCCTGGAACCCTTATTCTCCTCCCTCAGTCCACTCTGCCACCGCTGATTGGTCAATTTAATGCCCACCTCTGTGATGTGAACCAATGTAGTGCTTCTGCATGTAGGAAAAATGCTGTGAACCATTTTGGTTGATTCTTCTGAGTTTTTCCATTTTTACATTACACTGGTTTCACAACAATGTGAACCACTTTAAGAGCTAAACACATGTGGAACAAACTACGACAGAATGACATCAAACCGGTTTGATGTGTGGATGTATTCGAGACACAACGACACTACAGCAACGTATCTCCCTTGTGCAGAAAGGGCCATAGTCTCTTTATTATTGACTGAAAAATTACAAAATAGTTAGCGACCTTGCAGGACTCTCAGGCTGGATGTTATGATTAAAGAAAATTAGGTGGTTGATTTTGGAAAACTAGAATATGCAATGGTTGTTCAGAAATAAAACAAAACTTTTTATTGTTCAAGGGATTTATTATGTGATAAAGGACTTTGATGCTGCCTAGAAGGGAGCATATCACAAGTCTGCATCCAGTCTCCCCCCTCCCCCATCCCCCATCCCCATACAAATATTGCCTAGGTCTGAGCATGAGCTTGAAACTGAAGTGAGGAAAGCACCATGCAAAATAAGGAACATAGAGAGAATAACCTCAACCCTTTCCACAGTTGTCACAAACGTTTTTAAGAGACATTCACAGTTGCCCTTCATATCACGGTACAATGTCATTGCAATCATTTCCCCACAATGTGGTCTCAAGTAGCTGCATATATTTATGGAGACTCAGGTTCAGGCAAGGCCAGTGTCTCCACTTGGCACTTTTGAGCAGCTGTGAGGGCAGTAGTACACTAACAGAGCCCATTGCTGTTGCTTGCCTCTGGACACTTTTGGTCTAATAGCCTTGCATATAGCCAGACTTTTAATCCGTGTCTACTCATGGTGGTAATCTGCTACATTTCTCTCCACCTGGTTTCACTACAAGGGAAGATCTGGAATTAAAAAGAGAAGTAAAACAAAAACAAAATCTGTGTCCAGACACTCATACCACTTCCTTGAAGCAAAGCCACTGCAGATCGCAAAACCCCCATGCTCAATAACAGAGGGCCTCTCAGATCTAGACCCATCACTACTGTTTTTGTCTTTCCTACCTTGTTGGCAACCAAGAGGGATTGCATGGAATTATGCCTTTAGTGACAGTAGTAGCATTCTTCTCACACAATTCTATTTGAAATGGTTCCTTCCATTTGCAATGAGGAATCCAATGGTCAGCCCCATGGGACTGTGCCATTGAAAAGTTGCTCCCAGGAATTTCCATTTCATGGTACCATACAAAAGGGAACCATTTAAAAGAGTTTGTTCAGCTTTCTTCCTCCCTCCCTCCCTCCCTCTTTTTATCCCATTTTTCCAAAATAGCACTCAAGGGAAGGCTAACAAAAGTAACTAAAAAAGAATCTAATATAGAACCAATAAAATCATGGAAACAGAACTAAATAAAGCAGCTTCAAGCATTTCACAATCAAAGAACTGAAATTCAATGCTACTAAAGTAGAACACTGAAAAAGTTCTCTTTTAAAATGTAATCTGAATGACCTCATTTGATTCCCTTCATTTCCCAAGCTGATTAATTAGTCGACTTAACTCAATTGTAAGTGATTCAGGTACAGAAATAGAGATTTTTAAAACAAACAAACAAGCTAGTATAGTCTCACACATCACACACACATGCACACGCACACACACAAACACACACAGTATCCAGTTAAAGAGAGTGAAAATCCTTCAGTTCCAAAGTACATTCATTCAACATAGAGAAGTCAATCATAATTCAAAAACAGCCACTGAACCAAGACCATTTGATTACTAGCTGAAACTGGATGTTTTCACCATATTATACTTACCCTTTGTCAGATCTGTTGGCTCCCAGTTTGTTTCCAGGCCATTTAAAGTGCTGGTTTTAACCATTAAAGTCCTAAACAGCTTGGGAGTGGCTTATCTGAATGAATCCCTGAACTTGTGTTGTGAAGGGCGACAGTCTCCAGGTAAAGGAAACACAACAACCTTCAATTGGAGAAAGTAAGGCCACAACTTTATTGGCTACAAGCATGAACAAGGTTGGCGTAAGTATGGACATGGATCCGTGAATCGATCAACCCACCTGTTGACCGATGAACCCAACTGTCCGGCCTGAAAACAGATGGCAGATAGCCAACCGTGATCCTATTGCCACCAGGGGGTGCCCACTGCATGCCCACCCTAGCTGGACAGCTCACCTGACCCCCATGGGGACCCACCGTCCCCTAGGATGTGGCAAAGGTGCCCGCTATCCCAGATCCAATGACCATGCGACCACCTATAAAAGTTGTGACAAACGTGATGCCTGCAACAAAATCACAAAATGCGGGGGGGGGCAAACACTGACTGCCGAAAGCCCGGAGACCTGACAGGTAAGTACCCCGTGAGTGGACCTGAGTGAAGCCAGGATGCCCTCATACAGGCCTGCTCTCCTGGCCAATGAATTCAAAGCAAGGCACCTTGAATTCATTGACCATTGGAGAACAAAAGGAGCAAACGTTCACATATACACAAGTGCATATATGCGAACATGGCTGCTGACATCTCCAGGCATCTGGGAAGGGACGCTGAGGGGAAGGATGCCACGCCCCAGCCCACAAAGGCACTGAACGGTGAGTTGTTTGCTGCTATTAAAGTCCTAAGCAGCTTGGGAGTGGCTTATCGGAATGAACCCCTGAACTTTAAGATCTTCCTCAAAGAACCAACACCACTTGCTGTCATCAAACAAAGTGATGTGGGCAATTGGACATCACTGAGAGAACCGTTTTGGTATAGCATCCACATTTTCCCAGAAAGACTTGCCTGGCATCATCCCTATAGTTTTTAGGTACCAGGTGAAGATTCTCTTCACCTCAGTCTTTTAAATAATCCATGTGCTCTGGGTCTCTCAGTTCTGTGAATTTTGTTATGTTTTCCTATTTACGTTACTGCTTATTATATGATTTTATGTTTTATTTTATATGTTCGTTCATTGGAAGCCACCCAACAAATGCTGTTACAGAGCAGTAGACAAACATCACAAATAAAGTGTTAAGCCTAAATCAGTTAGCTATCATATGAAATTTCTACTTCTTTCTCAATTTTTGCAATGGTGTTCTCCTTAAAAAAAAGAAAAAAGGATACATATTGAGAGAAAGTGCATGCTAATTTATATATGTTAGTGAAATTAAAATTATCCTTTTAGAATTGCTTGCAACAACAAAAAATGCACATGCCAGATAAAACTGAAAGTAAAAAAAAAACTTTACTTTGCCACCATGCTGTGATAGGGATGCAGTGAGAAACCGGTTAAATGTAACTTTGTCCATACCTGTCTGTCAAACATTACAGTAGTTGGTGCCATGCCTTTAACAAAAATGGTTAGTGCTTTGGTAGCTACAAAAAAATTGATAAAGTGTTTGCTTCATACTATCCCCTGCTGCAGCAGCTTATAGGGTTTTCTTGTCCTCGTAAATCTTTCAACCCTTCATATACTTGTGGCCAGTGTGTTGTGATTTTATTATTATCATCCTGAAAACTGAACACATCACTTGCTTGGAAAAGGTGGTTCATTGTCACTATTCACAATAGCAGGAATACCATTAAGATGAGAAAAATCTTGTCTAATTTGGCATTTGCTGAAATAGCATTTCATTTCTACCTTGGGTCAATAGCTATCATCATCGATAACAACGAAAAGATGTCCTCCATTGAGGAGATCACAGAAATAAATGCTGCCATCTACCCATAGCAATGGAAGAAGCAGAGAAATGTGGAATGGATCAGAATGGTTCTGTGGAATTGCTACCTGGCATGATCTGCATAAGAATATCATTTCACATGTTATTCAGTCAGATTGTCAACCTCCTTTTCTAAGATATCTTCTCTCATAGAAAAGTTTTCATTTTAACCACATGCTGGCAATCTTCATGAGCCAAATCAGTTGCCCACTTCTACAGACAACAAGGAATAAGCAGTGGGGGAAGCCATGAAGAAGGTCATTTTGTATTTCAATAAATTCACTCTTTATGTTAGCAAATGTGCTTGTACTTCAGCAATCAGACATTCTAACAGTTCAGAAGATCTTTCCACCAAACCTTGTATATAGTCTTAATGTTTGTTCTGAGATTTGTACCAGCTTTTCTGGCAGTCTCTTAGAGAAAAGAGCTTTAGGAATGGTGTACAAGACCAGAAAATTAACATGTGTCTCTGCTTAGGTAGCAACTGCATGATCAGTAGCTGTCTCTGAGATAGAATGCATACAGAAACAATCAGCTGGACTTATTTTATCTGGTCAATAACTCTGAAGACATATCACTGCAATTTAAGTATTAATCACACAATAGGAACTGGCATTCAGAAAGATGGATTATTAAACATGGGCTCAAAGAAGCTTGTGGTGAGTTATAATAATGAATGGGTACCCATATAAGTAAAAAGTAAAATAAAAGCATGCCCAGGCTAAAGCAAGAACTTCTCTATCACTGTAAAATACCCTTGTTCTATACGTGAAAAAGCTGTGTTGGCATATGCAGCAGTAGAAATCTGAACTGACCTGTGAAAGAGCAGCTGCAAGACAACAGAGTTGGCATCTGTCATTCATTTAGCCTTCTTGCCTAGATCAAAGCGTGGCATAACAACATCAGTTGCATGTGCATCTTTTAACTCCAGAAAAGCATTTTGGTCTTTTTCTGACCATTCCCATGGTTTGTTCTTATCTGTGTAATCCCAAAGAAGTTGTGGCTAACTGCGGCACAAATGAGCCACAATAGTTTGCAAGGCCCAGTAGTCTGTGAGCTTCAGTGGGAGAAATACAGGTACACTATGCACGACCATCACTTTTTTGAAGTCAGCTGAAATGTAATATTTAGAGAGGATGTGTCCAAAACAAAACCTAAAGTGTGTTTTTGAACTCACATTTGCTTTGATTTAACGTCATGTTCTCTTCATATAACTGTTCTCACAATGATCTTATGTGTTACCAAAAAGAGAGATATCATCACTTACATTAAGAGCACCTGGAAGTCCAGGCCAAACTTTACAGATGATATTCTGAAATATTTCTGAAGCCAAAGGCCCAAACTAAGACACTGGTAATGGCAAAGGCCAATGTAAATTGGGGAAAAGAGCTGTTATGTACCTGGACTTTAGCTGGAACTCCAACTGATAATATATCTGTAATGTGTCATCCACAGTAGGAATAATCTTTCTCTCTCTATGTCTTTCTGTCTCTGTCTCTCTCATTTAATGGCTTGGTTGGGTAGACACATGTTCCTACAAATCTAAATTTTGCCTGACTGATTAGGCTTCTGGGCCACTAGTACTTAGGAAATGCAAAGAGTAGGACTCTTTATTTGCTCAAGTAGGGATACTATAAGATGCTTTAGTTCTTCTTCAACTAAGTTCTATTTTTCTTCAACTTAACTCTGTTTTCCTCATGTGGAAAGTAACATGCCTATGTCATACAGCCACTGGCTGAAAAGCAGAGGCCTTTTCCGCATGTGCCGGTACTCACCGGACCTGTGTGCTTCACCCGTGGTTCCAGGCTGGTCCAGAGCAGTCCGTGGCTGCCACTCTGCACTGCTCCAGGGACGAAAATGGTGGCTTCCGATTGGTGGAGACTCTCCACCAACCAGTGAAGCTCGCCAGCCTAAAGCCCACCCCCGGCAGATCTGCAGGCTCACACTGGTGCGAGCTTGCAAATCTGCATCGGAGCGCGGGAACAGAGTGGCGCGCTCCGTGCTTTTGAAAGACCTGTTTTAAGCGGTCTTTCAAAAGCACACTGAACAACCACTTTGGGCCCAGACCCAGTCCACTCCCAGGTGTAGTTGTCCTCCCTGGAGGATGCTCTGCACCGTTTTAAAAGCCCCATGCGGAAAAGACCTCAGTATATAGTTTTATTTGCTTTCTTTTTAGCTTTCATATTCCTTGCTTCATGACTCCACTTCGAGTCAGCCAGTCAAGGTGAATATATTGAACCACTTGAATGAGTGCTAGTGCACTAGTTGGTTTGTAACTAAACAGTGTTATCACTGTTACAGGCAATCACTTGCAATGGGCTTGTAACAAATAAGCCCCCAAAGACAAAACTGGCTAAAAACACGCCAAACACTATTCATGGTTCTGAAGTGCCATAGCCATATATCTTTACTGCAGTGTTCTGAAGTGGTGGTTTCTGTGGGAATATATTGTATACACTTTGACTCATCACATTCAATTAAAATTTCATTTTTATGTCCTTGTATGAAAATGTGGTGGCATGGGAGACAGTTCCGTTTACTGATACTTGTTTGTGTAGAACACGCTGTATAAGCGTACACAGTGTCTTCCAGCTTGAAGATAATTTTCTTGCTTTGGGCCTTTGGTGAGAATACTCAATTAAACCATGGTAAGCTAGAGATCCTTGCATAGGGGTTTCTTTTCCCACAATTTTAGCAAATGGTGCCTGGGATGGGGCACTTGTACCTGTCATGGTAACACTCTCCATAGTTATAGCAGGTTACCTGAGATATTTTCACAACCACTTTTTAGGCTTTGGGGAAATAGGCTTTGTGGATGTTTTCTCTGGTTCTTGATGGAATTCTTCTGAAATGCGTGTACAGTTGTGAACTGTGTAGGGTGGCTTCCTTGCTCTGTTAGCTGAGGATTCCTTTCTGTCATTTCATTTGCATAAACAGTATCCAGCAATTTTGTCTGAAGAATATCATTGAATTACCTGTGCCTTGATCCGAAGATCTATGTTTGCAGACTCACATGACTGTGAAAGGTGGTACATATAGGTATGATATTCATCAGTACTCTTTTCTTCTTTTGGCTTGCTTACTGAAAACTATACTGCTCAAAGTCCATGTTTTTGCATTAGTTTAAAGAATTTGATGAGAGCCAGTATGGCGTAGCAGTTTGAGCACTGGACTATGACCCTGGAGACCAGGTTCAAATCCCACTCAGCCCTGAAAAACCCACTGGGTGACCTTAAGGAGATCACATTCTCTCAACCTTAGAGTAAGTCAAGGTCAAACCCTCTCTGAACAAATCTTGCCAAGAAAACCCCATGACAGGTTTGCCCTAGGGTTGTCATAAGTTCAAAAGAACTTAAAGGCACACAACAATAACAACAACAAATTTGGTAAGTGCTTTTTCTTAATCACCACGTCTACTATCAAGTAATGCTTTGAAAATCTCATGTACTTCACTGCCAGCAAAATGTAGGAACATTACCCTTTGGGTAATGGGGTTATTTTCTTTAATCTCATGAAATAACGTTTCCAAACATTCAAGCCACAATACCCATGTAAATGCCAATGTGCAGTGAGATTGATGTATAGAAAACTAAGGAAGGCAAGGAACTTGTTGAAGCTTACCTCAAAACTTGGAAATGGAAAATAGGAAAAAAATCCTTTACTTGATTGAAGGCTGCTGGCATGACCAGGACTGTGTTCATGCAATACAAAAAATGGCTACTGCACCTAAAATGTATAGGCAAGTTAAACGTGGAAGCTATATAGGCAAAATAAATAAATATGCAGCAGCCTTAGTTGAGAGAAAGTTCTGTCCATGGTGTCTTGGAAAAATGGGTCTCAAAACCTCACATGAAAAGTCATGGTGGTGTTAGATTTAGGTAAACTACTCTGTTGTTGTAGAGGTAGGTGAAAATTAAGAAGTAAAATATCCGATAGTGGTGTCAGTTTTTGTTTGTTTTCATTGTCCAGACTATGTTGGGGTTCATTATCACTTTCATCATTAGTGTTTTTTTTAACAAGCGTTTAGTTGTTGGAAGCAAAAATGCAGACTTACCAGCTACTTAAAGTTTGCAAGCTTTATTGTTGTATAGTTGACTCCGTAAGGCCACAGGCCAACTAGTCTAACGTTCCCAGACAAGCATGGGAAAACTTGGGGTGAACTATTTATACCTAGTCAAGTATATTGCTAACAAATCTGATCTGAATCAAGGAACAGATCTCCCATAAACATTAGACCTATCATTCAGGGATGGTGTGCCCAAAGGCATAACAAATGTGCTGAAACTCATGTGATTTCATATCTGTCAAGACTCAGTTAGGAGGCAGCTTGGTAGCTCACTGCCTTGAGGTCTTTTGAGGAAAAACAGAATATATACACTTGACACGTAGTCCAACCAATCTCCAATGCATTCTGTGTGTGTGTGTGCGTGTGTATGTGTATAAATTCAGAAGTATAGCAAAGACAAAGATACTCCTACAAGTAGACAAGCAACACAGTTTCCATCAACAGACAGGAAAAGGGATGCAAATCCTAATTTTGTCCTCACATGCGAAGACAAATAATTAAAGTAGTTTTCTCCCTAGTGTGGAAGAAAACCCTAAATTATTCAATAGTACTCTCCTCATACACAACTATCCTGAAGAATGGAGAAAAACATATATTTTTTGTGCAAGAAAATACTGTTTTCTATGCAGGAAACCTAATTTCTGTGAAGGAAATAGGGCTTTGTGCAAAAAAGCATTTTTTCCCCACAGAATGACTCCTGTGAAATGCTTTGGGACATTAAGCACCAAGAGAAAATGGCACAAAATTCTTGTTTGTCTATTGTCCTTCTTTGAAGGGAATTCCCAGTTGTCAAGAAACCCATTTTTTATTCTGTAAATGAACAACTGCAAAGTTGATTTGCATTCCTAGACCTAGGACTTTGTTAATCTTCCCCTAGGACTTTATTAATCTTCCCATGTGTTTGTCCAACTACCCCATCCTCAGCCATAAAGTTTCTAGCAACTTACACAGAAAATCAGCTCATTTCTTTCTTTGCTTCTTCCAGTTCTAACACCAATGTTGCGATACTCTTCACTTTCTGCTGAAGATGAGTTCTCCTCTTCCAGGTTCTGACAGATTATTTCATTCCAAAACTGAGAAAGAGAGAGAGAACACAATGAAGTGATCATTGCCTTACATTAGCCCCCATTGATGAATCGTGGGGAGTTATCTGGTCTGTCAGCTAGCCATCTGTCTAGTTGGAAACAATTTTGGGAACAGTCCACTGTAAGGTTTTGCTCCCTTAAGTGAAGGAGAACATTGATTCATTTCTGTCCAGTGAATGATATGCTTTAACACCAATTATAAACTGTGTCTTTTTTCTCTCTCTTCAGTTGACTCATGGGGGAACATTTCATTGCTAAATATGGGAACTGGTAAGAGAAAAAGTAAAAGAGAAAGCTGTAAATCTTGTCTAATATAAAGTTAGTGCCAAGATGAAGATTTCAGGCATCACTAAAACCAAGAAAATAACTTGTACAAAAAAAAATGACATTTCTAATTTTTTTCTCCACTCTAAGCACAAATATGAAGCAGTCCAATCACCATATTTTCAATTATGATGTTTCGATAGCCTTTATCACCTTTGGCTGAAAGTTTATAGCTAAGTCATTCATTCACTCACCCAGCAGAATAATTTTGGAAGAATTGTACCATGTTACCAGCTACTGTGTGAATTGGGTAGTGTATAAATAATCCACACACGCGTGTGTGTGTGTGTGTGTGTGTGTGTGTGTGTATTATCATCCAGGCCCCGCTTGTGGGCATTCTAGGACCCACATCTGCTTCTAAAGACCCAGCAGCTGTTGTGGTAAGAGATGCCTTTGCCCAATTTCAACTGGGGCACCAGTTGACTCCTTTGCTAGGAAGCGCAGATCTGGCCACAGTGGCTTAGGCATTGATTACTTCTGCGTTAGAATACAGTACCCTGGAAATGTACTCAGAAGCTACAGCTAACACAAAATGCAGCAGCCAGATTGTTGCATGGTATGCACTACAGAGACCACATATTACTGGGTTTGCAAGAACTGCACTGGCTCTCAATTTACTTCCAAGCTCAATTCAAGGTGCTAGTTTTGACCTGCAAATGAATAGTAAGCCTTTTGTATTGCCTACGGGCTCTTAAAACCAAAGGTGGATGCTCTAGTTATTTGAACTGCCTATGGTTTTTAATCTGTTTTTGAGAAGTCATTTCGGCTTGTTTTTAAATGCTTTCTGTTTGTGTGTTTAAAGCTTTAAATGTTTTTGTCTGTTGCACATTGCCTAGGGATTTTGGTGATAAATAAATGCAATCAATCAGTCAATCAACAACTCAATCATATGCATGCATATATGCAGAGTGTCTGACTCAGAACATACTTTTTATATGCAATGGGGAGAAAAACCCAAACCCAAGCTCTCCACACTGAGTGAAAAGCAAGTGTGTACACCATTCCGTGGGCTTCTGATATGAAAAATATAGATGATACGATGTCTTACATGAAAGACTCCTAGGAAGTCTTTCTGCCTCAGAAATTAGCCACCAATGCCCTTTAGTCAATACTTGTGTGATAAACCAGAAACTCTTAAGGTGAACTTATCACAGGGGGTTTTTTTGCAAGATTTATTCAGAGTAGGTTTGCCTTTGCCCTCCTCTGAGGCTGAAAGAATGTGATTTGCCTAAGGTCACCAAGTGTCTGAGCAAGGATTTAAGCACTGTTCTCCAGAAGACTTTAATAAATAAATAAATGCCCTAGAGGTTATTTTGACTGAATCCACAGTTGGTGTCACACACGGGGGGGGGGCAGAGAAAGTTCTTACTTGTGGCAGAAGTGGGGATCAGGAAAAACCCTGTCACTGAAGCCATTTCCTCACTACACTGTTATACTGCTATTATTGTACTTTTAACATCCTGTGGAACTCTGGGATGTATAGTTTACTGAGGCCAAAGAGCTCTCTGGCTGAGAATTCTAAAGGCCCCTCCCTAAACTGCAAACTCTAGGACTCCATAGGATCTTGAAAGTGGAATAATAGCACTATAACAGTGTAGTGTGGAAATGCCTTGAGTGTTTGCAGAGAACACCATGGGAGTCCTCATATTGAGTGGGGTAAGAGTAAAAACTCACACATTTGATGGTCCCAGTTGTGGGATATAAGCAGAGATCCCCAACTTGGTGTAGTCAGCAGTGGGATATAAGTTGAAATCCTCACAGTGGTGTTCTAGAAGTTATACTCAAGAAAAGTCACTTTTCTAAAGTATGAAAAGTTTACAGGTTGATTCTGCAGCATAGCAGGTGACTGTTTTCAAATAGCTGCTCTTCCCCCACCCCCTGCAAGGCTTTTTAAAGTCTTGATGGCTATTTCCAAAGTTGCTTGTTCTAAATTCATACGTTTAGTTTCTTTAGTATAGCCGTCCCTACAGAATTTGGATTTGCCCTCTCCTATTTATGCGGGCGAGTCCTTCAAGTATACTGATTGATTAGTAAAAATGGCTTCAAAACCCCATTAAGACAATGTATGCATTTAAGTCCATGCACATGCATGTAAAAGTAGGCTAAGGGTTAATGGTAGAAAGAGTTGCTTAAAATTTTGAGAAGGAAAAATGGTAGATGCTGTTCCTGAGTTAGGCTCTATTGCTCATTAGCACAAGACTTCAAAGCCAGTCAAGTAAAATGGGGTGATTTAAATCAGGAGCAGCAGTAAATTCTGGGAAGTAAGATTTTACCCATTTATATTACATGTCGGTGTTCTAGGCAGAACAAGGAAAAAACCAATGAAGCAGTCATTGCAATTGACCTGTATACTAAGCAGACCAAAGTATTTTCATCCAGTTCTCAACAGCTAAAAACTTCTCCTACATTTGGCCATTGCTACCTTTGTGGTTATGGAGGTATGTTTTCTGACTCATTCAACACTGAGCTTGGAAGCCCTGCATATGGGAAAGAATTGAAGCAGCAGCTGTGCAGTTAGCATTTTATACTTTATGGCTAAAGATAAATTCCTCCATGGTAGTGTGATGTGTGCTCTGTAACACAGGACAGATTCACTATTTTTTCCACATTCTCTTCTGTGAAGTTCTGATATATATTCCTTCTCTTGGTATCCCAGAAGATATGGATGTGAATGTAAATGTAAGGGTGTTGGGTGAAACCTGGGAATGGTAGAATTTAGAGTCACTTCATGAGAATGGATAAACCAAACTTCTAGAAATTATTGGCTTGCCTGTCTGATTAACAGCTACAGTATTTATTAAACAGCCTGCTTGTCCTGATATCAGATGCCTAAGGCCAAGGCCTAATAGCCTTGATTTGTTACTTCCTGGCCTGAGAAAGTATAGACTAAGGGCCTTTCCACACTACACTTAGTGTTATTATTCCCCTTTCAACATCCTGTGGAATTCTGGGGTTTGTAGTTTATTGAGGCCAAAGCGCTTCCTGGCTGAAAATTCTAAATGGCCCTCTCTAAACTGCAAACCCCAGGATTCCATGGGATGTTGAAAGTGGAATAATAGTACTATAACAGTTCTGTGCAGAAAGGCCTGAAGAGAAAGGCAGGCAGAAAGGAATGTATCCTATAGAGAACTAGTAACAGGTGCCAGGCTCAGGAAGAAGGGCATAAATATCTCAGCTTGAAAGAAAATAACAAAGTGCAAATAGGCTCCAAATATTGTGGGATGTAGACTATATGACAGGACAGATACGCATTCCTCCTGACACCTGACATCCACCAGCTATACATAGATGTGATGTAATGTTCAAATGCTGGGCCATGTCCGCACTACACTCTTATAGCACGATTATTCCACTTTCAACATCCTATGGAATCCTGGGGTTTGCAGTTTCCGGCCCCTCCCAAAACTGCAAACCCCAGGATTCCATAGGATGTTGAAAGTGGAATAATTGTGCTATAAGAGTGTAGTGCGAAAATGCCCCTGGTCATTAACATGTAGAAATATATAAGTAATTATGAATTTCTTTGTTTGGTGTGCCTGCTTTGTGGAAATTATCCCCAGATACCCCTTTGCTCAAGCAAATAAACAAAATCTGATCTCCTGCCCTTGTGTGTGGATTATTGGCTGTTCAAGCACAAGGAAAATGGACCTGTTTTGTGGGTTACAAGAGAAAGCTACAAAAGACTGGAATTTCAATGTTGGTACTGACATAAACTGACAGCTGAGCAATCTGCAGTCCTGGTGCTAATTTCAAAAGCCTTCTGAAATCAATCTTTCCAGGCCTTTGACAGGAATGATGTGTCCCTCAGTAGTGTAGCAGGCAGGGAGGGAGGAAAGGATATAGGGAAACAGAGAATGGGATACTAGAAAAAGGAAGGTATCAAGAAAGGATACCATAGCAAAATGGGGAGAAAAAAGAAAGGGAGCCAGCCTCCTGCACTTTGGCTTTCCAGTCACATAGGGATGTGGGAGGAGATTGTCCCTGGGCAGCAATGTTTTGGGGGGCATCCCGGCCCATAGCCACACCTCTGCATGCCCTGGCCATGCCCCTCCACAGCGCAGCCATCCACGCCCCTCTGCATAGTGGCCACGCTCCTCGTGCTGTGGCCACGCCTCTCATGCTGGAGCCCTGCCCCCTCCCTCCCTCCAAGCTCTGCCACTGTGGCTTTCTCTACTAGGCATGGAAAGAATTTTGTAGTCATTTTCTGTTTCAAAAATGGTTTTCTAACAGTTGAAGAACCCTATCAAGAAGAGGAATAGACCAGCCAGAAATCTGGGCAATTTTCTTCTAGTAGTCAATGTCTCAAATTATCACCAAAGGATTATTCTACAGAAAATAAATGAGCTTTTGCATGTGTGCACACATGCACGCACGCACACACACCACCCTGTTTTCTGCACAGAAGAAAAGATTTCCTGACAGATATAAATTGTTTCCTGAACAGAAAACCTGTTTACTACACTGAAAACAGGGTTTTCATACAAAGTAGCCTACATGTTTTTCTCTTCATTCAGTGAGGTTTAGCTAGGCCTTAGGATTAATTGGGCTTTATTTAGAATAATTTGAGTTAGGGTAGAGAGTGTAGACCCGTGAGTGATACAGGCAACTAGGGTTAAGTAGGTAACTATAACAACTAAACCTCAAAATCTAACCAGAAGGTTTTGCACACAAGGTAATTTTGACCTATACATTGGTTGTCTGTTTAAAAAAAACCATTTGTAATATACACACATGTCTCTTGGAAGAGTACTACAAGAGTCCTTGGAATGGTTATAAGTTTGGTGGCATGTCTGTGGTTATTCTGTGACAGCGGTTAACTTTGGGAGACAGATGGTGGATCTGGGCAAAAAAAATCCAAGCACAGAGAGTCACGACATCTCATCCTCCAACTGTCTTGATCTGGCAGGGCCATTGCTGATTAATTTTCTGTCATCCCACATTTTTCACTGCTTTGGAAATGTCACACTTTCTCTCTCCTTCTCCCACGTTACCTTGTGCGCTCAGCTTACCTTAACTGCTGCAGACTAAATTCAAAATGTAAAAGTAGTTTGTACTCAGTTAATTTGGAGAGGAGAGGAGAGGAGAGGAGAGGAAGAAAGGCAGAATCTTGCCCTTCCCAGTAGGCTCAGGCAAAAGCAAACTCCTGCAGCCTCTGTCAGCTCATGTATTCTTGCTCATTAATAACTTTTGCCATATTGACTACATTCTGATGTTGCTTGGCCACTTGTGTCCCAGTTTTCATCTGCAAAATGTTGGAAGGAATGTGTTACATGTAACAGAGTGTGACAAGTTTTAAATGCATCTTGCAGATGGTATCCAGTGGTTTCATTAAAGAGTGAAGTCGCCACATAGAGTCCACATATTTAGAAGAGTCCCATATTTTGTGATAGTGAACAGGACCAACCACAGAAAAGTCTCCCCAGTTGGTAAAACAGTGGAGAAAAGAGGGAAAGCCACCACAGCCATATCTTTTAATTCTTAAGATCCTCCTGTGTTTTAGCTACCAGAATTATTGCTATAATGCTCTCTGCAGTTGCACATCCCTAGAACTGGCTATCAGATGCATTATATTGAATCAATGCACAAAAACTAGTATGTAGGCTGCTCCATTATTTTGTCAGAAAGCATAATTAAATGATAAACATATGATAAAAGCCTAGCCCTAATTCCTGGGCTAAATGTAATGACATGTAGATAAAGTGCTTATACTGTATGTTCTTACAAAATACTTCCTTAAAGCTGTGTATGTATATTATTCATACTGTGTAATATAGATTTTAAACCCAAGATTCTCAGACCACTCAATCAAGCTCCGCTTTTTTTTACTTTGCTGGAGCTTGCATCAAGTAATTCAATTTAAAAAAAAAAAAGAACATATTAATGGCTTCAACATCAATAGAAATAAGTTCAGATATCAGAACAAGTACTGAAGGAAAAGAGGCTGTATAATTTAGACAGCATTGTATACTCCTGTACAAAAAAATACGTTTTAATGTCACAGCATAATTTACTATCCAGTCCCTCATGTGGTTGTTCCACTGAGTTCAGAGGGATTTATTTCCAGATAAATATGACTAGCAAGGACAGAGAAGGTTTGTCTCTGTACAAGTCTTCTTGGACTGCAGCTCCCAAAATCCATAATCATAACTGCTATGGTGACTGATGGAAGTTGCAATCCAATAACATCTGCAGTACCACACATGCTCTTCCTATAGTGTGTAGGATGATGTTCTTTTTTTTTTATGTGTTCTTGAAAGCTCTTCTAATAAATCATAATTATTTTGCAAGTGGATGAAATGTTTCTGAGTGACGTTTCAGGGCAGATATGCCTAATGAATCCTTTCTTCCAAACCATAACATGTTTTCCTCTTCATTTTATATGTTACTTGGTTAGGTAAAGGTGTTAAAGAGCTTTGTGGCACATCATATAAAAATGTGGGGAGGAGGGGAAATAGAGATCCTAATTCACTTCTCTCTTCCTTTTCTTGGGTGGCATCGGTTCATCATACCATGTCAGCTTGGTACCAACAAGCTGTTGCTAGGATGTTAATGCTGCCATGGCAACAGGAAAACCACTTAGCAGCCCTCACAAACAGAATTCTCTCTTTCCCTTTCAACCTACCCCACTTTCTCTCTTCCTCTAGAAATATTCCACCACCCCATTATTATTAAGCTGAAATAAAATTGTAAACACAGCATGGCTGATTATATCCTCTTTTGAGTAGGACACATCTGCAAAATCAATTACTCCAGTGAAACTCTGGATTAGTGTGTTGAGAAATGAGGAATTTAACTTTTCCCTGGGAAAATTGTTTGATATGGAGCCTTACTTCCAGTGGAGAGTGGGCACTAATGATATATCATGCTCCATCAAAACATTACTTCAAGCATTAGAAGGAACATCCTGTCACTCTTAAATAAAAGTGGGTAGCTGGGAGTCTCTGGAGTTCTCTTGCCGCCTGCCTGGTTTTATTCTTTCTAGATTATTTAAGATATGTCTGATCTCTGAAACATGTTTTATGAGCACAAAGAGGCTGTGGTGTGATTGCCACCTGTTGGGTCTGTAACTGTAACTACACTGTTGAGCACTGCAATGTGCAAAAGTATATGGCTCCAAAAAGTCAAGCAAGCAGTTGCTCATATGGTCCCAAATACCTCTTTCCAGGTTACAGGCCCACATACTCATAGATGGCAGTGCTGTTCTGGAAAATAATATTGTTCACTTTCTGATACGCTCCAGTAATATCAGACTCTCTGTTGGAACTGCATAAGAAATATGAAGAGTCCTGCTGGATCAGATCTGAAATCTGTATTACCCAGCATTCTGTTTCCTACAATGACCAATCAGATATCCACATGAACACAAGGAGAACAGTGCAACAGGGCCCCTTCTCTCTCCTCTAACAACATGCAAGCAGATGCACAGAGCCTCTGGTTTTAGAGACCCATAGGCTAAATCTTTTTGTTAGTCCAATGAGTCAGTGATAACACAGTAACAGGAACGGAAGGAATAGTAGATTTTAAAGAGGAAGGAAGGAAGGAAGGAAATGTGTTTCTCAAGTGCCAGGAAGTAGGGAGGGGGAGAGAGGAGAGGAGTGGAGGGGAAGGGAAAGGATCCTGGATGGATGGGAATCTTCACATTGGGGGGATTTTTTTCTATGCAAAATTCTCACATGTTTTTTTTTTTTTTTTGGTGCAGGACACAGCATTTTCTGTGCTGAATTCTTTTTTTTTTCTTTTGCAGAGAAATAGCTTGTGTGCAGAAAATGCTGTTTTCTGTGCAAAAAAATGTGCAAGTCCTCAACTGTGAGCAGTCTTTGAAAACTGCAATTTTCAAGCACCTTTTCTTTTCCACAGCAGGAAGAAAATTGCTAAAATTACTCATTGCTTCTTTCAAGAATGAAATTACCTAAGAATTGCATTCCTCTCTGCCAAGTCAATATTTACCTTTCGTTGAATTAATAAGTCTACTCCAGTTGGGATGAACAATAGGGTTCTGTCCAACATATTGCCATCATAATTAGTTGCTATAATAAACTGTGTATCTTCCACAAGATAGGCTAAATAATCAGTTAGGGAGCTAGTGAGTGATTCTCATTACCATCCATTGTCACCTTGCTTCCATAGAGGTAGGCTAAATGACAGATAGAACATGGGTAGCTCATTGTCTCAGGTGAGACCATTTGCCTGCCTAGTCTAATATTATCAGTTCTTACAACAGGTTTCTGATAGCAATGGTCTTTCTCACTACTTGCTAATTGTTCATTTCAACCAAGGATGCCAATAATTGAACCTAGGACCTTCTGTTTGCAGAGCATTTGCTCTACAAGGGAACCGTGATGACTTCCTGTGGTTACACAATGCTTCTCCCAATGATGGATGCCTTTTGTTCTCGCTCTTTCACGAAGAGGTGAGTCACAGAAAGGGAGAGAACAAAAGGGCAATCAAGTTTAATGTGTGGCAAGGTCTTTCAAGTGTTAATCCTCCAGGTGTGCCACATTGTTATCTGACAGGCATCCTGAGTCCTTAAGCACCCAGGCATAAATTAAATAAGAATGTCAAAGGAAGTTGCATCTATAAATGTTTCATTGTGTTTATGCAGAAGTTGAAAGCCTAGAAGTCCTGGGATGGGCAACTGTACAAGGACTAGTTCTCCACATAAATATCCTCAGCCCACATGTGAACCTTGTCCCTCCACCCCACAAGTATGCCAAAATATCAATTCCTTTCTGTTTTCCCTCCAAAATGATATCCTGTTTTGATGTTACATCATTTCCTGTCATCATTTTGGAGTAAAAATGTAACAGAGGTATTAGAAAGGGTGGGGATTCTGGGGCATGTGAAGGGTGGCTGTGTTGTTGCCAACTGCTGTCAAGTTGACTTTAACTTATTGTGACCCTATGGATGAGAACCTCCAAGTCACCCTAACCTCAGCCACCCTTCTCAGGTCCTGCAGATTCATTAATGTGTCTTCCTTGAGTCTATCTACCTATAATACAGTCTTCCTCTTTTTCTACTGTCTTCTACTCTACCAAGCATTATCGTCTTTTCAAGTGAGTCAGGTCCTCTCATGATGCAGCCAAAGTACAACAGTCTCAGCTTAGTCATCTTGGCTTCTAGGGAGAGTTCAGGCTTGATTTGCTCTAGTACCTATTTATTTGTCTTTTTAGTAGTTCAGAACTCTTCTCCAGCACTACATTTCAAAGGAGTTGATTTTCTTCCTATCAACTTTCTTCACTGCCCAGATTTCACAAACATATGTAGAAACTGGAATCTCTCCACAAGTTGAATATTCTTTTTAGAAATCAGTACAAGCTTTTTGTTTAAACTTTTAAAGCTCTAGATGACCTAGCTGCCCCTATCTTTCAGTCTTCTTAGTTAGCTAATTATTGCCATCCTGCTCAGGATCTACATCCTAGGAACACTAGATTTTTCATTCAACCAAGGATTTCCTCTTCCTTGGACTTGGCTTCATCCTTTTTCACTCACTGCACCCTACTCCTGGATGACTCCCTGAACATTTGCAGGCCGCTCCTACCCCCATTGTTTTTAAATCTCAGTTAAAAACTGTCTTGTTTTCCACAGCTATTGGAATTTTAGTCAGATAGATAGATAGATAGATAGATAGATAGATAGATAGATAGATAGATAGAAATACTTGTATACTTTTATTCAATGCCTTTGTCAATTTGTTTTATATTATTTTTCGTTGGTTTTTGTGCTTCTATCTGGATAATTTGTTTTACAAATGTATTGCATTAGTTTTGTATTTGCATTCTTCCTTTCTTTCCCTGTGTCTCTGTGTATGTCTTTATGTGTATTAGATTGTATGCCTTTCACAGGGTATCTGATTATTTGTTGTTTTATTTTGTTAAGTGTCATATACATTGATGGCCCTATAAAAATAAAATGATTATAGTGGTGGTGGTGGTGATGGAGAACTGAGGAAGCATAGTTGGCCCTCCACATTTGCAGGTTTGACGTTCACGGATTTGATTATTTGCGAATTTCTCCAACCCCTGTCCCCCCACCTCAGGTACTTCTTTTCCAAAGGAACTCTCCCTCTTGGAGGCTGTGACCAGGCTGCACGGCCCATTAAAAACCTGCTTCTGGTCCTCCTCGTCCTCTACCAGCCACTGCCTGGCCAGCTAAGGATCACAGCCTGATTTCTCAGCACCAGAACCCTCTCCCAATGCCCCCCAACACCCAAGGAAGGAGATGAGCAAGAAACAGGAAGTATTGGGCCACCATGCCAACTCACCCCCATTCCCTCTCCTTTCTATGACCTGGTTTTGACCCTTTGTCTCCCCACCATGCCTCAGCCCCCTTTCTACAGACACACACATACATTTTGATATTTGCGATTTTTCCACTTTTGCGAGGGTCCTGCATCCTTAATCCTAGCGAATGTGAAGGGACAACTGTACAGTATTTTACCCTAATTTGTGGTTGAGCTTTTTGGCCAGGATTAAGGAGATAGTGCATCAGCAACTTCCCTCCTCATGTTACCATACTGCATACATTTCATATTTCATGCATCTCTTACAGAAAACGGGTGCAATCCAGCAAAATGTTAAGGTATGGCATACCAAGCCTAATCTTTTTAATTAATGTGTTTGCTTCTAAATCTGCTGGATTGTAGGCCAAATACATCTCCTTTTTTTTTTTTTAGAATCTCCCAGAGGACATTGAAGACACTGGTTATTCTATGCTCTGCACTATTATCATAATAGTTGCTTCTTCCTGAAATGTTACAAGGAGAGTTATGTGTTTGTGCATTTTCCCCCCTGTTCTAGCAATATGCTCAACATATTTTTAGGAACAGTTTCCAAATATTTTTTCTATGTGACACACAATATGGTTGTTTATGTCTTCTTTCAATATGTGATAACATTTGTTTAATGATTTCTCTCAGGCTCCAGCCCAAGCCCAACAGTGTTTTTTTTAAGGAGGAGGAGGAGGAGGAGGAGGAGGAGGAGGAGGAGGAGGAAGTAGTTGTTGTTTTAATGAAACTTGGAGCGGGAAAAATGTGAATAGTACATTCAGGCTCTAGTTTTTCTCTTATAACCTAATTACATGGCATTAGCTTAGGAGGAAGAACTGGTGAAAGTACAAATGTAATATTAATTCCATTGAAACAAGTGTGCATATTATTGCCTCCTTTTTAATGCATCCTTATAAAGATCTACTCAGAAGTAACACCGTAGAACTCAATGGTACTTAAGCAAGGTGTGCATAGTTGGGCAACTTCACTGAATCTGAAGGCTGCTATATATATCACTGCAGCTTCAGACCTCCTCTTTAGTATGGGTCTGCAACTCTCAGCACCCATAGCAGTAGTGAGGGATCATGGACATGGCAGCACAAAAACATCTGGAGGGCTGTCACTGCTCATCACTGCTCTAGTCAAAGGACCGCTTGTGTTTAATATTTTTCAGGCAAAAGAAATATTCACATTACACAGTTCACATGAAGGAACATGTAATATGCATAGCTACGTTTTAGTAGGGTACTTGAAGGCAGTTTTCTGCCTGAGGCAAATAACAAGATGGTCAAACCCCCCGCCCTCCACACATGCATAAGCTGATTGGACTGCTAGTAGTGTATTTCACTAATGCTAGTGATGGGATGCTTGCCTAAATACCCTAAAGGCATAAGATCCTGTCTGATCTTGGAAGCTAAGCAGGGTCAGCGTTGGTTAGTACTTGGATGGGAGACTACCAATGAATACCAGGTGCTGTAGGTTATATTTCAGAGGAAGGAACTGGCAAAGATACCTCTGAGTAGTCCTTGCCTAAGAAAACCCTGTGAAATTCATGGAGTCATTAAGTTAGCAGGCAACGTGAACATGCGCACACACACACACACACAGTTCTTTGAAAACAACTCCATATCCCATTGTGAGCTCTGGACTAATGTAAAATCAGTCCAATGAGGGTGGATGTTGTTGAGCTTCAGTTGTCAACAGCCCTAGCCACCACAGGCTGCACACCTCCCATGCCTGAGCTAAATCCATCAAGAGTTAAAGTCTGCTCTGATGGATTTATTTTGTTTTGTTTATTTTATTTATATCTCACCTTTCTTCTCATACAGGATCCAAGACGGCCTAGCAAGTCTTGCTGCCCATTGACATTTGTTTCAGTATGGTAAGGTTACTTCAGATATCGAACCCTCCCTTTTCAAGAAGTGAGTCTATATCTACCTCTGCTGCCTTGTGAGCAGAGGGCCTCCCCTTGCACAGCTCTTCCCTTCCTGTAGCCTCATATCACTTCAGAATTAGCTCTGTCTTACAATTACGGGGCAGAAGAGTGCTTAGATGATACTGTGTGTTTCCTGTTGCTGTCTGTAGAATCATTAAAGTCACTTTAAGTATTGTCATCATGTAAAATCCATATCCTATTTGGTCAAATGCAGCAATTTGTTGCCTTTCATTGTTTAAAAGGAGAGAATGTCTTTCATTTTCACTCAAATTCAGTTGATAGGAACTAAATCTTTGCCATGTCTAATGATCAAGTGAGGTGGTAGGATAGACTTAAAGGTGCCGTTGCTCAGTATTTCTTTGCTTTCTCTTCCTAAACATCTGATACAGGAACTTGGAAACTATACTTCTCCAGATGTCATGGGACTACAACTCCAGTCATCTCTGACCTATGCCAGGTAAGGCTAATGGAGATATATTCCAGCCACATCTGGAAAATCACAGAATCCTCACTTCTGACGCACTTTCATACTACACAATTATAGTGCAATGATCCCACCTTAAGTGTCATGATTTGATTTTATAGAATCCTGGAATTTGCAGTTTAGGGAGGAGTACTTAAAATTCTCTAACACCCTCATCAAATTACAAACCACAGGATTCCATAGGATGCAGTCACAACAGTTAAAGTGGAATCATAATGCTTCAACAGTGTAGTATGAGCAGGCCTCCAGTTGGAGCAGAATACATGAAGTAACATCATCACCCTGTGCATTTCTTCCACCCTGATAGCCAACGATGTAGCTCCAAGATGCAAGGAGAATGTAGAGGACAACAGAGTGTGTTGTGTTATTCTAAACCAGCCTTTCCAAAGCTGGGCCTTCCAGATATGTTAGAGTAAAACAGAGATGGGCAAAGTGTGTTCCCAATACTTTTTCTGCAGCACCCACCACCACCACCATCTCTACTAAGAGTTGAACTGCAAATCTGGTATTATTTACCATTGACTATGCTGTCCAGATCTGCTACATGCTGCAGTTCAAAACTTCTGGAGAATTGCATGATTCCCCTGCTCTCCTGCTTGCCCTGTGCAGCCAAAAAGAAAAAGCCAAAGAAAGTCCCTCATAGAAGCAATGAAGGTTGCATTTTAAAAAAAATAATAATCCAAAGATCCACCAACCCACTCCATCCACACTGGAAATAGACACCCGGCCACTTAATTTTAATTTATGTAGTTCCAGCAGTTTCTGGGCCTGGTGCAGCACATGATGGATGCCAGAAGTAAAATTTTGGCCCTCAAACTCAATAAAGATTCCCAAAAACTATAACTTTCCATTATCCCAAGACAATGATCTTTTTGGTTGGAGCAGATGGAAATTGTAGTCTGACACATCTGGAGTGCACCATGTTAAGAAAGGCTATCATAGACAATAAGATATAAGGAGGCAAACTACTACCTTAATGGCCTTCATGAAGGTCCACAAAAAAAATGGCAACAGATGCCAGTCCTCTGGTTGTCATTTTCTAATTTAAAAAATAAGCCACTTTTAAACAGTGTCAGAATATTTCTACTCTCTTCTGGTAAAACTGTTGAATATTTAAATAATGCACTATGTTTTACTAAATTTCATTTATTTCATGCAATTCAGTGCATCTCTACCCTCCCTGCTCAGTCTGAGCCAGCTAAAGTAAATAATTATGTAATTACCTTTGAGTGATTTGATACTTCCACTATGAGGCAGGAAAAATATGGATCATAAATCCAATGAGATAGAACAAATACAACACTGGCCTTGCAGTAAATGTTTATTATAAAGTAGCTTAAATATAAGAGTTTTCCCACTTTGGTACTGAAATCCTGTTTGCAGGAAGTGTTGCTGTTCTCATTAAGAGCATAAACATTTTTCTATCAGCCCTGGCCAAACAGATCTGCTAGGGAGGTTTATAAGTAAATTAGTATAGCAGAATAAAACACAGCAAAGCTAGGGAAAGTTACTGCTTTTGATAATAATACCCAGAATCCCTGCCATTATGGCCAAGCTCTAAAAAGGACCAAGCAAAATATAGGAGAAGAGAGGGGACCCGCCAGCCCTCGGACCAAAACCAGGCCTTTTGGGCTCCTAATCCAGCAATCTAGGCTTCTTCAGATAAGCTTCCACATTGCACTATAGTTTGGTGTTATCCAAGCTTATCTAAATTTTTATCCCCCATTACAAAAGGGTGGGTGCATCTCCTAAGTCTTAGCTGCTGACACAAGAAGCTTTCTGCTAAAATATGCTGGCATTTTTGGTCGCATCCTTCTCTCTTTGGCCCTGCCCAGCATTGGCATGTGGCTCCTGAGAATGTCTCTAAAATTGAATTTGGCTCTTGGGCTTTCATTTCTGAAAATGAGGCTTACCCTTTGGCTTAGGAAGTCTTGTAGCAGTTTTATATGCTGAGTGTGAAGGATGGATCTCATCCAAACTTAGTGTTTGGATCCATCCCAAGGCCTTGCTAGGACAAACGGGCATGATAGCTGCCTTTACTAAAGCCCCTTTATTTTTTCCTCTTGCAAATATGTGCCAACAAGCTACTGATTTGAAAGTGCAGCACTGGTTTTCCCAATGTGATCACAGCAGCTCTGAATATGCTGTAGATGTTATAAGTTTGCCATGAGACTTAGGAATCTCAAAGGCAGCATAAGCAGAATTCCAAACAGTTCACTATCTGCTCAGACAGGTGCAGCTTATCTTAAGGGACAACTCCAATGCTCATTGAAGCTAATGAGATTTTTCCCCCAATTGACTCCTCCAAGCTCATATGAAGAATGCAAAACAGGTAAGGTGAAAAGTAGTCATTGATGAGAAAAGGCATGTTGGAATGGAAACCTGGAAAAAGAAAGATTTCCACTGCCTTTAATTACTGGCCATCTTGATGAAACAAACCTTTCATTGTGATTTCAGCTTTGAGAGAAATGTGAACCAAATTGTGATACGAACTAGCAGGCAGAACATTTTGTAGGACCTAGATATTTATTTTATTTATTTTGCTAGTTACATTTATATCTCCTCACCCCTCCAATGAGCTCGGTGTAATGTGGTTAGCTTCCCTTCTTGCCACTCCATCCTCACAACTACCCTACAAAGTATGTCAGGCTGAAAGGGTGTGACTAACTCAAAGCCACTGGGTGAATGTCTTAATGGAGACTAGAAAGAAGACCTCCTAAATGTCAGCCCAATTTTGTCATCACTACACTGAAGCAAATTGCCAAGAGAAAATGATTAGGATTGTGTGGTTCTAGAAATCAAGTCCTAGAGCTGGATATGTTTAGTCTGAAGGAGGGAAAATTAAGGGGATACTTATCACAGGCTTCAAATGTCTAATGAATAGAACCAGATTTCAGTTAAATGGCAAGAGAAACTCTCTAAGGATTTGATGGTAGTGTTACTCTGGTTTCTGGGGGTCCCTTGGGAGACACCTCGATATGCTCCACATAAGGAAGAGTGGGGAAATTAGAGGAACACAAGCAGTGGCATTACAAGAGTCAGGGTAACCTAAGGGGGTCTTTTTACCCAGTTTTTACAGGGTCAGGCCAAGCCAAAAACCAGACAAATGTATCAAATAAATGATTTTATTGAATCAAAATGTTCTCATTCACCAACACAATCACTTACTCTCTCACACAAGACCTATTAGAAGCAAAAGAGTGGAAATTTGGATAGGGGGTATTGAGAGGGCTTGTAGGTGTGGTGATATTGCAGCTATCCTGAAGTCCTTTGTCCAGGAAGCAGCAAGCAAAAACAGAACTCAGAGAAGAAATGGCTGAGGGGATTGCTCAACTAACAGACTGACGGTCTGTTAGTGTGGCAGGGAGTTCTCCAAAAATGGAGGAAAAACAGGGTGCCAGTTATAGTGTTGAACCCATCCTGGGGACCAGATGGCTACATTTTTATGAAGATGGATCTCAGCTTTGTAGTTCAAAGAAATACAGCCAGACAGCCTTGTAGTTCCCTGCAAGATGGCTATCTTATCCAGGGATGCTTGCGTCCAAGGTGTCATTTTCCTGGCTGTTTGAACTGTTTATTTGTTCCCAGAGACCTCTTGTCTCCTGTTGGCGCTATTATTAATGAAAATCCATTCAAATGGTCTGTGAGAACCATTTTCAGATTCACCTAGGATGTGCGACAGAAAACAGGGCTACCCTTTGGTATGTATCCATAGCTCCATTGCCTACGTGTCCTTCCAGTAGATCTCTATGGCTCACTGTGTTTGATATAAAAATAATTATGATCCTCAGGACATAGTACATAGGTGGGGTAACCGTACAGCATGCTTCTAGAGGTGATGGGCACTTTTTTACTGCAGCTGTTTAAACAGAAGCTAGACAGCTATCTTTCAGGACTTCTGCAGTTGTACCTCACATTTTACCCTACATTTTAGGTGCTACATAGAGCTAACAGTTGGGCTAGATAAAGCAGAATGACCACCATGGTGAAAACGTTAGTATCGGAAATTCTGTTTTGAAAGATGGGATCCATTTAAATGTGTGCTTGGTGATGCATAGGAATATCATGTTCCTCCCATGTATTGTGCACAGCAATTCCAAGTATGGTCTGACTGGTGCAGAACAGAGTGGAACTATCACTGCTCATGACTGAGACACAATGTTTTTGTTGTTATTGCCTAGGGTTGCATTAGACACAAGTTCTTCATTCCTTGGAACTATTTTGTATACACAGCTACAGAGGGATGCAGAGGGATGCCTATGAGGATTGACAGAGTCCCTCTTCCCATTTTCCCTTTTGAGGTATGTGCACGAATAGCAGGAAATGAGAGATCACTGGGTCCAGGAAATGAAAGATCACTGGCTATATCCCAGATCTCCATCCAATTTCTTTACAGAGGTACACAACATGTTTGAGCAGAAAAAGAGAAGTGGCTCCTTAGCCAGGATATGGGAAGCTCATACAAGGTATGCCATTCTTCAGACAAAGTTAGTGGAATGGGTGTATAGTGACTGCAAGAGAGGCAAATAGGTTCATACAGAACTTTAATCTCCCTCCACAGGAACACAGGACCCAAATGGAGAAGGATCATTCCTATAGAACTTAACTTTTTAGAGATATCTTAGAATAAATTATTTTACTCTATATTTTAGGTGTCTCCAAATTAGCAACTTGGACTGTCTTATCTAGGTATTATGGAATGGTAGAGGATTTTTCCATGCCTGTATAATACATAATTATGAAGGAGAGGGAAGAGATGGGTTTCTATACTGCCCCTTGATAGAAATTCCAAAGGCTGGCCTAAAAAGTCACGACTTGACTTTTTCACACTCACTGATCTGCAGCTGTGTGAACTGACTCACTTGAAATGCTCTCCATTTGAATTGATGTCAGATGTTATGAAAATTATTTCTTTGGCATTTGATCTCTGATGGCTCATTTTATCACTACAGTCATGATCTGATGTTCCAGTTCTTTCAGTTATGAATGCATATATGTAAAACAGCATCTACTATTCCTCCAATTCTGTGGGGGTAGTACTATAAATCATGACTTAAGGGATAAACTAGTGATAAGACAAGTTCCCAAAGTTTCTATTAGTATGGTGACATCCACACTGTAACTGTTCGGTGAAATTCCTTAAAGACTCATAAAAAACTGGACCAGTTGCATTTAAGTATGTCCATTCCTGTTGTCTTCAAAGAGA